>CAJHNH020000746.1:341639-744139 GCA_905116865.2 Candidula unifasciata
TCCCAGATATTTCACCGAGACCCTAACTATGGATATCTGCATAATAATGTTACATGACGTCGACCTAACTACATAGGTACACACACCTAGACAACCACAGACTACAGATCCTAAATTAAGGCAAGCAAATAAATTATGATCACATTAAACAGTTTATTTTACTCAGCATCACATCAGCGTGGTCAACAAATAACGACATTAACGACAACAACGTGCTCGACCAGAATTTCAAATATATAGCGACCTACCATCCAACTATCTCTTAGCAAGAATACAAATGAAAATCAATTTTAAAACCATCTAACCAACTGAATGTACAGTCGTCTGAAATCAGTCAGACCACGGACTTTCCATTCTTTCGCCGTACATGTTGACTGGCCCATTGTGCAAAGCACAGTCACAGGGTAGGTTAAGTGGGTCGGTCCGGAAGTCAAATAGAGAAGAAATCTTGCCATTGCCATTGCCAGTTGTCCAAGAAAAATTC
Source organism: Candidula unifasciata (assembly GCA_905116865.2). Taxonomy (NCBI): domain Eukaryota; kingdom Metazoa; phylum Mollusca; class Gastropoda; order Stylommatophora; family Geomitridae; genus Candidula; species Candidula unifasciata. Next base: position 342,124 of record CAJHNH020000746.1, read on the forward strand.
CAAACTTGATCCTCTTTCAGCCGCCCGAGGGCCTGCTATATCGAAGAAGGGTCCTTTGCTGTCTTTTATGGTTTCCTTTTATTTGTGGTGTGTAGACACACCTGATATTATTGTTGTTTGCTTCCTTGCTGTGCTGCGTTGTTTGCGGTTTTGGGTTCTGGTGTGATCCAGATCTCTTTGCGATGATATTGAAGGGTACTAGCTGACTGTTGCTGGTGCTTGGCTTGCCTCGTGCTGGTCGCTGTGCTGGTGCCCTGTTGCTGATTGGTTGCCGATCTAAAAGCCGCCGGAAAAAGCCAAACAAATATCCGTTGCTCCGTCGATACGAACAATGTTCCTTTTCAGGACAAACAGGGCCGTCACAATCTGTTGTTGTGATCGGCCCAAAAAAAAAACAAAAATTTTTTTTTTTTTTTTTTCCCACGGAGTGTGGAGAAGTAGTGGAGGTGAGATAGACTGCAAATGAGAGGTCAGTTTGCCCGAATGTGCCAGTAGATGTGATAGTGAGGTCGGGAGAATGAGAGTGACAGATAGAGGCAGGATCCATCCCGGTCGGCTGAGTTCGCTTGGTCTGAAATAAAAGTGAAAGGCAATTGTTAACATACACGTGGGGTGGGGTGGGGTGGCATGACGGTGACTGGGATTCCCAAGTGCTGGTCCCCTTTGGTGCAATGCCCTCGGCTGTCTGCTTCGGGGCGTCGGGCGGCCTGTGGTATTTTCCGTTGTCTTCTTTTTTCTGAAAATAAACTAGATTAAGATTTTGGTTAGTTAAGTGGTGATTACGCGGTTATTTGCCATTAGGGCGGAGCGGGTGGGAGTGGCTCCGGTACGTCGACCCGCTGTCCGGTTGGTGGTTGTTTGCTTAAGGCTGTCCTTAAAGATGGCGGCTTGTTTGGTGGGCTCTCTCTGTGGCTATTAGAATTGGCGGCGGCCTCGTCTCCTGGGAGTGCCGTTATGCCAATTTTTCTTGCGAATTTGGATCAGGGCCGCATTAAATTCGTCATAGAATTGGTCAAGTAGTCGGCCCGCTTCTGTTTCTTCTGGTGTTTTGTCTTTTTTCAGGATGGTTTCATAGTGGTATTTAACGCAGTAGCGCCTACTTTCTTCGTCGTACTCCAGCTTGTGCGGGACAATATGCTCGTTGTATTCTTCAAGCAATGCTTCGAGGTCAGCCTCGCAGGTTGCGTCAGCTACTGGTTTCAGGCTGCTGAGTGGCTGCCTGGTGGCTGTCTCATCGCTTGGTTCTTCGTTCATATCGGGGTCTGTCATCTGTGCCTGGTGCTGCATCACTACCGTTTCGGTAAGTGTGCTTTTGTCGGTATTTGGTTGTTTTACAGTTTTGCTGGAGATCTCTCTTGCTTTCTCTAGCAGGACGCGCTCTGTTCTTGCCGCCAGCACTGCAGCTTCGGCTTCTGCTTTTGCCTGTATCATAAGGGTGACTTCTTTGTAAGTGCTCTCGCGGGCTTCCCTAAGTGCTTCGGTTTCCTTTCTTCTCTCCTCCCTTTCTTCCTGTCGGCGGGTCTCGTCTGCAGCTTTGTCTGCTTGTAATTTTTGTGTCATTTCTGTCAGGTTTTCTTGCATTCGTGCAGCCTCTGCTAGCCACTTCGTTTGCTGCGATACTTGTTCTTGTCTGTCGTCTTTCAGTGCTTTGATTTCGTCACGCATCTGCGATATCAGGTCTAGCATCTGCGTTCTGTCAGCGTCGGTGTCGGACTTTTCTTTGCGGAGAGCTCTGATTTCCGCTAAGATTTCAGAGATTTTTTCAGGGTCCATTGCGGCTGTGATCGTTTTGTCGGTTAGTCTGTCTGTTGTCCGTTGTGCTGGCTTCCCACTCGGTTGCTTTGGTGCTGCTGAGGACCTGGGTGCCACGTATCTCTCTCTGGCTGCTTCGTGGGCGGTTCTAAGTGATCTTTTGCACTGCTGGAGATACGGGCAGCCCATGTATCTCGCGCCGTGAGCACCGGAACAGTTGGAGCACTTGCGGTTGCTGTTCGGTCTTTTAAAATTGGTGTCAATTTTAGCCAGCGGGCACTCCTTGAACTCGTGCGTACCAGAACAGTATCTGCACGAGAGGCTGCTGCGGCAGGACGAAGCTGTATGCCACGCCTTATTGCAGCGCGAGCACTGCATGATGTCTGGTGTGCTGGTCTCAGGCTGCCGCTGCTTGCGTTGGCGAGGGGGTCCTTGCGTCGGCAACAGGCACCCCTGAAGAAGAAATCTGTCAGTCCGGTCTTTTAAATACCTCAGTGGCCTGATTTTTCCCGCGTTAGCGTCTAACACTAATAAATGGTAATGTTTCTCCTTCGGCCTGTTGGCCATTTTCAAACCAGAATAAATCTAAGATCTTTAATCTTCTTTAATCGTCTTTGTCGTTTTCACCCTATTACACTTGTTTACAAATATACCATTAGAAGAAACTATCAAGACAATAACTGTTTGCAAAAAAGGAAATAAACTCAAATCAGATATGCCAACATCTACTCTGGTGAGACTGTTATACCTATGCACAGCCAAAACCACATTAACATTTCTTACAATGACTTGTACAAAGATTAGTGTACCATAAAAATACATGGACTGGCCAGTATTTAAACTTTCACAATTTTGTTCCTATTCAGTACAAACGTGATCTAGTCAGAAGCTTGTTTAACCGTGTCAGAAAGATTTGTACTACGATATACTGGCAGCAGAAATTGAAACCATCAAGGCAACTGCACATCTAAATGGGTACCCCACAGCCACCCACATAATTCAACCCTCAGTGAAATCACAGCTCCAAAACCATAGGCATTCATTCAACTCACATTTCGAGCAGACGATGTCATGCAATGTCTGCAGGACCGACTAAAAACAGCCAGCGATCAAACGTTTTTTGCCGCTGTCCCAGTTGTGAGATACAAAACCACACCCATTCTTACTCAATTAAAGAACCAGTAGCCCCGTACACCAAATCCAATTCATTTATCAATTTACATGCACGTGCCAGCTGACTTGCATCAGTAGAATGGAGAGACAGCTTAAAACAAAAAGAGTGGCAGAACACATCCCTAAATGGCTCCACACACAACTGAGTGGACTCCTGCATCAAGATCTGCCAAGAAGAGAGAAGACCGAATTCTTTGAGAGGACGTCATTTGCCTGACTCAGCTATTTAAACCATGTGTAGAGGTACTTGCAGATTGTGAGGTCCTTATCAATAGTTTATTTAGCTCCGACATCACACCCGACACTGCCCGAGACTCAGCATTTCAGCATACTGGGCAACCAAGCATGCCCTTAGTTTAGACATCAATCATCCTGTAACCTGCAATGTAAATAAAACTAAAATGAATACGCTTTCTAAAAAATATAAATGATGCAAATATATTGTTTACATTTCACTAAAAGCAAGAACAAAGAATATGTCGGTAAAATCACAGAAATTCTATTATGTGAACATGTTAAATGCTGTAATTAAAGCAGATCCGGCTTATTACTATGCGATACCATTGCTGGTGGCAGGGACCGAACGACACGAAGATGGGAGCAAAATAGAAGTGACTACCTAAGTATGAAAGTAAATGAGGCCGGAGAACTGGCGAGAGACGAAGTTTCTTTCAGGCAGACTGTGATGAGAGCGACGTTCTGCAAAGGACCTGCTATATGATGATGATGATGGTGTGTGTGTGTGAGTGTGTGTGTGTGTGTGTGTGTGTGTGTGTGTGTGTGTGTGTGTGTGTGTGTTTGTATTGGGTCAGAATGGAAACGTGCATTGTATTATTGCTGTACAATTTTTTTCAGTTTATTACAATGCTGTTGTGGTGGTTTCCAGTAAATCAAAGTTAAGTTCATGTCCCTTTACACGACAGAGGCGCATTGGGTATAATCATGAGTGATGTGGTCAGCAACAGTGGATGTGACTAATTGGTTGAAGCAATACCTTTGATCACATCTTTGCATTTACTGTGGAAGTCTTCAAATAAGACTTTTTTTTTTAAATCTTAACATTGTTTATCAGCAAAGAGAACAATCTGGCAACTGCAGAGCAATGGAGTCATGCCAAAAAAATTAACAACCACTTGCTCAAATAAAGCTATTTTCATCTCTATCTTTTTCATTTGAAATTGTAGATTAACATTTTTCTGGGTATTTTTTCTTCAGAATTATTCGATTGGTGTTGCACTATTATTTCACTCCTTTCTTTGTGTATTTGTTTATATCGTTCTTTTTTTTTTAAACAAGGCTAGGAAATTGCATGACAATGTAAAAAGAATTAGGGAAGAGCCAATGTCTTACAGGAAATTAAAAAGATGAAACTTAACATCCTGAGAATTATCGAGATGAGATGCAAGGGATCTGGTAAATTAATTCATGACAAAAATGGAGGAATATCGACAGTGGCATTGATCCAGAACACCAAAGACAGAGATCTGTGGAGATGCATGAACGCCTAAGCGCTTGATGATGATAAGTGACGTTGGTCTTCTTTAAGTAACACATGTTGGATCCAGCGTAAAATGCCAACATTTATAATGCTGGTTGAAAAAAAATACTTAAACATCAGGCGTTGCACCAAAAGTTAGTTTCGTTCGGCAAGGGTCAAACCGTAGCCATCGTCATGTAAATGCCAACTTCAGCAGCCCTGTTACTGCAATGGTCACAAGTGTTGCTATTTTGAATGTTTTACATCCAGATTTAGATGCTTTCCCTTGCATTTAGATGGTATTTTTGACATTTAGATGGTAGATGTTTTTCTAGTTGATTTTCATTTGGAGTTAGATATTTTATAGATTTGTTTTCTTTCAGTTTCAGTTTAATAATTACTGTGTAAAATATTTAATATAATATTTTTATTTCGGTCTGGCACGTACATTGTGACAATTGCGATTACTTAAACTTTGAACTTTCACTAGGGTCAACGCTCACTGTGTTGACTTTGTGTTTCATTGTCATGTTATTTTTTAAAAATAATTGCTGACTTTCATATGTGGCTTCCACTTTGAAAAAACCTTCCAACATGCTAAAAGTAAAGTATGAGTAAAAATTTCGGAAAGAGTTTCTGCATGATGACAAAATTAAAGACTGTGTGATGGCAGTTCCTGGGGATATGGCCAAGGCTCGTTGTAAGTACTGCAAGTGTGAAATTCAAGACTTAAAGAGTCATGCAGAAACTAAAAAGCATAAAACTGCAGTTCCATTCAAAGATATTACACAGCTGACTCTGTTTTCCGAACTACACTGATAAATGAATCATCAAAAGTTGAAGGATCGGTCGCAATGTTTTTAAGTTTTTAAGACCTGATTGTATATTAAAAGAAACTGGAACAACTAAAGCATACCAGGGTCATTTTGGATCTGAAGCTTCAACTTCATCATTCAAGCTAAGTTTATCCTGTGGATCTTGTGAAACAGACATAAGTGAAGATGAGGGCATGATTCTAAATTATAAATCAAATCAATAACTGTGTAATTTGTGACTCTTTCCATTTGGATGTTTTTTTTATAGATGTTTCCCTCTCAAATTTAGATGTTTTTAGATATTTTTGACTCTGTTCTAGATGTGTGTTTTTTTTCCAAAGAAAAGTGACAACACTGATGGTTACCAGTCACAGACAAGGTCAAGACGGTCTGAGTTCACCTCAGCACGCAAGCCATGGATCGTCAACTGTATTATTTGGTTTAAACAACGGTTCAACAGCATGACATAAGAGTAGTAACCCGTAAGTGTTCCGTTCTACTTCTAACGCAAGCCTCAGTCCAAAGATTCTCAGCGCAGTGCACGAACTCCTTAGCACCGGCAAGGATCCTAAAATACTTTGGGTAGATTTTTCGTTCAAAATTAGCCTCTAGGCTACTCTTTTCGAATTCCAACTGCCAAGGGATTTGTTACGTGCGCAACAATACACACGGGCGTTCGGTCTTACTACCCAGCGACCAGGTGAAAATTACCAAAACATCCCTTCAAAAATTCCAGTCTTTACAGGGGCTTAAACCCGGGACCTCCAGCACTCAGTGTGGATAAATTGTGGACTGCCTCTCTCTCTCTCTCTCTCTCTCTCTCTCTTTCTCTCTCTCTCTATCTCTCTCTCTCTCCCCCCTCTGTATGTGTGTGTGTGAGATTAAATAGTTTTACCCCTCCAGAATCCCGCCTGTAGCAGACACAACACCCCAGATGAGAACTGCCCGGGGAATACTGTTTGAGATATGTATTTTTATGTGTCACTGTCTTTTTGATCTACTTTACCACAATCGTTGTGTTTACAGGCACAACGTTGAAAAAAAAAAGAGAGATGAACGCCTATTGAGTCATGTATTTTGGTGTGTCGTCTTTCTCTTTGATCTCTCTTACCCCAGACTGTGTTTAGATACACAACGCTAAGACACACACACACACACACACACACACACACAGGGAGATGAACGCTGTTTGAGAATTGTGTGTGTGTGTGGTCTTTCTCTTTGATCTCCCTATACTTATCAGCGTCATCCCCTTGTATGATGCAATCTTTCATTACTTTGAAGCCTCACTGGCTGTTGCCAGGATCCATAATATGGCCTTATGGCTGACCACGGATTCCGGGACCTCTCCACGGACGATCCTTATCCGAATTGTCGCCACCAGGTGTTTATCGCTCTGTGATGTCCTGGTGATGTAAAAATAGTGAAATGAGTCATAATTTGTTTTTCTAATTGTAGATATTTTTTTCCATTAACAATCAAAGTTTGTGTTATGAAATGTTTAATGCCTGTTCATTCCTCACTACGCCGGCATGGCCTGGATAAAAGATCCAAAGTCAGCTCACTATCCGTGACATTCCAAGGGAAGCATCAGGGCGAGAGTGTCGTACTCCAAGATGTGGAGTCGTACATCAACTGACTAACAGCGTTGCATGTTATGCGACGAGGCAACGTTGACTTCTTGCTGCTAACGTCGCACCTCTTAGGATTGTAGCTTTGGACGCTCGCTGTCATGTGGAAATTACGATTTAAGCTTATTCAATTGTGTATGATTAATTAAGTTAAATAACTTTGTAGAACTTAAAGTAAATATTTGTTGAATTTTCCCAGTTAGCTCCCATGTCGGTAAAACCTTGACGCAATTATCATTATGGCGTCAAATTCTCAGAACCATCGTGGTGGTTATGTTTCTCCTAATGTTTCTGAAATGCATGTGATTTTCTTGGTTTTGCTTCAAAAAGTGGATTTGAAGACACTACTGAACAGTTTGATGGCTATGACTATGATAAACATAAATGATTTTTCAGTTGCCTTTTTGCAACAATCTACAGCCACAGGATGATGATGATCATTGCAAACACAGTTACCCCCCCCCCCCTTTTTTTTCCTCGTAAAATGTAGTCTCGGTTCAATTTTGTGCAAAAATACCACATAAAATAAATGTTTGTTGAATATTTTTGAAAATATGACATTTTTATTAGTCTATATTGTTGTCAGATAAAAGATTTTTAGTTGCCTTTTTTTGCTCCAACGTCCTTCTTAAGACGTAATTTTTTGTTATTTGAAGCCCCACTCTGGCTTTTTGCCAGGGGCCGCAATATAGGCAGGCCATCAATGTGGCCAATTGTCTGAACGCAGTTTCTGGGACCTCTCCACGGTGATCCTCATCCGCATGGTGGCACTTTGTGTCATCGGGTGTTTATCGCTTGTGTGATGTCCTGGTGGGGTAGAAAGTCAAGTCAAGTCACCAATCTACATCCGCATAACGATGATGCAAAACAGAATAAACATCCCCCCCCCCCCCCCCCACCCTTGAAATTTGTTCTTCATTCAGTTTGGTGCAAAAATACAAAATATGATAAATGTTTGTTGAATATTTTTTGAAGATATGACATTTTTATTAGTTAGTATTTTTGTCAGAAAAAAAGATTGATTGCACCAATCTACAGCCACATAACGATGATGCAAAACAGAATAAACATCTTTTGTTTTTCTTGAAATTTATTCTTTCTTCAATTTGATGCAAAAATAAAAAATATTGTAAGATTATATCAAATAGTTGTGAAGCTATGGCATCTTTAGTACACACTAAAATACGTGGTATCTGGGGGAAATGTAAGGGTTTATGGGCTTGGTTGTCAGTGGGTTAGAGTGTCATTTAAATAAAGATTGGGCAACTGACAGGGGTATCAAAACACGAATACAAAAGACAAGAGGAGCTTTTGTGGCACTAGGAAATCTGTGGAGGTCAAAAGAAATTAAAACTGTTACTAAACTAAAATTATTTTATAATTCTATTGTCAAACCAGTACTGTTGCCTGGGGCGGAAATATGGGGACAGGGTTTCTTTCTTCTGCCTTTCTATCCCCCAATGGAGCATAGGCCCTCAACCAATTCACGCCAAGTCGTTCTATCCATCGCCATTACATGAAGCTCCCCCATGTTCCCCTCATCTTTCTACATTCTCCAGCGCTCTTCTCCATGTGTTTTTTGGCCTTCCTTTATGCCTATGCCCATGTGGGAGAATAGTTTAGGCAATTAATAATAAACTACAAACATTCATTAACTGGTGCCTGCGCAGAATAGAGGGAATCAAATGATATGATAGAATCACAAATGTAGAGCTTTCGGAGAGAAATAAACGGGGTTTGGGGGGGGGGGGCTGTGATCGAAATCTCGACAGTCCTTAAAAACCGCTTGTCGAAGTCTCCATAAACAGTAAGCCGTCTACACAACAGTAAGCCATCTTGGCAACAGTAAGCCGTCCAGACAACAGTAAGCTTTAATCCCACACTTGTGTATACATGCTTTATTCTCACACTTGAGTACGAGCTTTTTTCTCACACATGTGTGTATGTGCTTTATTCCCACACTTGTGTATTCATGCTTTATTCTTACACTTGTGTGTACATACTTTATTCTCACACGTGCGTGTACAAGCTTTATTCCAACACTTGTGTATTCATGCTTTATTCTTACACTTGTGTGTACATACTTTATTCTCACAAATGCTTGTACAAGCTTTATTTCCACACTTGTGTACATGCTTTATTTTGACACTTATGTGTGCATGCTTTATTCCCAAACTATCAGGCACACAAGATAGAAACTAGCTAGTCCTTGACAAAGAAACTAGCAGGTCCTCGACGTAGAAACTAGCAGGTCTTCAACATAGAAATGTGCAGGTCTTCAACATAGAAATGTGCAGGTCTTCAACATAGAAATGTGCAGGTCTTCAACATAGAAATGTGCAGGTCTTCAACATAGAAATGTGCAGGTCTTCAACATAGAAATGTGCAGGTCTTCAACATAGAAATGTGCAGGTCTTCAACATAGAAATGTGCAGGTCTTCAACATAGAAATGTGCAGGTCTTCAACATAGAAACTTGCAGGTCTTCAAAATAGAAATGTGCAGGTCTTCAACATAGAAATGTGCAGGTCTTCAACATAGAAACTAGCAGGTCCTCGTCATAAAAACTAGCAGGTCCTCGACATAGAAACAAGAATGGAAAAAATAAACGTGCACTATAAACTGACCTTATTATGGTAATAATAACTATCTGAGATAATATCTCGGTGGCCATAGACAAAAAATGGCTAACTTTTAACCAATCCAACGGAATGGTAGTTGTGATCAGTTAAGTAGTTTCACCAATCTGCCAAGACCGTAAGCAAGTGGTTTACATAGAGCCATAAATGAGCGAGGTAAACAAACAGGATTTAATGATTTAAGAATCGACATCATAGCACACCGGGCATATCCATGTTAGACCTAAATTACCTTCAGTAGTCAGATGTGTAAGATTTGGATTTTAATTTTTACCCTAGCTCGGAGAGTTGTATTTGTAGGTTGCTGGGGTGAATTCATCTTGGTTAGCTGGAGTGCTTAGCGCATTTTGATTGTTAATGTATTGTTACATCTGAAGCACGTTAGTTTTGTGACTGACTGACTTTCTACCCCACCAGGACATCACACAAGCGATAAACACCCGATGACACAAAGTGCCACCATGTGGGTGAGTATCGCCGTGGAAATGTCCCAGAAACCACGTTCAGCCTTTAGGCCATATATATGGCCAGGCTATATTGTGACCCCTGGCAAGAGCCAGAATAAGGTTCAAATAACGTAAAATTTCATCCTGCTTTTAGAAGCAGGCACATTGATTACATGACCTTTGTTGTTGCTCTTCTCCACCGGGACGACACAAAGAAAGTGATCACTGTCATAGTATTCCAGTGTGCTTCACCTGCATCCTGATGCAATGGAAGGAGACACTAGGGAGGTGTAGGTATACAGAAGAATAGGTCGTATTTCATCGACACGAGAAAGTTCAGTACAGAGGTTCTAAAAAGGCTACAAATGAGAAGAAAATTACTGACAGAAATAAAAAAAGAGACAACTGAAATGCTCTGGCCACATTAAAAGACATAACACACTTTCAAAAACCATAAAACCATACTGGAAAGGAAGGTCGAAGGCAAGAGATAGGCAACGATACAAATGGGAGGACAAGCTGGCTCTTTGATATGGTAAGCATTCCAAGTCCATAATCACATGCTGGAACATTGTGAACAACATTCTTTGTTCCCAGTCCATTGCTACCATAATTATAAGAGCATTGAGTCCTTTCTGACCTTGGCCCCCAGGTTGACCCAGCTTTGAGTGCATACTTCCTGGGAATTAAAGGCGACTGGCGTCTTCTTCTTCTTCTTTCGTTCGCCTGAAATAAGTTGTCTATATCAGCAATTTTGTCTCTTGTATAAATTTCACTGTCGTTGTTAATTCATTCAGTGGTCCATAGAGTTTACGTTCCACTGTTGCTCTTTCTGGTCAAAAGGTTTGCCTTAATGTGTCAAATTTGGTGCAGTCCTGGAGTACATGCTCTGCTGTCTGGAGCACATTTCCACAGATGCACATGGCTGATACGACTGGCGTGATGTTGACCACATCACCCAAAGAGTACCGACTGGCCTATACAAATATAGGTCTTGCCCTATATGCCTAAAAACGTGGAAAAGGGTCCTTTACTTTACTTCAGCTCTTTCAGTTCCAAGCATGTGTTATTTTAGCTTTACCTATTCCCACAGAGTTGAGCTTTAAAGCAATAAATATTTAGGTGCGAAAGTATTATTTCAGATACAGATTTAATTTCACATTTGGCTCTAAGAGAAAAGAAAATTACATTATCTGTGGAAAGAATAAGAACGGTATGGTGAGCAGCTTGGCACTGAAAGAGATTTTTAAAAAACACATACACACAAAATAATGCGGATATAAATAATACATTGCACGTTTGTCATATTTCGCTGCATCTCGTCCTGTACATTACTGCAGTAATAGCAACATATAATGAAGCATAAAAATTAATAAACTCAACCTAAATTTAAAAAATGCCTCTTGCAATACACTGTCAAATCGCCGGAAGTTTGCAGAAGTTCATTTTTTAGATGCCGTCTAATATGCCCAGCAATAAATTGTGCAATGTTTTGTTTATATCTGCATTATTTAAGTTTATTACGAGAAAACATTGTTTATATCTGCATTATTTAAGTTTATTATGAGAAAACATTGTTCTGAACAAACATTAATGCCAATAAATGTTGAGATTTGTTTTCTTCTTCTTTCCTCTACTCCTGGAATGCCTGGCGGCGTCAGGGAAGGAAGAGCTCTCTACAACGGGCCCTTCTGTTCGCTTTGTATTTAGTACCTTTCAGTGTCTCTGATATTTCTGTGGTCCATAATATGCGCAGTCAACCTCTAGGTATGTTACCGCTGTATCTGTATAATATTGCTACCTGCGGTGCCCTGTCTGATGCCAGTCCTATTAAATGGCCAAACCATTTGATTTTTTTGTCTACCTATAATGTTCAGCATTGGTTCTGTGTCAACTCTCCTTCTGATATCCTCCTTCCTAAGTCGATGTTTCCTTGCTACACCTAGCATAGTAAGTAAACATTGCATTTCTGTCGTGACTTTTTTCCTTGTTTTCTAAAGACAGTGTCCATGTTTGACATTGATAGCATAGTATTGGTAAGAATGTTGTGTTGAACAATGTTCTTTTAGCGCTCATATTAACATGCTTGTATTTCAAAATTGGTGCCATTTGGCATAAAACTTGATTGGCTTTTTTCACCTTTGCTGGATGTTTTTAAAAATTAATTTTTCCGTCTTCTGAAAAAAAAAAAGCTCTTAAATGTTTTAACTGGTGTTCATCAATTTTGATACTGGTGGTCCTTCCTTTTCTGGAGAATGTTATCACTTCTGTTTTGTCTACGTTATCTTCATATCATAGATGTGGTATTCTCAATGGAGCTTTCAAAATGCTTTATTATAATGCAACTTTCAAAATGCTTTAATTAATACGCAACTAACATTTTTCACAGTATTCCTAAGTTAAATATTACAGAAGTTTGTTTTAGCTTGAAGAAATATAATCAGCACACACCTGGAGGAAGATCACACAAAAGATCAAACAACAGCAACCTTACAGAAATTAAGAGTCTAGCACTGGAATGAGTAGAGAGGAAATCCTCATATACCCCAGACTTCCAGTGAAGTATATGAATGATAAGATAAAGAAAGGGGAAGATGAGAAGAAAGGGGGAAGAAAGAGGAATTGGGAATAACAAAGAGAAGAAGAGTGGGAGGAAGAAGAAATGTAAGTCAATACTAAACGTCTTAAACTGAATGCTGACGGCTTGATCACAGTACCATAGTGTGAAATACTATGGATGTTAAGTTAAAGCCAAAAAGATCCGCTTCATTGCACTAGGTTTTTATTCCATATGACTCAGTCTCTCTCTGCAGAACTGTTAGCTGCTTACTGAGAACATCACAACAAAGCACAGACTCCACAGCTCTAGCGTTTGCTAACAGGGATCTCCAGAACAAAATACTGCACTTGTGAACTCAACTTTCTAGCCATAAAATGAACCCATGACCTTCAGAGCGCGAGGCAAACCGCTTGACCACTTTGCCACTGGAAACCACTACTATGAATGTTAGCTTACGCTGAGTACTAATCATCAACCATAGTACTTACTCCTTTGTCCGAGAAGGCTACCCGTCCAAAATACGCTTGCAGAAGTCAGATATGTCAGCTGAAAGAGGCAAATATCGCAGCTATGCTGAAAATGGGCACAACACATTTATATCTTCAATGCAAACAGAAGTACTCCTTTATGAAATACCAATACTGGTGGGTAGTATTTATTAGCTTACAATGGCTGCCCAATTTTTCCACCACTGTACCTCCATGATCCATGTTTAGATTTCAGATTTATTAATTTTGTTTATGAAAAGAAAGGACACTGTAAAGTAAAAGTAAGTAGAGAATCACCTTCAGTAATACTAGGCATATAGGGTGAGACCTACATTGTATAGACCAATCAAGACTTGGTGGGTGATTTGGTCAGCATCATGCCGGCCGCTTTTACTTCACAGGACTTCACCTGGTACCCACTCAAAGCTGGGTCCACTGGTCATTCTGAAATCTGACTGTCAGGACAGCACCTGGTACCCACTCAAAGCTAGGTCCACTGGTCATTCTGAAATGCGGCTGTCAGGACAGCACCTGGTACTCACTTAAGGCTGGGTCGACCTGGCATTTTGAAATAACAAATAAATGTTCATGTCTGTTGAAGTGAACATCATAACACCATGAGGTAGAAGAAGCTACAAGTTATCTCTGGGTCAGAATGGGTTAATGTAGCACCTGGATGTAGCACAGAGAGTTGAGAAAAGTAATCATGTCAGTAGAAACTAACATGTGCATAGTAAGCTGCTTGGTAGCAAAAGAGTTTATGTGACATCAATGGTCATATTTTTTTAAATTACTTTTTTTTCTCCCCTTCAGGACTACAGCCAGAAAGATTCCACTTTTGGGATGCAAATTCTAACATCAAAGATTCCACTCATGGGATGCAAATTCTAACATCAGCAAATGCCATACACTGCGAAACCATATAAAACAGTTACAGTGGCCCTACCCTGAGGTTACAAAGTAACCTGCTGGCCTATGAGTAGTGGGGCATGAAGAAAGGGGTTACGAATAAGTGAGCCATAACAGTGGTGATGTAAGAAGATAGCAGGGATGATGAAAAACACAAGTTATCATTAAAGGTATATATGTATTTATGTGTATGTGTATGTGTGCGCGCGTGCACACACGCACACACACAAAGATGAAAGGTAACAGCATTCACTGAAGGTAATTAATTACAAAGATAAAAGGTAAAGTCAACACTGAAGGTAATTAATTACAGATGAAATTTAACCACCCCCACTGAAGGTAATTAATTACATAGATGAAATTTAACCATCCCCATTAAAGGTAATTAATTACATAGATGACATTTTACCACCACCATTGAAGGTAAAAAATTACATAGATTAAATTTAACCACCCTACCTATGTACCAGTCCTGACCTATGGGTGTGAGCCAAGGGCAATGACAACAGCTCACAGAAGCCAGCTGCAGGCCTCGGAAATGAGATATCTGAGAAAGGTGGTCCAAGGGACAAGAAGGGACAAAGTCCGCAATAAGATAATACGTCAAGATCTTGATGCCCAGTCCTTACAAACCCAAGTGGATCAGTCACAGTTACGATGGTCTGGACATATATGCAGAATGGGAGAAAATCGGCCACCATGGCAAGCATGGGAGGCTAAGAACTAGGGAACCAGACCTCCAGGATGAGCCGGTGTGCGCTGGGAAGACAACATCCGACGGTCCCTGACAGAGGACTGGAATGGAACAAAGCCAGAAAGAAAACTGCTGATAGAGACGTCTGGCAATCCATCTACACCCCAAGGTAGAAGAGGAGCGACTAAGTAAGTAAACTTAACCACTCCCACTGAAGGTAATTAATTACACAGATGAAATTTAACCACCCCCACTGAAGGTAATTAATTACATTGATGAAATTTAACCACCACCATTGAAGGTAAATAATTACACAGATGAAATGTAACCACCACCACTGAAGGTAATGATTTACATAGATGAAATGTAACCACCACCACTGAAGGTAATGATTTACATAGATGAAATGTAACTACCACCACTGAAGGTAATGATTTACATAGATGAAATGTAACCACCACCACTGAAGGTAATGATTTACATAGATGAAATGTAACCACCACCACTGAAGGTAATGATTTACATAGATGAAATGTAACTACCACCACTGAAGGGAATTAATTGTAAAGATGAAAGGCAAATGTGTGTGCTGATTAAAGGCAGATGAACTTTTGGTTTAAGGCACATGACCGCTCTCATTAAAGGCATTTACTAGCGAAGATGAAAGGTACAAAACTGTATCAACAAAAGGTATGTTACCGATTATTATAGGCACATAGCTGTGATGATAATAAATACATAACTGGTATAATTTAAATATTTTTTTTAAACAGTATGCAACTGTGACGATTAAAGCTGTGATGAAAATATCTGTCTTTTAGGTGCCAATCATCATTCAGGTGCCCTCTCCACAGTGGAGGTTGGCTGCAGTGGATCTCCAACACACTCTATCTCTTGTCCTGGTTGTACATTCTCTCAGACTGCTGCCCGTCCATCCTTTGATTTTGTCCTCTCACTTGTATCTCTTGCCTACCTCTTGCCTTCGACCCTTTCTTCCAGTATGGCTTTTTTAACGTGTCATCTCCTTTAATGTGGCTAAAGTATTTCAATTGTCTCATTTTTATTTATTTCAGAAATTCTCTTTCTATTTGTATCCTTTCCAGTATCTCTGTACTGGGCTGTTTTTGTTTCCATAAAATACGACCTGTTCTTCTCTATACCCACATCTCCAGAGACTCAGTTCCATTTTCTAGTTGCTTGGTCATTGTCCAAGTTTCTGCACCATTCAGTAGGACTGAGTATACATTTGCAGATACAACATTTGAAGATTCTCATTTTTAGTATCTTGTTTATCTCTCTAGTTACCTTTTATGACATGCTTGGGGACGGCGGCAGTGGGTCAACACCGCCCCCCCCCCCCCACCAACTGAGACACTGGAACCCAGACAGGGGATTGTGTACTTAAATAGAGCAATCCACTGAATAACACATACTTATAGATCAGCAACAATTTGAACACCTTTCTTATAAACAATTATAAATATGAATCTGCTATAAATTCAGTATCAGGTAGATACGTGGCAGGTCTATCTTTCCAAGAACCAAAATATCTGGAATAATTTTCTGCCATTTGGTCATCAGAATTAAAATGTGCCTAAGGTATTCCCTAATAATAGGAGATTTTAAGTAGATGAATATTAGAAATTGATAAATAATATAAATATTGCGAAAATAACAAAAGAAATTGATAAATAATAGCACAAATAATGGAGAAATTAAACAAAATTATAAAAAATACTGGTAAAATCCATAAGGTATGAACTAGCAGAGCACAGGGTGGTTTTTCTGGTGGAGTGTGATAGAAGTGATGTTTGCCAAAGCGTGTGCAACAAATGATAACAGTAACCAGAGACAATAAAACTATAATCCTACATGAATGAACAAATGAGAAAGGAAGAAAAAAGCATGTTATAAAACGATCAAAAATAAATACAAAACATTAACGTGCCTCTACACCCTTGGGTGAAAGGAGAAAGACAATTCAAGGAACCAAAAACATGTGACATTACTTTTCAAACATAACCAGATCTACTTTGTCCGCCACTCTCTTACATCCTGTTTGGGAGATCTGAATGTCACCAAACGAGGAGATGCTCAACTCTTCAAGCACTCTCTTCACTGTCCCTAGATCTGTTGAAAACCTTTTGGATACCAGATCTTTCTTAATGCACTGAATCACATGTTCTCTCTCCAAAGGCAGAAATGGTACATATGCATCAATCAACTGTGTGTCTGTCAGTTTTGAAGCCCAGTCATTGAATTCTGAAGTAAAGACTGAATGAAAGTGTTCCTGAGATATTTCCTCACGTTTTTTTGTGGGTGAATCCAGGAGAAACTTCACAAATATTCGGTTGATATCACTGCCGTGGGTGTTGGACAGCAGGAGAAAAATGGTCGGACTTGTAGACGAACACGGCCGAGTCAGTTCTTTTATGGACGCCACTAAACCTTCAATCACTTTAGGGAAGGCCTTATCTACTTCGTCGACGACAACGATGTTAACCTTGCACTTACTAAAATTACCCAGAATCCACTCCTGTATCTGCAGACGATACATATCTTCAAAAGCCTGATGGGGAAAATTATAAGGCACTACATAATTCATAACAGTAGAATACTGAAATGCTTCAGAAATAAATTTGCTAATATAATTCTTGCCAACACCTGTCCAGCCATCAAATGAGAGAACCAATGGTTTGCACCATTTTACATTTTCTGATTCTTCTGCTGGCACATCTTGTGGTAAACTGTTGTCATAGAATCTGCCGAAGTATTCTTCAATTTTATCTGGTACAATTTTCGTTGCAAGGTGTTGTCCAAAAACATTTGCTTCAAGCTCAATTTTTAAAACCTGCTTATTGAAATGTCTGCTAATTTTACAATTCTCAGTGCTATTAAGTGTTCCAAAGTACACAATGACCAAAAATAGCAGTAATATTATTAAAATTGACATGGAGATGAAGCATAAAGAGCATCTTTTAGAATCACTCTTTGGTGACACCGGATCATCTTGATTACCATGTGAATGATTGCCCTTGTGCTTCTTGATACCAGGAGGTGAAGAATTCAGTTGGATCTGTTTTGCCTCTGAAAGTTTGTCATCAACATGAAGTCTTTGCCTTATGGAAGAGTTGATTTCAGGAGGTTGGCTATTTACTGCTCCACAGACAGTATCATCAGTGGTATCTGTATATCCAGCTTTTGTATTTTTGAAACGAGAAGTGGCGAGAACGGCACTGGCAGCAGGTTTCAAGGACTTTTTGAAATCATAGCACACCGATGGCATGCTCTTGCTTTTCTGGCAAGGATCTGATGTAGGTTGCAGAACACTTCTTTCAGCACTATGGTGTGCATAATTATCTGTGTCGTCGCTAAAATTATTAAATGACAGCAGCGATTTCAAAGCCTGGTTGATATGCTCAAATGATGTTGATGACTGTGCTGTCGGAGAGCTTGGGTCTACATCCATATCGGACAGATCTGACTGGTTACCTCTGCCTTTCGCACAAGGCTGAGGCGTGCAGGGTCTGCTGTTGAATCCAACATACTGCCCATCACTTTCAAAGTCCATGTCCTCCATAATAATCACAAGGATTAGTTCACCAATCTGTCAATAAAAAAAGGAATGAATTACCGACACAAATAAAGCAAAAACCATGCCATGGCAGGAGGTACAGTAACTGGATGCTTGCCTCCTGACCCATAATTCTTGGGTTTGAATCCGCACTGAGGTGGATTTTTGAATAACTGACTGACGGGGGTTCATAGGTTGAGCCAACTAAAATTCATTCATTGTTCTGTTGTGCCGATATATGTCACTTAGAGCTTGCAATCTATTCCTCCATTCCATTCTATCCTGTGCAATCACTTTTATATCATGAATGGAATCCAGTCCTGCACCTTTAGTTTCTTTCTTCAGCTTTCTCCTCAGGGTTTCTCTTGGCCGTCCTTGTTTGGCCAGTCTCTTTATTTCTATTTCAGTTCCTGTCTAGTGATTCTCTCTCCGTCTCTTCTCAAAATGTGTCCAATATAGTGCCATTTTCTCTGACTTATAACTGTTAATACTAGCCTTAAATAGGTCAACTAAAAATATTCCAGGAAGTAAAGACAGTCAGTGAGATGATCAAGTCCATAACATAAGCACTATAAGCCCAATGGGCCAATGGTGAGAAATGAGTCCTTCATTTACATAAATGTCATAGCAGATTTATGTTTATAAATTGCAAAAACCATGCCTGTCTATTGGGAATATGCCCATAAAAAAAAATTAACTTGTTAAAAAGAACTGATTTGTCCACATAGGTAAACAATTCAAATTTTTGGGGTCTGCCATTTAAAAAAAAAAGTGGGGGGGGGGGGGGGGGGGGGGAGAACTGGTGGTGACAAAAGTTGGAGGAAAAAGAAGAGGCACAATGATATCAACAGAGATGTTGGACATTTTGGCATTTGCCGAAATTATTTATCAGAAATGGCTGACACACACGAGGCAGAAGGTTATGAATATATGACCATCATCACTAGATGGCATGGACTATAAAAGGTAGTCTTCTTCTTCTTCTTTCGTTCGCCTGAAATAAGTTATCTACATCAGCAGTTTTGTCTCTTGTATAAATTTCACTGTCGTTGTTAGTTCATTCAGTAGTCCATAGAGTTTACGTTCCACTGTTGTTCTTTCTGGCCAAAAGGTTTGCCTTAATGTGTCAAAATCGGTGCAGTCCTGGAATACATGCTCTGCGGTCTGGGGCACATTTCCACAGGTGCACATGGCTGATACACCTATCTTGAATTTTGTGTACATGTGGTTACGTAATCGGTTGTGCCCTGTTCTGAGGCGGAAGATAATGACTTGTTCTGGTCTGTCCATAATAAAATAGTTGTCTTGTGCTGGGGCTGGTGGTTTCCTGATCGATTTAATGATTCTTTTCTTTTGGTGGTATGTGACTGGTACATCTGCTGCTCTTTTTCGCACCTTCCCCTGCCAGTTGATCAGCTTTCTCATTTCCAGGCACTCCACAATGAGAAGGTATCCACTGCATTACGACTCTTCGCTGAACGCTGAGTTGTGTCAGCAGTGTTTGCAATTCTGGTAGTTTCCTAGACTGGAGTGCTTCAAGTACTGATTTAGCATCTGTAAGCATTACCACATATTGTGAGCCAAGGTTGGTATTTAGCAGTTTCTCTGTAGCTATCTTAATAGCCTAGGTTTCTGCATCGTAGTTATGGCAGTACTTCCCGGTTGGTACGCTGGACCTATCCCCAGCACCATCTGGGAATTCGATGTACACTCCAGCACCACCATTTCTAACTGCACTTTCTGCGGACCCATCTGTATAGACTCTGACCCATTGTTCCCGTGGGTACTCTTCATCAATATAACTGAGGGTGGCCATTTTGCGTTGTACACTATCTTGCTCTTTCTTGTCAAATATCCCTTTCACATTTGTCTGGATTTGTACCGTTAGTTTACATTTTTCTCTCCATGGGGTTTGTTCCGGAATACTTTTAAGTGGGCAGCCAATCTCCGGAAGGCCAGGAGTCTGTCTACACACTCTCTTCGCTTGGTGTACAAAGACGCCTCTTTTCAACCGTCCCAAGGCCAGGTTCTTAAATCTATTTTCCATCGGGTGATCTGGCATACTGAGGAACTTTTCAGCTTGCATTTGCAACTTTGTATCTCTGCGTTCTCTCAGTGCCTGTGTTTTCCCAGCTTTCTCCATTTCCAACATGGGGGCCGATTTCATCCCTCCCGCGATGACTCCGAGCGCTTGACCTTGCACCCTGTCCAACTCCTTTAAAGTGGCACCAGATGCTGAACACCATGCAGCCGACCCACACTCCAAGTGTGGAAGCATGCTCTGCCTGTATACTTTATTGAGTATTTTCCCATCTGCTCCCCATGTAGTTCCACTTAGTTTTCTTAGTAATGCTGTCTTCCTCCTGGCTTTGGTTGCTGCCTTGTTGACGTTTTCTCCATGTCAACCTGTCATCAAATGTGACTCCTAGGTTTGTGGGCTCTCTATCATCTCTCAGGGGTATTTTGTCTACTTTGACGGTGCCGGCTTTCTGCTTTAGGGAGAGGGTGAACAGTGTGATGCCGACACACCATCCATTGGCCCATGCCTCAAGTGCATCTGTAGCCCGCTGTAGTGCCCCTGTGGCCATCATTGCATGTTCATTGGTGCACCACAGTACCAGGTCGTCGGCATACATTGAAATTTTGATTCCATTTGGTATCTCAGCAACCAGATCGTTGATAAATAAAAGGAAAAGTGTGGGCGACAGGACACCACCCCGAGGGACGCCCTGTCGCAGTAGAACTTTTTTACCCTTAAAACCATCTACCTGTACCCGGGCTCTTCTGTCATGTAGATATGCTCTAATCCAATTGTACATCCCTCCATTCACTTCACAGTTTCTCAATCTCTTCAAAAGCCCCTCCTTCCAAACCCTATCAAAAGCCTTCCCTAAATCCATCCACGCCGCGAGTACCAGCCTCTTATCCCGAAAAGCATCCTCTATTTCCCGGGAGAGGCATGCCGTCTGGTCTTCCGTAGAATAGAACTTTCTAAAGCCCGCCTGCTGTGGTGTAATGTTTTCACTTTCAATGTACCACTGTAGTCTGAGGTTGGTGATGCGCTCCATTGTTTTACAGAGACAACTTGTGAGGCTGATTGGTCTGTAGTTGGAGGCATTAGAATTGTCTTTCCCAGGCTTTATAAGGGGTATCATAATTGCCTCTCTCCAGATCTGTGGAACATTCCCTGTTGCCCAGCAAGCATTAAATATCTGTAAAAGCTTTGTTTTGGCTACTTTTCCTAAATTTCTGATCATTTCGTTTGATATACCATCTGCTCCTGGTGACTTCCGCATTTTCAGCTTTGAAATGGCCAACTCCAGTTCATTAAGTATAATTGGCACCTCTAGCGCCTCTGATGTTATTTCTTTCTGACTTCTAAATTGTGTCTTTTCTTAAATTTCGTGTTTTTTCTCTGAACTGATTTCAATGTCGTTATCTAAAGCAAAAGTGTCTGCAAATAGGTTGGCTGCCTCTTTTCCTGTGACCATGTTTCCATCTTTCTGCAGCGTGATCTTTGAGTTCCACCCTGTGTCCTCATCATTAATTTGTTTCACAAGCTTCCATAACTTTCTTGTGTCTTTTTCAAAGTTCAGCGACCTTGTTTTCTCCTGCCAGCTTTCCCTTCTAACCTGCAGCTTTGCCCTTACAAATTTTGCTTTTGCATGCTGGTAGTTATTGTGATGTTCTTGGTTTGGCCTGGTCTCTGCTATCTTTCTGGATGTTTCTACTTCGTTATGTAAATTTTCTAGCTCATTACTCCAGTATGGCTTATAATGCTTACGGGCACCTCTTGGTATTGATTCTCCTGCTGCCTTTAGTACGCATTTGTTAAATTCTTTAACTACTTTGTTTATATCCTGGTCTACGCTGAGACTTCCAAGCAGTATACTGGTACGGTGCTTGAACATTGTCCAGTCAGCCTCCTTGTAGTTCCACCTTGGCAGCGTACTAGTTTCTCTGACCTTCTCATTTTCTACATTCAGGAAGACTGGTCGATGGTCACTGCCTCCCAGGTAAAAGGTAGTAATATGCTAACACGGTTTTTAAAGGTCTTTGTAAAGAACTGGTCAAAATGTTTACTTCATGCTCAGAAAAAACAGTTCATTTTCAGACTGTGCTGTTGAGTACATGAGTGCTTTGTGTGACACTGGAGTTTCGTTTCTGGTATGGCGATGCAGCTACCTTTATTATTTCAAGGCGAGAAGTTTGAATATAGTATCGGTTTTTATAGCTCAAATCAAACCTCTTACCAGTTCAAACACATGACGACAATGCATTCTACTATTGGATGCTGCAGGGAAGTTAATGTGTTTGTTAGATACTGTGTAATTATTAACTGTGTGATGTTTATGCAACTGGCAATACTTCACAGTTCTTAGCGCCCTTAGCAAAAACAACAATGGGCACCCATGATTATTGTGCACCAATATACACAAGGATCAGAGATATCCAGGACTGAAGATGTCCGATTTCTCATGCAGTGGAGCAAACTAGCTGTTCTGCCTTGAGAGCTTGGTCTAAAACTATGAGTACTTGCACCTACAGGGTGAAAAGGGGCACATGTGTAAAAACTATGGTGGGCCGACATGCCTACTGACCGAATGACTAGAAATCAAAGAGCCAGAGCCCTGAGAGTCAGGCGAAAAATAGAACGTCTGGGATTAAAGCATATTAGAGTGGTTTACTAAAATTGTCATATTGCCAAGCAGAGAGGATCTGTACTGGAGAGACCGATCTATGATTTTGATATCATCATGCTGCATGAGTTAAACATAGATAGATATGAGTGTTCTGGATATATTAGTTATACAAATTCTACCAGACAGGAAAGACACAGGCAATGTCTGCTTGTGAAGAATGGGGTGAAGCATGTGGTTCTTGATATGGGCCAGTGGAGTCATGGTACACTAAGGTTCAGGGTATACAGATAGAAATTTAAAAAGTTCTACTGCGACAAGGCGCCCCTCAAGGTGGTGTCCTCTCGCCCACACTATTCTTTTTATTCATCAACGACCTGGTTGCTGAGATACCAAATGGAATCAAAATAGCAATGTATGCCGACGAACTGGTACTGTGGTGCACCGATGAACATGCAACGATAGCCACACGAACACTACAGCGGGCTACATATGCACTTGAGGCATGGGCGAATAGATAGTGTGTCAATACAGACACAAGTAGCACCACACTCTTCACTCTTTCCCCAAAGCAAAAAGCGGGCATCATCAAAATAAACGGAATACCCCTAAGAGATGATAAAGAGCCCCTGTACCTCAGAGTCACATTTGATGACAGGTTGACATGGAGAAAACATCAATAAGGCAGCAACTAAAGCCAGGAGGAAGACAGCCATACTAAGAAAACTAAGTGGAACCATATGGGGAGCCAGTGGTTAATGTTCTCTAAGTTCTAGGCGATGGCCTACAGAAGTGCCTTGATGCCATAAAAGCTGGGATTAGATATCTAGTCTAATCTTCATCGAGAGCGAGTGTGAGTGATTTAGGTTTCGTTGCATTTTGGCGAGTTCTTTTTGCACTTATTCAATGTCGCTTGCATTACCAGCATTGAACTTGTATTACACTGTTGGTACTTTCATTCCCGGTGTTGTTCAGTTGGAAGAGTTAGGCATACGGAATTGGATTGTTACTGCAGCCACTGTCCAGTTGTAGTCATAGTTCTGGATTGTTGCCACCCTTACTTTGACTGAGAAATGTTTGATTGTTCAAATCGCACTGACCTTAGCATTCAAGATAACTTGTGTTGAATTTCATTGGGATGAATACTGCCCCTACGCAAGTATCAGTGGGAGCCCCTGCAATCCTATCCTAAGCACTCAACACAACGGTGTGACAAAAACAGGGTTCTATCCACCAACCACCAAAATAATTATAGTATTAAACAGACACCTTGCAAGTTAATGTGATCAGAATACATTTTTCAAAACCCTGTATTTTGTTTGGTCTCATTGCCATGGACAGTACACAGTGATATTTTTTGTTCCGGGAGACGCAGGCGTCGATGGAAATGAAAGAGCTGATAGGTTGGCTAGATCCACTATCACTACCGACAGTCAGCCTATGGATCATGCTGATATTAATACCCTCAGAGAAATAGGAAGGATAGAGGACTTTAAGGGCAGTGAATCCACATCACTCGCCAGAATGGCAGACTTGAGAATTGAGATCGGCAAAAAACGAGACGCACATCAGACACGCCAGAAGACTTGTTAATCAACATACAACTGGTACCATTAGCCATCGGACGTTGGGGTTCATACTGAGGGGAGGACCTGAGCACCTATGGACATGTCCAGAGTGCAATGATGATAACCCAACTAACTAACTAACTAACTAAGTACATGGTGATATGAGGTTGCCAAGGGTTAAGGAAAAACAAAAATACTTAGTATCAAGACACATTTTTAAAGCACTGAAAAAAATAGTATTTTCTTATAATGTAAGCTCCAATTAATTGCCCAAACATTTATCCCGGCTTAGTCTTGGCGTACAGACTTAAATGACGTATCGTTTGGTTGCATTTTTCAAGACATATCCAACTATCATCTATGCTAGTTTTCACAAATGAAAATTTGTTGAGCTTTTAACTATCAGACCGCTGTACTGCTTTTCCAGGAATTTCCTAATCTGCCGCTTCATGCGGTACCTAATTTTCGGTACTTTGCGTAGTATGCGAAAAAAATGCATTACAAACTAAAAATAACCAACTAATCTTGGTCAAAACTCATTGTGAGTGATTACAAATGGCTGCCCCCATGTGTCTGTATTTACTTTGTGTAGTTTAATGTGAAAAAATTCAGAAAATTCACAATGAAACAAGCTGCTGAGGAACCAAGCACTTTGAAAGGAAAGTAGGTCTACAGTCAATGCTTTTTACAGTCCAACAGGTGATCGATATTTGGGTGATTCAGACTCTGAGAAGTCAGAATTTCATGAAGAATATGTTCCCAATTAACCCTCTTAGCACGGACGGGCCGATTATCGGTAGGCGGATGTCTGGCCAAAAACACGGAACGGCCGATCATGTTTCGCCTCGATATGCTAAGAAATCTCCTATTTTGAAACACTGAAAGTGATTCATTTATATTCATTGCTCTATTAGCTTTACACATGGCCACTTTCTAGTGTTTGGTATTGAAGTGAAAATTATTGTTAAATTTTTTAGATAGTGGCCTAAACTGCTAAAAGTATGTCTGACTCGTATGTTTCTGCCTCTAAACTTGATGTTGATAAAACATTTTAAACAAGTGATGACACTCATTCTGTTGATACTGATGCAGGATCTAGTGTTATTAGTAATAGTGGGGAATCAGATGGGGACGCTGTTGTGTTCAGACGACAGCCCAACCATGGCTCAGGGTATATCCGCCCAAAGGTGTTGACACTCCGGCACATCTATTTCTTGTGCCGACTGATGGTCAAAAACACATGTCACCTAAAGATATTATTGCTGTTTCATATATATATATATATATATATATATATATATATATATATATATATATATATATATATATATATATACACACCTGTATTTGACTATTGAATTGCTTACAACATTTGTAAAAAGGCCAAAGATCAATAAAAAGATGTCAAATAAAATTTTTTTTTTAATTATGTTTCATGCATTGAAGTTGAGAATTCACATTCTAATTTTCTATTTTTAGATATGCAAATGAGATCATTTGCATATACATCAATTAATTTTAACGATATTGTGAAAATCATGAACTTCAATCTATATCCTTCAAATAGATTTATTATTTCATGGGGGTCAGAATAACAGAAATGTGTCAAAAAAATTAAATAAAGTAATAACCAAATTTACTGAAAAAATGCTCCAGGTTTTGGCTAGACATCTGAAAAACTTCCCGTGCTAAAAGGGTTAAAGTGACACAGTGAGAGCTCAAGTGATGAGGAGAATCTTGAACCTTCTTGATCCATAGTAAGAGAAAAAGAGGAGGGGGAGGGGGGCAGCATGTCCCTCATACAGCAACATCTGGTGCTTACTTTTTGAAACAAGACTCATCCTATTGGGCGGATTGGCACACAAAGGTGGAACATTGGCACTAGTTGAAAGGCAAACATTTTCTACAATGTCTCCAAGTTGTATCTTATTCTAACTACTTGTTTGCATGTAGCTAATTTTTTTGTGTGTATATCATGTTGGTTTTCTCTCAAAGTGTCTGTCTCGCAACACCAAGATCAAAATATATAAAATGTTGATAAGACCAGTCATTTTGTATGGCTCTGAAACTTGGAGCACAACTAAAGAGATGAAGCCTTATTACAGGTTTTTGAAAACAGAGTTTTACTAAGAATATTATTTGGACTCATCAAAGATGCAAACAGTGGGGAATGAAGAGTGAGAAGCAATAACGAAATTCATAATCTGTTTAAATAACCACTGATTACTGGCATAATGAGAGCTAATAGACTGAAAAGTTGGGGCATATTGAAACAATGTCAGATGACAGAGAAGTAAAAACTGTGTACACAAGGGAGATGAATGGTCGTAGACCACGAGGAAGACAAAGAAGTATATGGAGAGATAATGTCCAGGCAGACCTGCAAACACTTGGTGTCACCAACTGGAAAGAGAAGGCCAACCAGAGAAATGAACGGAGGCGGGTGATAAATATCTGCAGCAATGAACCTAAAGGGCTCGGAATGCTGAAGAACTGAAGAATAATAAGAAGATTTTAGTTTTTTCGCATCTAAATCTATCAATCATCTATGGCCAGAAACTCAGCTATAGGGGACAGTTAGGTTCAGGGTCACAGATCTGGTAGGGTTAATCACCTCAGTACAAAATGTACATAATAATAGTAATAGAATATGATGTAACATATGATAAATAATAATTAATTATAATTTAGATAGAGAGCGATAATTTATAATAATATTTAATTCTACTAATACTATACTGTAATGAACTAATGATTAATGAAGTGAATGAATGCAATTGTCTATGATATCAATCAATGAATAGTTAACCTATGTGGAGCTGTCGACGACACGACAAACGTATTGAAACATTTGTAAGTACCAACAGATAAACTAATACAGTTCAGTTTTTACTTACAGATTAAGCATGTAGCGAAAAGTGATCCAAATAGAATACCCAAAGCTCACTTTTCTGTGTACGCCGCCATATTTGACAACACTTTGCTCCAAAGTGGTATTGCATGCCGAAAATACAATTAGATTGTCGCAAAATAAAAATATTTTTGCTACAATAAAGGGCAATGAAGGTCTTCTCCTTCAAGCATGTCGTAAAAGTCGACTAAATTCTTGGCATCCTTCGAAATCGAGTATATCAGCCAGATTTGCAAAGGAATCAAGAGTCTGTTTACGAAAAAGCCAGATATGCGAAACGCATGTGCACATAGCAATCAAGTTATGGAACAGTCTGGAGGTGAACGAACACCCAGAACAGAGAACTTTCCCTAGGTGTTTACAGCCGGTGAACGCGAGGAAGAAGATGAAGATGGACATTAGGGACCATATTATTGAGAAAGGAGGTGGCAGCGGAAGAGATGGACAGTATACATACAGGACAGGGTGAACGACAGTTTATGTGGTCTTGCCTGGAATGTCAGTCAAAGTACTTTCGAATGTGGCCAGCATTCTACAATTTTCACTGCGGTTTTCTACTGGAATGGCACTGGATATTTTCTCATCCTTCCAGGACTTTCTGGGTAGCAGATGTAGCAGAGGCATATAGAGTTTGCCATTCTCAACAACTTTCTCAACTAACTCCTCCGCTGCCTGGCAACAAGATGCTACTCCCACCTTTTTATTTTCTTGACTAATTCAAGGCATTGTCTGTCTTTCATAAGGTAGGATTTGCTTTCTGCTCGTCACTGAAATTGGACCGGCTCTGTGTTTATTGTTTTTCTATTCTGGTCATCCTTGAGTTAATAACCACCTTTCTCTTGATATGATCTTCGTCCATATAATAGTGTCATAGTCTGGCCTCTTCGCTCTCGCGTACTGGCTGTTCTCTTGTGACAACGGCGTTAGCTGGTTTTACGCGCTTCTGGTACCACTCTACAATCTCTTTTTCACTTGGCTTGGTGGCTCCATTCACTGATCCCACCAACACATCAGCTACTGGGTGGCTCAATACGCACACTCCCGTCAAACCCTGAAAATAACAAGAGTTAATATATGCCACAGGGTATTTCTCGATACTGCCACCAAAAGTACGACATCTCATACTTTTGCCTAAGTACGCCGACCTTGGTACTATGTACTTTGCAACTCCAATCATGTTTGTGCCCGTGTCTCTTAGGACCGCAGCTGGAAAATTACCTACAAATCCTTTATGTAGTTTTAACCCCCCCCCCCCCCCCCCCCCCCCCCCACGTCCACCATACATGATGCTGACAAAGCCGGAAGAAATACCTTTGACTCTTGTCCCATTTGTATTTCACGCTTTTCTGATACTCCAGCAGTCTCCAAACTCTGTGCGGCATTACTCAGTCTAATATTATTAGAACAGTTTCTGGCCAAATGTTGACCTTTACAATTGTAGCACTTTAAGGGTCCTTGATTCCTGAAGGAACTCCTTCTTGGCGGTTTGTCATCGTCATTCTTTCTAATGTTCCTGTAGAAACATGATTTTGAGTTATGCCGCAATGATCCACAATGAATAAACCCTGGTTGTGTATCTGTGATACTCATTCTTGGAACATCCTTTCCGTTCTTGGGCTTTGTCATTTGCCCAGGAATTGCCATTTGAGTTTCTGACCTTTAGGAGGCAATTTCACTTGCTGCTACTGGGAAAAGTTCTTCTATACTCTACCTCTGTATGGGTTTACAGGGATGAGCAATAATAAACTGCTCTCCCAGAAACGTCATTTCATCCAGTGTTTCTCTCCTGAAAGAAGGCAAACAAGCCTCTGCTTCATGAGGATAATACCTTATCCCTGAGCATTAGGTCAACAAGTTTATGAAACGAATTACTAATACTCACCAGTGCTAACCACCTGAAAAAGAGATTTTTAATGTTAGCAATGAATTCAACAAAAGACGCATCGTTAGCTGGTAAGGCGTCATGAAAGCGCTGCTCACAACGCTTTTCAGTCAGTTGCTCGGAGGCTAGCAGTTTTTTAAACTTTTTAAAGCACCTTGGCAAAAGAACTTCGTTCTGCTGTCGACAAGCTGCTAAATGTTATCAATGTTTTTCCTGTTAACAAATCAGACAGGCATGAGACCCATTGTGATTCAGGAATACCTGCACACTTATGTGCTTCTTCGAATCTTTCAATGCAAGAATTCAATTCATCATCAAGTTTTAGAAAGGGTAGTTTGAGTTTATATCTCCCCACATCTTCCCTTGAGTGGTTTGAACCCTTTTCTTTACTTAGTGCTTTCAACTGCGCTATCTCTTTGTCTTTTGCTTCAGCCATTTGCTTTAGGTGAGCTCTCTCTCTCTCTCTCTCTCTCTCTGCAGCATTTCTCTCTGCTTCTTTTTCTGCTAACTCTTTTTGATGAGCCCTCTCCGCGGCCCTCTCATCTTTGGCACTCTTTTCTGCTTCTCTTCAGCTATCTGTTTTTCTTTCTCTGCTATCTCCAATATCCTAGCTTCTGTGAAGCTTCGGACCTCTTCGGACTTGAGTCTCAAGTGCTTAGCCATGCTGAAAAACTGAGCAAAAGACATGTTTACTTTTTATGTTAGTGACACAATGTGAATGAACGAAGTACGTCACGAGACACTACAATAACAACGATAACCTTTATTTCTGCAAAGCAGCAAACTCAAACACTTTTCTCGACGCCTGCTTCAACTGTTCTTTTTAACTGACTAACCACCTACCATTTTGTGCCCCCGTCATCATCATCGCAAACAGTGGACGAGCTTCTCGTCAACCTGTGATTTGTGGGTGAGATTTCCTGTCAACTAAAAATCTAACAAAATTCATGGGAAATGGCAACTATCGGTGCCCTTCCAGTCTACATGACATTCGGCTTTAGTGTAGCCCACCACTATGTCCTAAATACTTACAACACCTGGAATAGTTAACCATTTCACTAACCTTTACCCCAGTGAAGACCTGTACAATTCAACAAGAGGCTTGTACCAGAGGCACCAGTAAATTTTGTAAGCTACCCTTTGACTGCTTTAGGTGTCGAAGGAGATGTAAGGTTCTGTGTCTTGCTTCTCTAGCAGCCACAACCATACACACATCATGCTGTTGAAGAACTTCTCTTACGTTATCTATCCATCTTGTTCTTTCTCTGCCTCAAGCCGTATGTCCGCCTTTTCTTTTGGCGTATGTCTTATCTTATATGGCATGGCGTCACAAGGCGTTTTTTTCTAAGTGGGCAGGCAAACCATTTGATTTGCTGTCTTTGTGTGTATTTTATAAATTTGTTTTGTGCCGTATTTTTCTCTTATGAATGTGCTTTTTGTATTAGATGTTTCACTTTGCTGGTTGGGGTTGTCTTGTTGCTGCAAGAAGGGCCAACTGTCCCGATACTTGCTTTGCTTTACTACATCTGATGTTTATTGTTTTCATCCAATTTCCTATCTTCGGAGAATCTTGATATTCAATGCTCGTTTAATGTTCGTTGTATTCTACTGCCATACTTAAGTACTGCTTCTTTCTTCCCATTGACACTGCTTGTTTTGTAAGTGGTAATCCTCATATAGTTTGCTTTTTATTCTTCATCACAAATGTCAGTTGCTGTAGTTTCATGGATATATATGCTGTCAAACAATGGTAAATACATACGGTAAAGTCAGTAATTCATACATGCCGAAAAACAGTAATTCACACAGGCTGCAAAGGCAGTAAAGGACATTCACTGGAAAGACAGTACTTCACACAAGCTGGAAAGACAGTTTCAACACATACCGTTAAGACAGTAATTCACACATGTTGAGAAAACAGTAATTCGCACATGCTGAAAAGACAGTAATTCACAAATGCTGGAAAAACAGTAATTCACATGTGAACTATAGATAGTTAGTTATTCATACATGCAGTGAACAGTAATCCATAAATGCTGGAAATAGATTATTCTTCTTCTTTTTTTCGTTCGCCTGAAAAAAAAGTTGTGTATATAAGCAATTTTGTATCTTGTATAAATTTCATTGTCGTTGTTAGTTCATTCAGTGGTCCATAGAGTTTACGTTCCACTGTTGTTCTTGCTGGCCAAAAAGTTTGCCTTAATGTGTCAAATTCGGTGCAGCCCTGGAGTACACGCTCTGCTGTCTGGGGCACCTTTCCACAGGTGCACATGGCTGATATACCTATCTTGAATTTTGTGTACATGTGGTTACGTAATCGGTTGTGCCCTGTTCTGAGGAGGAGGATAATGACTTGTTCCCATATGTCCATAATAAAATAGTCATCTTGTGCCGGGGCTGGTGGTTTCCTGATCGATGTAATGATTCTTTTGTGTGTGTGAGTGGTATGTGGCTGGTACATCCGGCTGCACCCGGCACAGCAGCACGTTGTTCTTTGAAGGTACACCCCGTTAGTACAGTCATCATTTTATTTCTGTGTTGCGAATGCGCATGCAACACTTAGCGCCACCCAAGGAACAGAGACATAAAGTGCGCTGTTACTGTCACCCACTAACGCCTTTAGAAATCACCAGCTATATTTTCTTGCCATCCTATAACCATTTGTGACCTACTTATTGACTTTCCTTCGTATAGCCGATACTGTTCGAAGTTGGGTGATAAGATCGATTCTTTTTTTTTTAATATAAAAGGGTGGACTGACAGTCTGAAACACAATTTTGATTAAAAAAAAATTAAGCTTTAAAGTCAAACCTGGCAGTCACCGGGGACGCTAAATATAACCTAGCGGTTGAACAGGGTTTCTTGCACTTGCCACAGTACGATTTTAATCTGAATGATAGCACTTTGTGTCACCGAGTGTGTATCGCTCGTTGTAGTCCTAGTGGGGGTCAACATCACTTACTCATAGTCTGCATGCAAATGAGTCAGATCCTTAAAACGAATGTGCAAGCAACTATCAGGATCTGGAAAAGGACTAGTCCAGAAGCAGATGAACAAACCGAACTTTGTGATGAAGTTTACGGTCGGTGAACGCGAAGAAGAAGAAAAAGAAACCAACTCTGCGTCCCTTAAAAAAAAAAAACTCAACAGGAGTATGAATCTATGCTGATGATGATTTTTGTTTGTTGTGTATCTTTTAAAGGACGTCACATAATCAACACCAGTATTTTTTTAGTGTTTTGTTTCACTTGACAATTTTTAGTAGTCTTTGTTATTGCTGACTGAACTTTAAACGCTTTTTACCATTGTTATAAAATAAAAGCAAGACGGTCTGCTGTAAAATCCATTGCAGCTGCAATATAACCGGTATATCGGAATTACCACCGCCTTCTCTAGATTAGATAAATAGAGAAGGTCGTGGGAATTACAAACCACGTTTGTAACGCCTAAACCACAACGATTGATCGGTTTGTCCCATCTGAGCTGCTACCTAAAGGTTTACCATACAATTCTGAGTTTCAGAATCTGAACGATAGACAATGTAGACTTAGACCCCATATACTCCGTTCAACTTCCAGAAAAGTGACCTTTTTCTTCTTCTTCCTCGTCTTCTTCTTCTTCGTCTTCTTCTTCTTCGCCTTCACCGACTGTAAACTCCAGCGTGAAGTTTTGGTTTTGCGTCCAGCTCTGAACATTAGTCTTGTCCCAGCACCTGGGTGTTGCGTGCACATCCGTTTTACGGATCTGACTTGTAAACAATTTGTTGATTTCTTACCTCTCAGGCAGATACACTCAGTCCCACTTCGAAGAAAGCACCCAATTAGTCGACTCTTACAAAAAAGTTATAATTAGGGCACACGCACGGCCAGCTCCAGATTTATACAATTAGAGAAGGGCGTGGGCACACGTAACGGCTATACCACACAGGTGTAACCTGAAGTCCTTTGAGGGTAAGGACGCAAAGATGATAGATGATTATAATGATAAATACCACGCCCTTCTCTAATTATTATTATAAAAATCTGGAGCTGGCCATGATAAATACACAGTATTGAATTTACGACTTCCGTAAAGCAGACTCCAGGATGTCGTTGATTGGTCCAACTGACTTCATGTTCAAAATTTGAAAGTCGACCAAACGACAAGAACTCAGCAAGAAGTATTTGTAAACATACCTGGTTTGTTTGCTAGATCTTTACTCATCAGCATCGTAAATTCGAAGTTATAGTTTTAGTTCAACTTTAAGCGTTTTATCATAGCGACGGGCAAGTTACTGTTTTAATTTGATTTTGCGTTTTCGTTGTTTAAGTAGTCACTTTTGAAACTTTCTTGTAGTTTGAAAACTCTATTCTATTGAGTTTGGTTTGGTTGGAGTTGGAGCCAGTTTAGTTACCACTGCCATTAGTGCAGTAGTATTGGAAACATAAAAACAGCAGTGACATCGACAAAGTCATCGCAAGTTCAATGGTTTTTTTTTTAGTTTAATAAATAGGGAACTGAAATTCTTGCAGCTGTTTAAAAAAAAGTATAAAAATTCAATATTTTGTTAGATTACGTGTGTTCACTGATTCAGTTACTCAACTCTGTTACTGCTATACTGCCCCATAGTATTAGTGACCTTCCTTCTCCAGGTTTTGTTTGTTTTGCAATACCCAACGGTATGCCGTACGGGCAATCTAAAAATTCAAATGCATCATGTTTTTTCTGTGCTACAGTAATTATAAAAAAAAACTTTGTGGTGAGTTTTAGTACCGGCACCTTTTTTCTTCAAATATAAAAAAATAAAAAAGTGATAACCAATAACATGATGAGTATGATGATCTATCATAAAGTCCATTTTAATTTAGGTACTTTACTCAAATTTTCAATATAATTTTGACTTTTAACACTCGTAGTGATACAGCATTTGAACTGTGTATTCATACTGAATATAGTAACTATATAATATGGTCAGTGTCACCATGATATGGGATGTACCCAGATCCCAGTAGTGTAGTATCTGAACTCCAGTTAACTTGAATTTTCAAACTGCAAGAAAGTAACCTAGCTATTTAACTTTTACTTGAGAAACAAAATTTACATGCTGTACTTAACTCTAGCATTTGAACTGGTTATGGAAGTAATAATGACAATAATATCTTCTGCTGCTACTCCCTTCTCAGTACTAACCTAGTAGGCACTCGACTACTCTCAGGACATTAGAATTAAAGTGGGATACATTTTAATTTATTTCATGTAATTCTTCTTCTTCTTCACTTCCTCTTTTACCGCTGTGAGTGTTGAGGGAGATATAAGGTTCTGTTTCTGGCTCTTCACGCCGCCTCGACCATTTTCACATCGTGCTGTTGTAGAGCTTCTCTGATGTTATTATTATCTTTCCATGTCGTTCTTGGTCTACCTCTTGCTCTACGACCTTCTTCTCTTTTCATGTATGCTTTGTATGGTATGGTGTCACAAGGCATTCTCTCTAAGTGGGCAAACCATTTCACTTGCTGTCTTTGTATGTAATTTAGAATTGGTTCTGTGCCGATTTTTTTCTCTTATGATCTCATTCCTGATCTTATCTCTTATGGTCACTCCTACAGCCCTTCTCAGACATCTCATTTCCATGGTTACTAATTTCTTTTATGGTTTGTTGTGAGTGACCATGTCTGGCACTGGTAGCACAGAGTTGGAATAAATATGCTTTGAATAAGATGTCTCTTTGTGCTGACTGGGATTTTCTTATGCTGTAAGAGGGGGGCTAGCTGTCCCAATACTTGGTTTGCTTTACTGCATCTAATGTTAATTTCTTTATCCAATTTCCCATCTTCGGTAAATGTAGTTTCCAGATATTTAAACTCAGATGCCTGTTTAATGCCTTTGTTCTCTATTGCTATGTTTAGATCTGTCTTCTTTTTTCCTATTGACATTACTTCTGTCTTTTCAGTGTTGATTCTCATATTATTTGTTTTACATTCTTCATTCATGGATGTTAGATGTTGTTGCAATTTCATGGCTATATCTGCTATCAAGGCCTGGTCATCTGCAAAGAGTAATTCGTTGATCTTACTAACATTTTCATTCATGGGCTTGGCATTCTTGCATATTCTGTCGATGTAGGTGATAAACAGCAGTGGTGATAAGACACACCCCTGTCTTACTCCAGATGTTACTGTGAATGGATGAGATGTTCCCTGATTTATTCTAACTACACTTCTACAATCCCTGTATAAACTTTTGCACACTTCGATGAGGTGTTCGCTTACTCCATATCTTGCCATTACTTTCCATAATAATTGTCTGTCGACTCTGTCAAATGCCTTCTCCTGATCTACAAAGGCCACAAATAAGTTCTTTTTGTATTCAATGTTCTTTTCTATTAACTGTTTAAGTGTGAAGATTGCATCTGTGCAGCTTCTATTTCTCCTAAATCCCATCTGTTCTTCTGCCAGCTGTGGTTCTATTACTGGTCTCAGTCTTGTTTATATTATCTTGGCATACATTTTGCCAACATGGCTTAAAAGAGAGATGCCTCTGTATTGACCGCATTCTCGTTTGCTTCCTTTGTTCTTCCACAGTGGTATAACTATTGCATGTTGCCAATCAATAGGGGCAGTTTGTTGTACCCATGCTGCATTAAATATTCTTTGAAGCCATCTGATGCTGCTTTCACCTGCTGTTTGAATTATTTCTGTTGGTAATCTATCAGCTCCTGGTGCTTTATATTTGGGAGACTGCTTAATGACTTTTTCTATTTCATCCATTAGTATGTGTGGTTCTAACACTGTTGCTCTGTGCTCTTCAGTTGTTCTTTCGTGATGATCTCCTAGAGGATTAAAGAGCTCATTGAAGTATTTCCTCCATCTTTCTGCTATTTTGGGTGGATCTATCAATGGCCTTCCTGTCTTATCATTAATTATTTCAGTGGGGTTATAGCTGTCATCTCTTTTCAGCATATTTTTAACTACTTTGAAAAATTTTCTGCTGGCTGTTTTCTCATTTTCTGCTAATGATTCACCGAAACGTTCCCAGGATGCTTGTTTTGCTTTCTTGACACTCCTGTTGGTTTCTCTCCTTTGCAGTCTATAGTTTATATAATCTTCTTCTTTCTTTGATTTTATCCACTGTTTATATAAGTCCTTTTTCTTTTTAATTGCGTCTTTTACTTCTTCGCACCACCAAGGTGAATATTTGTTATTTCCCCGTCTGTTTCCACTCTTCCGTTTTCCACATAATTCTTCTGCAATACTGAGCATAGTGTTTTTAAATTTACTCCATTCTTCTTCAATATTGCCAACTACATGTGGAAGTTGTTTGAATGCTGTCTCTACTTTCTGTTGTAACTGTTCTTTTACTCCTTCCTGTTTTAGATTTGCTATCTTGATGAGATCCTTGTTTTTGGTTAATTTCTTTCTGTGTTTCTTTAAAGTAAGATGTTTTGCTGTTAACACAACTATTTTATGGTCAGTGTCACATAGACCATTAGGGATTGCTCTTGAATCAAGAATTCTCCTTCTTCCTTGAACTCTGGTAAGTATAAAGTCAATCTGGCTCTTGATGGAGACATCATTCCATTTGTACCAAGTGTAAAGTTGTGAATCTCTATGGTCAAAGAATGTGTTCGTAATAAAAAGATTGTGCTGGCTGCATAGATCCAATATTCTTTGACCATTTCCATTTCTATCACTGTTCTTAGCTGCATGTGGACCTAGAAACTGTTCGTATTATCTTCTGTTATTTCCTACCCTCCCGTTGAAGTCACCCATTACATATAGTATGCTGCTTCCCTCAACTTTCTCTATCTCATCAGACAGATCGTCAAAGAATTCATCTTTCTGCTCTTCTGTATAATTATCATTGCATGGTGCATATAATTGTATATATGTTTCAGCTTGTTCTCCTCTTTTTATTTTCAAAGTGTAATTGCTTTTGTATTTATGTATTTTAGTATTAGCCATATATTATTTATTTTATACAACCCATAAATGTATAATATGCCAATAATAATGTGATTTAAAAATAAATGGGAACAGATTAAGCATTCTCCCTTCATCTCTTGTGGGAAAATATGGTTTAGGATGCATACTGTATGGTCTACATCTAAGGATTGGGAACGGGTTAAGTACGTATGCCGAGGTTACACTGTATTTTGGATAGGCAACTACCCATGGTAAATTTCCTTCTTCAGGGAAGTCATCTCAGGGTCTCTTAGTTTCACCAAAGCTTAGCTGTCAGGTTGACTGAGTGTGGCCACATGCTGCTTCACAGCTCCTCCAAGAGAGGACAATCTTGCAGGACATAGTTCTGAAGTCTGTTCAGCACAAAGATGCAGACGAAGAGCTGTTTGGCTCATATGTAATTTATATGGCTGTTTTTTTTTATAGTCCTCAGTATCCTGTGCATAAAATTTGTTTAGAAAAACCACAGCCCCCCCCCCCCCCATGTTGTAAGAGTCTACTAATTCTGAGAAGAATGCGAAGAAGAAGAAGAAGACTATAAGTTAGTTACCTATACTTTGCAGGACGCTGCAGAACCAACCTCAGCATTTGTGAGGGGGGGGGGGGGGGTTCTTCTTCTTCGTGTTCACTGGCTATGAACTCCGGTGTAAAGTTCTCGCTGTTCGTCCACTTCTGGACTGCGTCCTGTTCCAGAACCTGAGTGTTGCGTGTGCATCTGTTTGACAGATCTTACTCATGTGTATGCAGAATGTTGGTTCCTTGCCTCTCAGGCAGATGCGCTCCGACTTCGAAGGAAGCTCAGAATTAGTAGACTCTTACAACATGCTTTTAGGTAGGCAGTGTGTCCATTCTTGTTTTCCCTATGATAGGGCCCCAGAACCCACACGGGGATAACTTATAGTGTCCAGTGCGTAAGTTAAAAATTGTAGTTCAGATAATGCTAGCACCCACCATTCACCAGCCTAAAATTATTGATAACATATGGTTCTGATAGAGCTTGGATCCTTGCCAGTATCGCAGAGTTCATGCACTGTGCTAGGATAATCCTTGTACAGATTCAAATGTAGACCTTGCACAGTGAAAGTGAAGCATGCCTAAAAAGGTGGCGATTTTGTTGTTGAAATTTTTAAATATTAAACAGCAATTTGTAGATTGAGAAGCAACAATGCAATTCATTATCTATTTTAATCACTATTGATCACTGGCATCATGAGGGCTGTTAGAATGAAATGACATGGGTATATTGAGAGTCAGATCACAGAGAGGTAAAAATTGTGTAAACAAGGGAGTTGAATTGTTGTAGATCACAAGGAACTACTAAGAAGACAGTAGAAATAAAATATAGAGGCAGGCCTGCAAACTCTTGGTCACCAAGTGGAAACAGGACTAATCACAGAGGTGACTGCATGTGGTTGATATCTACTCAAGTGAACCTCAAGGGCTAAAAATGCTGAATGTTGAATTAAGAATCAACACCATAGTACTCAGGGCACTACTGTAAGCGCTCCATCCCCATCTTCAGCAGCAAGCCAAGAGTTCAAATTCAGATGGTACCAGTAACTGTCTGGTTGTAAATCCCTCTCACCCTTCCTTTGAATGTTGAGCATCGGCCAAATTCCTGGGTAACTCCCTGCAGCGCCATTCCCTTCAGACCGCAAAGATTAAAATGCTGCAGAATAAGAAGCAGTTTGTAGTTTGAACTTACATAAAATGGTTTGTGTTTAATTTATTGCCTTTCATTTTCTTCTAGTCAGTATACAAAATATGAAAAGACATTCTCTCAGTGATGAAAG
Organism: Candidula unifasciata; assembly: GCA_905116865.2. Lineage (NCBI taxonomy): Eukaryota > Metazoa > Mollusca > Gastropoda > Stylommatophora > Geomitridae > Candidula > Candidula unifasciata. The sequence continues at coordinate 381,015 of CAJHNH020000746.1, forward strand.
GCAAGAATTGATACACTGTTGTTGCTGACTGGCATAAAACATTAGCTACAATGGCATTTAGCCAATCCAACCAAGGTCCTCCAACACCAGGACGCAAAGCCAGGAGATCTTGGTTTGATACACCGCCGCTGACTCGCCTGGATCCTCTACCTGCGTCCGGACAGCATGTCTCCAAGCGACGCAGTCTGGATGTGGTGGAGACTCTGACTTTGACTCATTTCACCAACCCACCAAGAATCACTTTCGGCAAAGCGGTAATCGGCAAGACCAAGTTGAGAACATTGCTGCTGCGGAACCCACATGAGTTTGAGCAGGAGGTCATTGTCGAAAGATTCCCATACAAGAAGAAGTTTGCAGTAAATAAGACCAGGTTTGTCCTTTGTTGTAAATACTTTCAATGAACTTTATTGTTTGTGTAAGAATTGTTTACATAAAAAGTGGCTCATAAACATCTTGTTTTGACACCTGGGGTATTTTGGAAATATTAAACGCCAAAGTGGCCTGGAGAAAACTTAGATGAAGGGTGCAGTTTCTGGAAAACGAGGCAGAGAATGTGGATGCAAGACATTAAAGATGCATTGACTATGAAAGCACATAGAGCTAGAGAAAGAAAGACGTTCAGTCATACTGTAAAGAAGAGAACGTTCTGTAAAGGGCCTACTGATTGATGATGATCTTCTTCTTTGTTTACCAGTTTAAGCTCCGGTGGAAAGTCCTTGTTGTTTGTTCACTTGGACTGGCTTAATACGAGGGCCTGAGTTTTGGGTGTACATCTGTTTTACTGGCCTATTTGTGTGCAGCTGGCTGTTCCTTGCCGCTCAGGCATATACGTTCTGACTTCGAAGGAAGTCCCCAATTAGTTTACTCCTATGACATGCTTAGGGAGTCAGTTGGTCTCTTCTCGTTTACCCCATGATTGTTCACCTCATCCTTGTTTTAGTGAGGACTATCGTCACAGCACTCCGGACAGATCCATAGGTGCCCCGATCTCCTCTTCAGTAGCTCCACAAGAGTAAAATGACAGATCACGCGTGTTGTGTACCGATTACAGACTGATGGCTTGTGCTCTTAGTCAGATGTTCAAGTCTGGCAGTGTATGGTTGATGTTATTGATGCCCGTGTGGGAAACAACATTTAGTAACACTAATAAGCCAATAACAATGACAGCTCACAGCATACATTAGCTTCATGAGAATGTGCAGACCAGAAATTTTAGACTTAGGTACTGATGACACTCTTCTTCTTCTTGGCGTTCGGTTTCTTATGCTCGGGTCAGACCGTCAGGTGTGCTACCCTTATAAACTCGCATGTCAGTTGTTGGGTCTTCCATGGTTCCCCATAGCTTGCTCTGCACACTTTGCTCTTGAGGTCAGGTTTCTCTTCGTAGTTTGAGTACAGTAGGGAAGGCCTGCAGAATGTGCTCAGGTGTGTGGTCCCATCTAACATGCACACTGTGGAGCTGTGCAGTCTTTATTTTATGCATGTGGTAGTTGAGCCTGCAGTGTCCTGTTCTTAGATGGAAGATTGTTGTCTGTTGAGTCTGCTCATAGGGGGTCTTGTAGATGTTTACTGTTGGATGAAACTCGACTTAAAACACACCTGCTTTAGGTGGGTCTGCTGTCTCTGCCACACATAAATGTGCTGCACCAAAGCAAATATCAGAGCCTCTCTTGCAAGGTTGTCCAGACTTTGTGAAAGTGGTAAAATCGTGACCACACAGGATGACCTTACACAACAAACTTTAAGGCACCAGTGAAGACCTCGGGTGAACCATCCTGTTTGCGCCCCATGCCAGAATAGTTGTATAGAAAAATTGATCAACGAAGTTACATCAGGGCTATTCAACTGGTGGTCTGTGGGTCGAATTTTGCCCTCAAGAGTCCTAGTAAATGGCCTGTGATCGTTGCCTACTATATTGTATAAATGATCTTTGTATCCAGCTGTGTTCGTGGCTTAGGCGTTGCGAGTCCGACTCATAATTCCAACGTACTGCAATCCAAACCCACTGCTGGTTGCGTGGATTTTTATCGTGGTAAATTGGGTACCAGAATGGCTGTCCTGGGAAGGTAAAGATGGCCAGCGTAATGCTGACCACACTACCCACCTATTGCCGATTGGTCTGTGAAAATATGGGTGCTCTTACCATATGCCTGATGCGCCTAAAGGCGCAAAAAGGGATCTTCACTTTACTTACTCTAATGCTCAGGCTTCTGGCCCTTGATGATCCCTACTTGGCCCCTGGATAAACTTATGAGTTACCCTGAGTTACACTAACTCACCAGGTTACCCTTGTGACCCCAGAGCTAATGAAAGCACACAATAATAACACTAGCCTACAGCACCATCAGTGGATTACTGGCTACATGGAATGAAAGTTGGATGCATATAAAAAATGTATGAACATTAAATGTGATGAATTAAAGAAAAGTGAAGAAATAAGAGAAATGTTTGCACAACCACTGGTATCAACAGTCCTGAGATAGAGAAGAAGATAATAGTTGGATACATCCTGAGAACAGAGAATCATACAACAAGCACTTAAATGGAAAAGAAATGGATTGAGGATGTCATAAAGAAACCTTTAGACAAATGTTGATGAGAGAGGCCAAGGGTGCTGAACAGGATTCCATCCATGATGTTGAAACAATTGCACAGCTCAGGATGGAATGGAAGAATAAACTATGAGCACTGTGTGACATACAGTGGTACGATCGGATTAAGATGATTGCTGGCGCCCATAAGTAAAGCAAATGAAAGTTATGCACTGTAACTTATCATATTGCTCATGTATTACTGGGGCAAGGAATGATAACTTTATAACCTTCCATGTTGTCCTCTGTTACTAAGGCCTATAGGAAACGCAGAGAATAGTAATCTGGTAATCTTAGTTTCAGCATCATAACAAACAGGTCACCGCATAGTTGCCCTGCTCCTGTGCTAATTAAAAACACACAGAGTATGTCCATCACTTTCCCTTGTGAGACAGCAGTCTCAGCATATCCACTAGCATACACACGCATTAAAAGCATAAGGCAGCCATCTGAAATGCTAACACAAACAGTCCAATGCTATAAATCTTTGACGGAGCAGTTGTTACTTACAGATCAGTAGCTGCACACGCAATTAATTGTAACCACATAAGGCACCACTACTTCTGTGGCAACTGGCTACTCACCATGCTCTAAATCTACTGTTCACATCATGTTATTTACAGTCAAAAAATATTCCAAATGAAATCTGCAGCTGACAGCATTGCGCCATGCACTCAGCTCAGTAGCTGGGTGACAAAACTATATCATTTCACTCTGCAGTTGGAGGAAAATGCAATGGCTACCGTTTGTCGGAAACTAAAATGTGCCTTAGCTAAAAACAATGAATGAACCTATCTTCAATTTTGACAGGAAGCAGAGAATAGTTACATTAGAGAACAGCCAAACATCGCAGTAAACTATATTAGTCGAATCTGGATCTTGACAAATTGTTGTGGTCAGTCAAGAACATTTGACAATGGGAACTTGCCACTCTGTGACAACGCATTGGCCCATTCTTCACATCTAATTTGTGTGTTATTTTCAGTGTTTTTCTTCTTTTGTTGGTTCATTGTGTGGGTTGCAGGGTGTTTGGTTGTTAAGGAAAATATTCAAATTCTGCTCGTTTCATTCCATACTTAAATCTCTTTGGGAGATTATGTAGTGAAATTAGCTCATATTTTGTGTCCAAAAAGGTTCACTGTTGATGCCGAAAGTACAACCAGTTTGGAGATCAGCTGGGCACCTGAGGAAGTAGGTGGCTACCGGGAAATGGTTCTTTTTCATGTCAATGATGTTTATAGGCTTCAGGCATTTCTGATTGGCTCTGCGGATAAACCCAACCCTCCACGTAAAACTGTGAGTCAAATAATTTGGATGTTGTTTGTTTATTGTATACTTCCTCGCCCAGTGTCCATTGATCATCTGATGTTGTTTGTTGTATTTTTTCTTGTCCAGTGTCCAGCGATCATCTTCTTATTCTTTTGCATTAGCCCTCAATAAACAGTTGGCATGCTGGATTATGGTTTACAGCTAGTCTGTGATATCTAGGCCTTTCGGCCCAATACATCCAATGTCAGCAAATCCCTCATTAATTGCCTTTTTATCACATGCTTGCTAAGGTGCTTCTTTAATGTCTTGTATCAACATTTGTGAAGGTCTACCTCTGCCTCATCTTCTGGAAACTGTACACGTTTAAACTGACGTTTAACATGGCTAAAATACCCCAGCTTTCGAGACAGAGTGCTGTTTATGAGCCAGTTCTCCTCAATGCTCAGATGGTGTAAGATTTTAATGTTTTTGTTCTTGGTCCATGGTATTCTAAAAATGTGTCTGTGGCATTTGAGTTCAAAAGCTCTGATTCCTCTTTTTCAGTGATTAAGAGTCCATTGATCACACCCATAAGGCGAATCAACTGTTTACATATATTAAAAAATATATAAACCTAAACGTGAAGTAGAACTAGATGTTTCAGAAAAAATAATCACAAACGATAAAAAGTACATTGCAGCTAGAAAACTCTTTATCAGCATACGCAAACACGGACTATGTTATGACTAGAAATAAGTCTACATATAATGACAGCTTGCTGGTAAAGTCTGTTGCATCACTGTGTACATAAAAAAACAAAAACCCCAAATGAGAAGTAGAACTAGTTGGGTGTTTAAGAAAAAGTGACAGCTTGCTGATAAAGTCTGTTGCATCACTGTGTACATAAAACAAAAAAACCCAAACGAGAAGCAGAACTAGTTGGGTATTTAAGAAAAAGTGACAGCTTGCTGATAAAGTCTGTTGCATCACTGTGTACATAAAACAAAAAAACCCAAACGAGAAGCAGAACTAGTTGGGTGTTTAAGAAAAAGTGACAGCTTGCTGATAAAGTCTGTTGCATCACTGTGTACATAAAAAAACCCAAACGAGAAGCAGAACTAGTTGGGTGTTTAAGAAAAAGTGACAGCTTGCTGATAAAGTCTGTTGCATCACTGTGTACATAAAACAAAAAACCCAAACGAGAAGTAGAACTAGTTGGGTGTTTAAGAAAAAGTGACAGCTTGCTGATAAAGTCTGTTGCATCACTGTGTACATAAAACAAAAAAACCCAAATGAGAAGCAGAACTAGTTGGGTGTTCAAGAAAAAAATGACAGCTTGCTGATAAAGTCTGTTGCATCACTGTGTACATAAAAAAACAAAACCCCAAACGAGAAGCAGAACTTGTTAGGTGTTCAAGAAAAAAATGACAGCTTGCTGATAGTCTGTTGCATCATATATTGCAACAACAAAAAAATACCCAAACATTAAGTAGAGCTAGTTAGGTGTTCAAGAAAAAAATTGCGTCTGAACCATCGACTTTCGGTAGCACTGTCAAAACCAGTGCAGAACGGTCTGCTGCCAAATCTCCTGCAGCTTTGAGCGTTAGGTATGATTATGTTCACTTCCCCCTACAAATATTTAAAAGATATATTTGGTGAGGTGGATTTTTGGGGGTCATAATTATAATCAACTTATGATGCACTTTGCCCTCTGTGGCTGTGTTGGGAAAAAACCTTGTTTTATTGGACAAAGAGAAGGAAAGGAGTCATTTCTGCGTCCTGTTTGTGTTTTGTGAAGCATTCCCTTCATGTAAAAGATAGCCTTTATGCAAAATAATGACTTTAAATATGAAAAATCTCTGTGTGGGTTCCGGGGCTCAAGAATAGACCCACTGCCTACCTAAACGCTTGTCGAAAGAGTTGACTAATTGAGAGCTTACTTCGAAGTAGGAGTGCATCTGCCTGAGAGACAAGGAACCAGCAGTCTGCATACAAATGAGTCAGATATATAAAACGGATGCACACGCAACTCTTAGGTTCTGGAACAGGACTGCAGTCCGGAAGTGGATGAACAACTAGAACTTTCCGCCAGAGTTTATAGCTGGTAAACGCAAAGAAGAAGAAAAATTCCACCTACTCGGGAGCCGCGATGATGTAAAAGCTAGCAGGTGGTCATAGGTTGAATCCCCCCCACCCCCACCCATGACTTTTCAAAAATAAAACGTACTGGGACTCCAAATTTCACCTGCGCTTCCTCTTTCTCTAGTTTCTTAGAGTTTCGGAGATTTAAAAAAAGGTGTTGCTTGAAAAAACAATAATTTGTTTTTGAAAAAATTCTCAGAGTGAAAGGGTTAAAAGCAGAAAAAGAAGAAAATTGTATCAGTTCCTCTGTTTAGCACAGATTAGGAAAAATAATTTTGAAAAAAATAAAAAAAATAAGAAAGAGTTAGCACTTTCCTATACAGTGGTATAGAAAATATGGCAGTGAAAAACAACAGAAGCAATTCATGAATGGTTATGCAATGTTTTCTGTCTGTCTTGTGATTTCAGAGAAAATTTCCACTTGGCCCTTGTGTCAGACATCCACCGACTGTGGTTCAGACCTCAGCACTATCCAGCATCAAAACTAGCTACAGCCCAAACAGCAGACAAGAAGCTGAGGAACTGATGGAAGTCATGCAGTCACATTACCAATGCAGTGTGGAGGACAAGGAAAACTCTGGGAGTAAAAGGCAGGATTCTCATGGATCCAGGGAGATTCAAGATGGAGGTGTTCTGAAACTAAGCGCTGTCTCCCCAGTAAATGAAATAGTCAATGTAACAGCTATAGTGAATACAGTGCAAGTTCAGACAAAGGCAGCAAGAGAGGAAGATGGTTTTAAGACGCCTACTCCTCTTGAGTCAACCACTATAGTGGGAAAACAGGAAATGGATAGGGCATGTTTAAAAAATAGACGACAGTGGAAAAATATTTCAGACATCACATCTCCTACTCTAAATATGAGTCCCATCCCTGTCAATGAAGGAACCGAACATGGATTGACTGTAGATTCCTACTTTCAGCCTAATGAGACATGCAGTCTGCCGATAACAAAGGGCGATAAATTGCCTGAAGAGGGTAGAAATAAAAATGTCAAAAGAAACCTCATTGAAAAAATGCCTCCGAAAGGTGCCGGAAGGGATTTAAAAGATACATTTGTTATACCATTAGTACCTGCTAAAAGCACTAAGGTGGCCTCTAAACTAAATGCTGCAGAAGACAACATCTTCATGGTGTCTGGAAGTGGAGCAGCAGTTTATGCTGTACACCAGCAGCAAACTATACAAGCTGACGAGACTAGGACTATCACAGAGAATGAGACACTTCAGAAGAGTCAATGTCCTGTGGAAAATAATTTGGTATTGTCTGAACAGCTTCCTTCAGATTCTGTCAGTTCTGCTGAGATGTCAACAGACCTGAACACAAATCGTCTTGATGTCAATAAAAACTCAGATGTCTCCCCGCCAAAGATACCCAGAGATGCCTTCTTTGACCCAACCCAAGTCTCTCCCAGAACAATGCTGGATGAATCTCTCACCTTGATATCCCAGGTAAAAATGCCATTCCGAGGCAGAACCGCCTCGCCTGATGATAAAAACTCCAGCATCAATTCCAGCCTTATCTCTCATGGTCAGGGCATTGTCAGTCCTAATTCTTTCATGGAAGATATGAGGTCGATGATGCAGAACAGCCACTGTGGCAGTGGGGATGAGCATAAAAACACCAGCACCCCAAACATTCTGAGTCCCTTGTTGATTCTCAACAATTCTATCCCACATAACATCATGGTGAACCACTTAGAGAATGTCAGGCTGTCACTACATGACAGTCCTATTGCCGCAAGCAATGAATTTGGTACACCCAAAAAGCTGCAAAAAATAACATTTATGCCAAAACGTAAATCTATTACATCGCAGTTTCAGAAAGAAGAGAAGAAGAGAATTGCTACTGTTGCTCAAGTTTTCAAAAAGGATCAGATGTTAATGGGAGAGGGAGGCAAACATTTCACTAACAAATATAATCTTCCCCAGAAGCAGGCACTGATGGCTAACAGCGGTGTCAGGTCACTTCATCTGAATGCAGGCTGTAGTCCTAGACGGGAAACTTTTATTCTTAAAAAGACAGAAGCCGAAGGAAGGAAAGCTTTAATGAGGTCACCAAAAGTGAAGAAATCTCTACTGAGAAGATCTCCGCCAAAAAGACGATCTCCCTTGAGATCACCACAAGGATTTGATGCCAAAAGGGCCAAAAACAAAAAAGGCAAAAGAAAATCCAGTCCTTTGAAACCAGTTGGTAGATCTACACAAGTTAAGTCTGCAACCAGGAAATCTGACCCTATCATGCCCAAAATTATGTCCAAGATTAAGGGGAACTTAAAGATGATGACTTGTGAAAGTGATGCTGTTTGGAATGTAGGTTCACCACGGAATTATATAATGCCTAGTGTGCTCACAGCAAGTCCTTGCAGATCTGTTGACGATTTAGAGCCTGCCACATCTTATGAAAATTGTGCAGAAATAGATTATTTGGAGAATTTGCTTCCAGCTGTAAGTAAAGAAACCAAAGAACTTGTCAAAGAGAACACGCCCACAAAGAAAATAAAATTGTTTCCGGATCTCCACAAATCGGATTGCTATGAAAATGAAGAAGTGTGTTTAATGGCAAGAAATGAAACAAAGGTTAGTGTTTCAGACACTGGTGATGTTCCCGACACAGACAAGACAAGAGAGCAAGAAAGTATCTGCAAAACCGGCTTTGAACACAAATATACTTTGAGTGAAACAGAGTCAAGTGAGAATAATGTAACTAAGACATATTTAAAAAGTCGAGCAGATAGAGCAGGGACCGAAAGGGCACTATCTCCCCAGAGGTTTTATACCTTATCCCCCAGCAGCTTACCCACCAGCCCTGAGTTTTATCTGGATCAGTCCAGGAGAGGAACAATCACCGTGACCAAATCAAGACCCTCTGATGCTCTTCTGAAAGCCATGAACAACAGAAAAAGATTGTTCCAAGATTCACCCCAGAAGACACCATACAGTGTCACAGATGACGACAAAGAAACACAGGAAAATATCAGCGTGAAATTTGAGGAGCGCTATGAAGAGATTGATGGTAAAATATACATCTTTGTGAAGGAAACAACAGATGTGGTAAAGTCGACCACTGAGACTTATGTAGAGCAAGTGGCAGTCAGCCCACAGCAGTTTGATACTCCTGTGAAACTTCCCAACAGCCCTGATGTTCTTGTTTCACGGAGGTCAACCCATATTGTCAGGAGTCCAAAAGTGATTAATTTGGATTCAGTGAATAGGCGGCAGTTAGATTTTTTTGACCAGGTCGAAGGCTGCCTAGTGGACAGTGGTCAAGATAAGAAGTTGGTCAATGAAAAGGCTTGTGAAGATAAGGAACTTGATGGGTCAGAATTGTCAGAAAATTGTTCTGTTATTAAGTCAGATACATTTGAGAAAGAGTCGTCACTCTATGTCACTGCTGATTTACACGACATATTCACCGATCATTCAGCACCAGCCATAACCTCAGTGTGTGCTATTTCACGAAGGCTTGTTAACTACGATGATGGCTCTGAGACTTGCAGCACTGCCAACGTCACTAAAGACTCACTTGACACCAGCCAGTCAGCTGATTCACTTGGCTGCTCATTTAATGAGACACGTACCTCTTTAGAAGAAAGAAAAACCATTGATGAGAAGCTTGTTGACAAAGAAGGTATGCCTTTTGGCATGGATGCTGAGGAGAGCTTTGTTCAGTTGAACTGGGAAGTAATGGTAAAAGATGAACCAGGTTCAAATGTTATGTTTGAATCTGATCAGAAAAATCATTATGATTTGAAGAATGTTAGCAGAAGAAATGTTAAGCAGCTGACTGCAGCAGGTGAAGAAAGTGAAGATGAACAGTTTTATGACACAATGAGTGAGACATATTACGATGCAGTGAGTGATGCAGGAAACCCAGAGATAGCACAGATAGATGAACTGAAAGAAACTGAAATGGCTTATGGATATCTGGAATGTGCCACGACTGAATCTAGAAAATATTCTGCAGTTCCATCCGACAGTTGCTTTGGAATATCTGATGCTTATCTTGGTGGGGATGAAAAAAGACCAGAGGGCCCTGTGGAGAGTGGTAGGTTGCAGGCTGTTTCTTTCATGAATAAATGTGTGCCAGTAACCGAATCCAGTGCAACAGTGCAAAGTAACTTTGCTCCACAAACTGTTCCTTTCATGGATACGTTTGTACCAGCAACGAAATCCAGTGTAACAATGCAAGGCGACTTTGTTGACCAGACTATTAACACCGAAGTGAGCATTGATCATAGAGAGATGTTTGAAGTAATGGAAAGAAAGGTTATTAACTTGTGCAGTGCAGCAGAACTACAGCCAGTTGAAGAAGTGGTACGCAGCACACCAGAGGCCAAAGCTAAAAGGAAGCTGCGAAGATCAGCCTCTGCTTCTGACTTGCTAGAAAGTCAGGAAATATCTGACGCTGCTAAGTCACAAGTTTTATCCACGTCTAAAACAACACCTAGAAAATTCATGACTTCATCAAAGTCTGCTGTTTTTAGAACTACCACTGGGCAGGTTTCAGCAAAGTTTTTGCCCAAAAATGTTGTTAAATGTCAGCCTCTGCCTAGTAAAACTGCGATCAAACAACGAAGCCAGAGTATGACAAACCTTGCCAAGCAGGCTGAGCGGGTCCGACCAGTGAAAATGGAACAGCACACTTCAACTACCAACAGAATGACAAGGCAGGGTATGTATTTATTTTAATGAATAGTGTCAACGAGTCAGTTATAGTTGGCCAGGGTTATTTGGATGGCCCGCGGGCCACATCTAGCCTGCAGAGGCATAGCAAGTGGCCCACATATCACCTGCCTGTTGTAGTGTACTAATGATCTATCTGTGCTGGAGCCGATACCACTGGCCCGCAACGATTCCCATTTTCCAACATTTTGTTCCCTGAGTCAATTTAGTTGAATGGCTCTGGCCTAGGCAACCATCTCTCTATATGTGGCTTTCAATCCTTTTCAGGTGGCACCTCCATGAATATATGGCAAAACTCAAACTCTCTTTCCACCAATGTTAAAAAAAAAAAGTGATTAATAAAAGGACAGGATGAAAATCTGAAACACTGTTAACCAGAACTTGGAGACAAAATCCAGATAATTCAGTGTTAACAAATAAAAAAATCTATAATTTTTGTGTTATCCTATCAGTTAGATTTGTACGGTAGTTGTGTTGTACAAACTAATCATTAAAAAAAAGATATTCCTGATGTTTTGTTGTTTTATACAGATTATTACAAGTGCAAATTCACTTCCAGGTTGAAAACCACTGCTCTAAATTTGTCATTATATGTCAAATCTGGCACTGTCATCCAATGATGTGGTGCCAGCACGTTCACTATCTTCACTACCCTTGCTTTCCTCTACATTTTTTCTTACAATTTTTATTAGTTGGGAGAAAAGTAAAGGAAGTCCGTTACAACCACTCAATAGAAATAAATAAAGAACAAGAAAAAAAAACAACAACATAGAAATGTGAGCTGGAGAGTGAAATTTAAAAGATGGGGAGAGCTGCATGCAATAGAGGATAGAACGACTTGGCATGGGTTGAGGGTTAGAAAGGCAGAAGAAGAGAAGAAAAACAAAAATAGCCTCCACTGCTGTTAGGGTGAGAAGTTCTCTGTCACATGTTCTAAGTCACAAGAAATGGGCTGTTTTCTTCCATTCCCTAATGGCCTTTACTTTGTGTAAATATTTTTAGGGCGGAACCAAGCCCAGGGCCATACTTGTTGGGCAGAAATAATCGGCCCCTCCTGGAGATTGCATCCGTATCACTATTTTAGTGGGCCAGTGCAGTAACCACTACCACAACGAGCCATGTTTTCTCTTGATGTGGTCAAGGAACAATTGCTGCTTTCTTGTTAGTACATTTCCTTGCATTTTTTTCTCGACTATTTCAAAACATTTTCTGTAAATGAAAGATAGTATAGTTTTAATGTTAGTTTGTCACATGAAAACAAACTGCTTCACCACAGTGTCATAGGAATTAAAGTAAATGAAATTTGTCACTGGACTGGCCAGATTTTTTAGGTATCTACTGATCAAATATTAAAAGAAAGCAGATGCTTGATTAGATGTTTGTGGCACATGGAATATCCTACCACATATTCTTCTTCTTTCGTTCGCTTGAAATAGATTATCTATATCTGCAATCTTGTCTCTAATACGAACCTCACTGACTATCGTAATTTACTCAGTGACCCCTGAAGTTTGGCTTGCACTGGTGTTTCACTTGGCCAAAAGTTTTGCTTAGATACATTACCACACATAACAATTTGCTAGGAAGTGAAGAGTTAAACCTGTCATCCAGAGAAAACCGGTATTCTGACTTTAATCAGAACTTCAACTTTCCAGTCAGACATGTGGATTTCTCCCAGAGATACCACAGTTAAATTATTTTGGGTTTTTTCTTTTCTTTTGATGTCATGTGCCAGTGAAGGCTTTATAGCTACAGTGCTCACTTATCATTTCTGTGATAATACGAATTTTCAGTTGGTTTGATATCTTTTCATGACAATATCACACTGGGATTCTTGATTTTACGGAACACTGCCTAGTTCCTGTTTGGGGGCTGGCATCTTAACGGAGAGTCAACTCTATGACCTGCAGGCATGCTAGCCATGAGGCTATGAGGATTCGCATGAGTGTGTCTGTATGTACTGAACTATTGAGAATTGATCAAATGTATGTTGACCCTTCCTTGACACCACCACAGGAATATTTACTGCTTTTTTTACAGCAAGCCAGATGTCACAGCCTGCAACTAAACAGAAACACATGAAAGGCTTGGCTCAGAGCAAGCTCATCCTGGTAAAAAAATCAAAGACAGGTATGTTATAGTATGTTTAAATAAAAAATTAGCATACCCTTTACAGGACAACCCCTAACATTTGTTGGCTGTTTGTGGGGACAAGAATAGATCCACTGCCTTGCCAGCAAGCATGTCATAAGAGTAAACTAATTGGGGGCTTCCAAGTCAGGGTGTGTCTGCCTGATAGGCAAGAACCAACAGTCTGCATACAACTAAGCAAGATCTGTAAAATTGATGCATATGCAACACTCAGGCCCTGGAACAAAGCCAAAGTCCAGAAATAGACGAACAACCAGGTCTTTCCACCACTGTTTACAGCCGGTCAGTACAAACAACAGCTTAGGAATTGTACGTACACTAGTTTGCCATAGCGTTAGCTCTCGATACGAAAGCAGCCTACTGTCCGTAGCTGGGGTCGTGCCTGGTATCGGTATTACAAACTGCGTTTGCAGTCCCTAAGCCACAGAGCCAACTAGAAGATAGAATATGTATATAGTAGTGTCTGTAACTCTGCTTTGGGACGTGTAATGAAACAGCTCTAAGATATGATACAGAAAATCAAGTCTGCTAACAATTTTCAGTATTTACTTGGTAACAAGAGAAAGAACTCGCCACATTCTACTTTGTCAGGATTTCTGCATATGAGCATGAGATAAATTTGAAACTTCTATGGTTGTCAAGTGGCTTATTGAAATTCCAGTGATAAGATGTTGTGTAACTAGAGAAGGCATTGTGATTTGAAAAGATTACATTTTTGTGCTTCATTATGTGTTGATATAACTAGTAATGTATGTGAGGCGTTAACTGGATTGAAAACTCTGGGCCAGCAAAAAGCAATGTATTTGGTGACTCACCCTGTAGGCCTATCACTGAGGCTTACAGGAAAAAATTTTATGTCAGCTATTTTTAGTCACTATATTCATAACCTAGACTATCAGAAACGTTGCAGGTGCGGATAGGACCAATGGAATTAAACTACAATTTTCAGGACAGGTCACTGCAGATATGGTCATATATTGGCATTCACGGGCCGTGTCAGTACCTGAAGTGGCTAGATTTAGCCTTTCAGATTGATAGGGTTAATCCTCTTAGCATTTTTCAATTAAAAAAAAAAAATCCTGCTTCACACACTTAATAAAGTGACTAACTTCAGAGTTTCTTTATCTAGGTGCTCAAAGACACCCACTGATGTTTGCTGCAAAAAATATGTACTATGATGAGCGCTGGATGGAGAAACAAGAGAGAGGGTTTGTGCAGTGGTTGAATTTTGTGCTGACACCTCCTGATGAATATGTAGCTGTTGTTAACAAAGCTAAAGGTAAGCCTAATAATGTGCTTGCTTGTATTTGGTTAGTTTGGTTGCTGTGTCTTCTGATGTTTGTACAAGTCTTATTGTAGTCTGTGCTGTCTTGTATTAGGTTAGTTTTGGTATGAAGGACAGTAAGTTAACCCCCACATTGAATTTGATTATATCTGCTGTAAATCGTCTTTTCTGTTAAAGATTGAAGGAAAAATTATTTGGGGGGGCTATAATCAACATATTTTCACATATATTGATTGAAAATATCATATTTTATGTGGAAAACAGCAAAATGTGTACTTAACATTTACCAAGACATTTTGAAAACTGATAATGTTTGTCAGTTTATTTTTAATCGCAGTCTTTATATATATAAGTTAAATTATCTTCACAGCACTCTGGACACACCCATAGGCGCTCAGATTCCCCTCTCAACATACTCATCAGCGGTGTGCGGTTAATAGTGCCAGTCCTATGTTGGTTAACAAGACTTTGTGTGCGTACGGTGTGCTTCTCATGCTTGGCAGTGCCTATCTTTACTCCCAATTCGCATATTCTTAGCAGTGATGAGTTCACATTGCTTCCAAAATCCTCAGAATGTCCTATCTCTCTAAGGGCAGTGACAATTTCTGCATGATCCATGGGCCAGCCATCTTCAATTAATGCAGCACCTGAAAGTCTATCAGCTCTTTTATTACCAACAACACCTGCGTGCCCTGGGACGAATATGAAGGTAACAGCACACACAAGAGAGTTTTGCAATGACTTAAACCACTGTCTGCATAACCAGCCTGCGGGAATAGTCCTGTGATTCTAGCCACATGAAAGCTTGTGTCACCGCCATCACTTCCATCGTCATGCTGCTGGTGGTCATGGAGAAGACACCACTGGCTTCTTGAACTGTTCTGCCTGAAGAGCAAGCTGTAAATGCCCATACACTCTTATGTCCTCGTATTACAGACCTGTCTGTGATCACCACATCTGTCTCATCTGACTTATCACTGATAAGCGCGCATGATGTATTGCCAGCAGCTGGATTCTGCTCCCGACAACTCCCATTGAGCGTCACGACACAGGAAAATGTGAGATTGGGTGCTTTAGACGCTGGTATCCATTCCTTACCTCGATGAATGTCTGTAAGGCTGCAAACCTGCATGATGTCATCCTCTGCCCTATCAAGCCATGGTTTGCCCCTTTTAAGCCTATTGCCCTTTTTCTTGAAGAGCATGTGGTGCAAAGGGTGCTTCAGATCTGAGCTTATCTTGAGGTATACACTAACCTTCCAGATCTTAATCCTGTAGTTCATGGTAGGAAAGTCAAGAAGGTACCTCATTGCTACACAAGAGGTGTCTCCAGTACACCCCAGAATAATGCGCATTGCTTCATTTTGCACCTTCCCAAGTTTTTCAATTTGAGTATGGCTGACAGTGAGGATGGCAAGAGCATATTCGATGGGAGAAAGTACAAGTCCCTGGAACAGAAGCGGAAGCACTCTCTGCTCATTGTTAGCGGCGGCCGGGACCCTCATTGCTGACAGGCCTATATATATATATTGCTAGCTTAGTTTTGCTTTGAATTTTGCTATTTTTACCAGGCTACTTGTAGTCTATCATTCCTATGTTTGGCTAGTTTTTCTGTGCATTTTTGTTTGTTTGTACCAGTATTCTTGTAACCTATGCTTTCTTGGAAGTGGTGGGGGCTGTGAATTGTACTGTTTGTACAAGTCTTCTTGTAATCTACTTTTTTGTTTGGTTAGTTCTCTGTAAATGTTACTTACTGTCCTTACCAGTTTTTGTAGTGTAGTTTGTACTACTTGTTTTTTAAGTTCTGTTTTATGTAAAGTGTTTACATGTCTTCTTGCAGTCTATAGTTTTTAATGTTTGCTTATTCTGTAAATGTTACTTTTTTATGTGTTTATTCTTGTAGTCTGCTATGTAATGTTGTTTGCCATATCTGAGATTTGATCACAAAAGCTTTAATTGATCCGTGTGTACAGTTAGTTTTGCATCCTATACAGGAAATTGCAGAACCAATCCCAGCGTTTTTTGGCTGTTGTGGTTTTTCTAAGCAAATTTTACATTCAGTCGTTTTTCCTCATTCAGTTATTGCTTTCTGAACGCTCAGCTCTCGGTACTACTGTTGAAACCAACACAAGACAAACCGTCTGCAGCTGGGATCAAACCCGACAGTGGTTGAGTTGCAGACACCGACTGTATAACAAAAATAATTCAATGCTGGACCTGTACTACTGTACATGTGTGACTCACTGCTTGTTATTTGTTGTTTCTACCAGTTGATGCCCGATCACTGTCCTTGGATGCTGACCATGTCACGCCACGACTAGCTCCAACCAAAGAGATTCTTTCATTCCGGGCCTATGCAGCACGCCGGCGACTAAACCGCCTGCGACGAGGTGCCTGTGAGTTGTACCAGTCAGATGCTGTTGTGGCTGTCATCAGAAAGATTGAGGTAGAAGTGGAAAGTCGTCGGATATGTGCCAGGAGAGACAAAATGATGCATGCTGATGTCGGTGAGTTCTATTTTACTGTCTTCGTACATTATAAAATAATATAATAATAAATACTCATCATCATGTGCCCTGCAAACTGGCATAAACGCTCATGCATCTCCACAGATCACGATCCCTGGAACAGCTCTCTTGATGATATCCCTCCATGCCATCGGTTCAGCCTATCAGGCATCATCTCTCTTGGTCAGCCTCTACCCCTTTTTCCACTGATCTGTCCAGTTGTCACGATGTTCTCCTGTCTCCCTTCTTGTTATGTGGCCATAGAACAGTGTTTGTCTCTTTCTTATTGTTGTATATAGAGATCCACTTTCATAAGCTTCTTTCAAGCAATCGTTAGTTACGCTGGCCGTCCAAGGCATTCGTAACATTAGTCTCAGAAACCACATCTCTGTTGCTTCTAAATTCTTCTTAATTTGTTCAGTGACATTCCAAGATTCGCTGCCATACAGCAGAACAGGTTCTATGTAACATTTTAGCACCCTCTTTCTGACATTAAATGAGAGCGATTTATTACATAAGATATTTTTCATTTTCTGAAATGCAGCTTTCGCTTGACTTATTCTGCTTTTAATCTCTGTCACACATTTTCCATCTGATAATATGATTGCTCCCAGTTATTTGAATAATTGACTTTGTTGTCTTTTTCCTTCAGTTGAGATATCACTATGTAGAGTTATCTTCTTCTTTGATATAATCCTTACTTCCATTTTCTTAATATTCAGTGAAAGTTCTTTCTTAGCACTCTCCATCCCCACAATATCCAGCAGTTGTAAATCAGTTGCATTTTCAGCTATCAAAACTGTATCGTCTGCATAACCAAATTGTTTAAATTGTAAATAAATATTGCTATAGGTCAAAGCAGTTCTAAATTCGTCCAATCATTTCATTGAAGCCACAACAATAAATCGTTTTCATCCACATTTGTGCACACAAAAAGACATGGGATTGAACGTGCATTTTCCCCAGTAAAACAGTTACTTGGGCTTAGTTGATTTTTTCTTCCAGCTAGGATTTATATATTTGCTGCATTGTATTCAACTGTTAACTCTAGTATCAATCAATCAATCAGTAAGGTGCTGTCTCCACAGTGAAGGTTGGCTTCGCTGGATCTGTCTCTTGTCCTGGTTGTACTCTCTCTCAGACTGCTGCTTGTCCAACACTTGATGTTTTCCTCCCACTTGTATCGTTGCCCACCTCTAGTATGCACCCAGTAAGATACAGCGACATATCACTGTAGTAAATCAGCAGGTTCTTTACAGAATGTGGCTCTCTTGGCAGCACACCTGACAGTTTCTGTCTCTACCCCTGTGTACTTTCATTGCCAATGCCTAACAGTGAGGAAGCGCACATAGATCATTACGGTCTGAGGAGAATAGCTCTGCGAGAAGTTGCCAGGGGATCTGGCCGACGCTCAACACTCAGGGGAAATTCGAGATGGATATACAATCACACAGTTACTGGTGCCATCAGAATTGGAACTCTTATTTGTAATTCAACATTCAATACATTGCTTATGCCTCTTAATTATCTTATATCCACCTTCTGCTTCACCTCGTTTTCAGGAAAGTTTATCCTCAATCCATGTTTGGTTCCAGGCCACCATGGTCAAAATACCACAGAATAAATTTCACATACCTCATTTAGACATTGAATTTTCATGTTGCCATGGATGAAACATTTTCAAACTTCAAGTCTTGTAGATTGTGATGACATAACATAAAACACACTGATAACATCAGTAGATGGACGAGCCAGAGTCTGAGAGAGTGCAAATTGAGGGAGAAAGACAGAGCATATTGAGGATCCATTGCAAGGGACCTTCATTGTCTTTGATTAAATATTTTAATGTTTTGTCTGCAACTGAACCTTGGGATTATCTGTGAACACAGCTTCAGAGGTTTATCTGAGACTGAATCTCGGGATTTTATCTGAAAACACAGCTTCAGGGGTTTGTCCAAGACTAAATCTTGGGATTTTTTATGTGAACACAGCTTCAGAGATTTGTCTGAGACTGAATCTTGGGATTTTATCTGAGAACACAGCTTCAGAGGTTTGCCTGAGACTTTAATCTTGGGATTTTATCTGAGAACACAGTTTCAGAGATTTGCCTGAAGACTGAATCTTTGGATTTTATCTGAGAACACAGCTTCAGAGGTTTGCCTGAAGACTGAATCTTGGGATTTTATCTGAGAACACAGTTTCAGAGATTTGCCTGAAGACTGAATCTTGGGATTTTATCTGAGAACACAGCTTCAGAGGTTTGCCTGTAGACTGAATCTTGGGATTTTATCTGAGAACACAGCTTCAGAGATTTGCCTGAGAAGTTTTGTGTGTGTGTGCGGCAGTCATAATCGGCTTCTTTCTCCTCCTGTACAGACACACACACAGACAGGGAGAGGGAACTGAAGACATTAAAATGTTTAACTCTTTAAAGACCTTTTATTATAAGTAATTTTGCTGTGTTTGAAATATTATTTTGTTTTGTTGCAGGTATCAAACAGAAGCTGCTTGATCTGCTGCTGCATTACAGTCCTCTGTGGCTTAGGATTGGTCTGGAGGTGAGTTGTCTGTTTCTCTTCTAGTTTAAACCTGACACCCAATAAGATGGAAGTCATCTGAATTTACAATGGGAGCTTGCATCGTTGAGAGCTGAGTTGAGTTAATTCAAGAACCGATATAACAGCACTCAGGGCATTTCCATAAGCGCTCCATCCCCATCCTCAGCAGCCAGTAAAGAGTTCTGATACTAATGATGCCAGTAGCATTCTGATTAAACGTCCGTCTTGCCTTCCCTCTGAGCCTCGACCATCTGCCAGAACCTCTTGTCACTCCCTGCTGCATCAATCTCACCAAACTGGTGATCCATCTGCTCCTCCGAACTGTATATGCTCTCAAGGCACTAACCACGTCTGCCTTATCGTGCATCAGTATTCCACCAAGTTGTGCAGAACCAGTCAGTTGACACACCGGCGTATCCCGGTGAAAACACTGTTGAGAGGGAGATTTTTATTATCTTTCCTCCTGGTACACTGCTGAAATGCCATCATAAGTGGGATATGTTGCAGAGTTCTCCCTCCCCTCCAAGTTTAGAAACCATGTGCAAGGACAGTATGTGAATTCTGCATCTGCAGAAAGAAATGGTGAAACTTTGGTCAGACTGGATAATCAGTGTTTGGAGAGGTAGCATTGCAAAAATTGTTTTGTGGGTTTGGCATGAGTGAGTACTGATTGTGATTTTTCTTTAACTCATGTATTTTGTAAATGTTTCAAAATACTTTCAAGAGATGTAATAAACTTAACAGGAACCAGAGGTTCGAAGTCAAGAGAATGGACTTCATTGCGCTGGGTTTTCCCAATACAGCTTAGTCTCTTTCTACAAAACAGCTGGCCGCCTGCAGAGAGTGTCAGAAAAGCAACAAACACCATAGGGCCGGCGTCAGTAACAGGAGCAGTAGTGGTTAGTTTGCTTGCTGCCAGGACAGTGGTCCCGGTTCGAACCTCATCATGACAACAGTATTTTCCCTACCAATGTCGTTATGCTAGTGGAGACTGGAAAGTGAGAAGCAACTACGAAATGCTTATTCTGTTTAAATTACCAATTAATACTGGCATAAAGGCAAATAGAATGCATTCTTAGGGTATATAGAGAGGAGGCAGACCGTAAAGAGACAAAAACCGCACAAAAGACTGTACCTGTCAGACAAGACCACAAACAGCTGAGCACATTCTGCAGACTTGCCCACTCTACAAATCACTTCAAAAAGAAACTGGCTTCAAGAGGGAAATGTGCAGAGTAAGCTTTGGGGAACTATGAAGGACCTGCAGCTGACATGTGAGTTCATAGAGGCAACCCACCTGATGGTCAGACATGAGCATACCCAGCTGAACGTGAAGAAGAAGAAGAATGACAGAAGATGATGGAGAGATAATGTACAGGCAGACCTACAAACACTTGGAGTCAACAACGGGAAAGAAAAGGTCACTTCGAGATGAAAGTGTTAGTCAGCGTTCATTGCACACCCTAACCCCCTTGTACTTCTTGGGATTTCCTGGGATTTTGCTACTAAATCTTGGAGTCCCCGAGATGGGGTGAAATTAAAAAAATATTGCCTCTTAATAAAGGCATCAAGAATGGGATTTGACCACCCCTTGTCATTATGTCATAGCCTAGAATACACAATGGTCCAACACTTCCCACCCTAGCAGCAGTATGTGGTGTTAACTTTTATGTGCTGGGGGGAATTACTGATGGAAGCAGCAGTTCCCTCTCCCCACCACCCTTTCTTTCCCACACACAAAAAAGTGTTAGTACTTGACATAAAGTGTGAAAAAAAAATTGATGCTAGTACTCACCACAATGTATCTTATTACAGTATCACTGAATCAAAAATGATGTCTAAAAAATAAATACATTAAAAAAAGGGGTGTTGGTACTGCTTACCACCAGGGAAAAAGCCCTGGGCAGAAACGATAACAAAAGTGGGTGCAGTCTGTACAGTCGTGCCCTCGCTGCTTTTGTCTGGGTTAGCAAGCTAGAGGTGACAAAACCTTTATTCCAGCTCCAAGTTTGTAGTTCTAGAAACAAGACTGCAGCTTTGCAGTTCTTCCCAGGCTCTGTTGTAAAGCTAACATGAAGTATCAATTTCACAATGAATCCACAGACAATATTTGGTGAGGTTCTCATGCTGCAGTCGAACCAGGATGTGATGGGTCTGTCAAGGTTTATCCTGACCAGACTTCTTGCGTCACCAGACATTGCAGCTGAGTTTGCACACCCAACAGTGCCACACTTGTACAAGGAGGGTATGCCTGTTTTAAATTTGTCTGTTAATTGCCTGTCACCCACAAGGGACTGCCGGTGACACCTGGCTGGTGTAGCCGTTACAGGTGGCATAATAACTTATGTTTATTTAGCGGATCAACATCATGACACACAGTGTAACCCATAAGTGATCTTTTCTACTTCTAATTCAAGCCTGAGTCTGAAGAATCTCAACGCAATGCACGAACTCCGCTGCACCGGCCAGGATCCTGAAATTCTTTAGGTAGATTTTCAACTCACAATTTTGCCAGGGCAGCGCTGTTACACTAATCTTTTCGATTTTCAACCGCCAAGGGATTTTTCATGTGCGCAACAATGCACACTGGCATCCGATCTTACTACCCAGAGACCAGTCCTCTCTCTCTCTCTCTGTCTCCCTCTTCCTCTTTTCCCTCCACCTTCCCTACCGTCACATATGTCCTCAAATTTTCTCTTGCTCCGGACATGACAAAAGAACGTAGATGTCATGTCTCCTTTCAAGACATCATTTTATGTGTTCATCTATAAAACCACTCTCTGCCACTCCCAAATAAATTTTTTTAAACTAATCCAACTGTCCGCGATTGACTTCCTATATTTTCTGTAAGAATCAAATCCTGATAAGTTTTTTTTTTTTTTTTTTGTGTTTTGTTTTTGTTTAATGATAGAATCACTAATGTAGAGCTTTGGGAGAGAACTAAGCAAGCTCTACTGGATCAAGAGGTGAAGAAAAGATGCTGGCGGATAGGACACCCATTGAGAAAACCAGAGAACAATATACTAGAATGTCTTTGCATTAGAACCTACAGAGGCATAGGAATAAAGGAAAACACACGGAGAAGGCAGCTGGAGAATGAAGTTAAAAGAAAGATGGAGAGGACATGGGAAGAGCTGCATGCGATAACAAATAATATAATGACTTGGCGTGAATTGGTTGAGGTCCTATGCTCCATTGGGGGCTAGAAAGGCAGAAGTGTTTAAGGATACCATTGTGGAAACCATTTCACTTGCCTCAAGGCCGCAGTCACACAGTGCAAACACTATGTATAATACTAAGCTGTTGTACTTTTCAAGGATGTAGTTTTCATACTTATTTTTTTTATTGGTTCTCATAGTCTATGTGCTGGGAGAGACCTTATTTTTATTTTACCATTTGACCTTATCAGACAAGTATTAAAATAAATGATTACCTCTGTGTATGTTGCACGTGTAAAAAAAAATGGCAGGTGAAAATTAATAGAAAAAATAATTTGGAAAAGAAAAGCAACCTTGATGTTCTGAAAGAGACAAGGGCTTGAAGACAACTGATCACAAAGATTAGAAAGAGACCGTCATCATGTCTGGTCATATTACACAGACCTGTACATGCTTTTGGGGATCACAGATTATGGAGAGGCCTGATGATCCACGCTGGTCGTCAAGCCACATCATTCACTTATCATTTTCTCCCCGTGTGGGTTCCGGGGTCCCTTTGTAGAGGAAAAGAAGAACAGATCCACTGCCCTCCCCAACAAGCATGTCGTGGCAGTCAGCTAATTGGGGGCGGATCGGAAGGCAAGGAATGACCTGTCTGCATATAAATAAGCAAGATCAGTAAAAGCAGATGCACACGCAAAACTTAGGTCCTGGAGCAAAGCCACAGTCAAGGCATGGACAAATAACCAGTTCTTTTCCCCTGGGTTTACAGCCGGTGAATGCAAACAAACCACAGTTTGTTGTTCGTGCTAATGTGAAGCTCTGCCTTTTGTTTGGTTCGATATCTCGCCATGATGAGACTCTTAGGAAGTGGAGGTGCTGAACCACACCTTGTGGTACACCAGGACTCATACTGGTCAAGATCTTTTGACACCTCTCTTCTGTTGTCATCCTAGAAACAGTTCCCAACCTGGAGCCTGGTAGGGTTGTTTCCTACAAAGTCAGAGAGGCAAAGAACCAACTCTGCACACAGGTCATTGTCCAGATCTGTAAAACAGATTGGCAAATCCAAAATCTGGAAGTGGATAAACAACAGGATTTACCACTAAAGTTAACAGCCAGTGGATGAAACAAATAAAAGATGAGAATCCAGCAGAAACAAATTCAAGACACCTTGTCCAGCCATATACAAGTTATTCTGGGGCATCCTTCACTTGCTGAGAGTAACCTGTAGTTCTCAATGGATGGAGTTGGGATTTACTGACTGTAATTTATATACTTTTAAATGAATTAAACGAGGACATACAAGGGAAATCATACAGAAAATGTTAATGAGAGAGGCCGTAGTTGCTGGATTGGATTCCATAAATGAAATCAAGGAGTGAACAGGGTTGAATGTATTTGACCTAGAGCCCTGTGTGAAATATAAACGGCACAATGGGGTGGGGATAAATGTAATAACTGAAATTAAAAAAATAAAAATTTTAATTTAAAATAGGGGGGGGGGGGGTGTTGGATAAATTAGGTAATTTAAATATCTGACAAATGAAGTAATGATATATGTTATAATGTTCTAGATGACATGTGAAGCTATTCTATAGTTCGTGAAGAAGCATTCTTATAACATAATTTATTGGATCACTTTAGGTTATGTGGATTCAGTTTCTCGTCACACTGTGAAAAAGTTCCTCCTCCTGGTTTATTTCCTGGACAAGGCAAAATTGGGTCATCTGATCGACCATGATCCCTGCTTGTTCTGCAAGGATGCTGGCATTAAGGTAATTATTATTCTTTATAATTAATTAGAATGTAAGGTCCCTTCTTCACGCCTAAAGGCATATTGGGGATATAGGGCTAGACCTATGTTTTTATAGACTAATTGGCACTTGGTGGGTGATCACGCTGGCCACGCTTACTTCCCAGGATGACAATTTTAAAACTACAAGTCTTTGGCATTGTTTTTTTTTCTAGGTCACCTGAGCAAATGGGTAAATGCTGCAGTGGCTTAGAAAGAACAGTAATCTAAAGGCTAAACACTTGCTGCAAGAGTGCCCAACATATTCAGAACAGATACAGTTATTGTGGCTGACACCCGCTCCTTTTGAGGACAAACTCTGTGGAGATGTCAACCACCTCACATTGGCTGCAGATTTCTTTAAATATATTTACGTTGACGTCTGAAGTTATCAGAAAAAGAAAGCTGTCAGGGGTTCATGATAATCCAAAGAGATGCAGAGTTCATAAACCATGATGTGGAAAGAAAATGAAACAGGCCCATTTGTCCGTATACAGCCACACTGGGTGCCCCTAGACATCTGTGTGGGAAATATCATAGAAAACTATAGTGGATGTGGAGGCTGCCTACTGTTGGCTTCTAAAGGCATAACCTCTGATGATTGAGATGTTCAATATATGGAAGTGAGGTTAAACAGACGTTAGCAGGACATGATGATTCCTTGGATGAGCCCAGTACTAGAGCACCATGTACTGGCTCTGTATTTGTGGAAGCCTCCTTGGATGGCAGGGAATGTTCATGTTCTGCCCCTGCGTTCTTTTGAGGGCTGACCAGCATTACATGACTTCTCTGGACCGGCCTGATAGGGAGCAACACTTCTGACCTAGGAAACAAAGATGACCACACAGCAGTGGGACTGCAGTGTACCACAAAACTAACCGGAAAGGCTAACCTGGCCAACAAGTGCCTGCAAAAGTCAGATGTGTTGGCCGAAAGGAGCAAATATTGCAGCCGTGCTGTGTACGGGCACAACACAGTTACATCTTCGGATGAACGCAGAAGAGGAAGAAGACAAGAGTCCTTGTCCACAAAGAACTGCAGGTTACATCTAGCACTTGTGGCCATTACGGTTACCCTAATTATAATTTCTTTGGAGGGTCAAGTTTGTGGTCCACCCAGAATGAGATTTAAAAATCTCAGGATGGTATGGTAACCCTTTGTTCAGCCAGCCAGCGTGGACAAAGCGATTGATCGGTCGATTCATGTACTGGTGACTGTTTCACCCACTGATGGTACTTTATTAATCAGATGGGGATTAAGCAAGGAGGGATGTATGAGAAGAAGGGAATATTGAGTTTAAAATCAGTGTGCTATAGGAAAATTTAGCGTCTACACCATAAGACATGCTGCGGGAGACAGAGCACATATGGGTATGCCTGGTGTACCATGATGTCAATTCGTAATTTAGTAATCAGCAAACCTTTTTAATTCTTATTTCTTTAATTGTATGTTTGTTTATTCCTCCTGCCAACAGTCTAGCAAAGAAGTCCTTACTGAGTTCTCCCGTGAGGTGTTGAGTGGTGAAGGGGACATCACCAGGCACCTGGCATATTTGGGCTACACAGTTGTTCACTGTCAGAGACCAATCGATGAATTTGACTTTGCTGTGACCAACCTCAGTTCTGACCTGAGAGATGGTCTTCGTTTATGGTATGTCACTGACGGCTTGCCTCTCACATTGTTTATTAGACCTGCAGTTGTTTTTGCTCATCGTAAATTTTATGTTATCACAACCAACTTCATTACACATTGAAGTTAGATATTCATCATTCTCTGCTAGGCAAGTCCATACAGCGTTGATGATGTATGCTTTTTACATTTTTCTTTGCATTTGCATTTACACGAGTGAGGAGTATTATCTGGATTTTTTTCACCAGGGTACGCCAGTGTGTTGGGAAATGAACAGGCGGACAGACTGGCTGGCTCTGCACAACTTGGTGGAATACTGATACATGATAAGGCAGACGTGGTTAGTGCCTTGTGGGAGAGTGTGTACAGTGAGATTGATGCAGCGGGGAGTGACGAGAGGTTATGGCAGATGCTTCAGGCTCAGAGGAAAGGCAAGACGGACGTTTAATCAGAATGCTACTGGCACCATTAGTATCGAAACTCTTCGCTGGCTGCTGAAGATGGGGACGGAGTTCTTATGGGAATGCCCAGAGTGCTGTGAAGTCGGTTCTTGAATCAAATCAAATCATTGCATTTGTGCATTACTTGTCAGCTGGTTGGCTCAATCCGCTTCCAGTATGGACACGCTAGTTAACTGATTATTTCAAGGCTAAAAAATCATGCCCAATATTGGTTTTCATTGCACAAAGCAAACCATTTACCAGTTCAAACTCATATGGCAACATGATCCACCTTTGGATGCAGCAGGGAAGTTGATGTGTTTGTTAGATACTGTGTAATTATTAATTGTTCAATGTTTTTGCAGCCCACATACGTCATTGTTCTTGGAGCCCTTAGCAACACAGATGAACTATATGCGAATATGGCCACCGATGATTCTTTTGCACTAGAATACACAAGGATAAGAGAGATCCTGGGCTGTAGATGTCAATTCTCTCACGCAGTGGAGCACACCAGCTGTTCTCCCTTGAGAGCTTGGTCTAGCCCTATACGGTGAAAGGGGCACACTTAGGTTGTAAGTCCCTTGATTTAAAAAAAAAAAACCAAAAAAAAACATATATAGTCAAGACTGTTGTGTGTGATTGAAGAGGCACAACACACAACGGATTTAGAGAAGACTAGTCTTGATTTAAAAAAACCTAAGCTTATGGTGGACCTATGTGCCTGTTGGCTGAATGACTGTGGGCTATACAGTGGTAACATGGAACATCCCCTTAGCGGGTGGGGCGGCCCTACGCCTATGAACTCTTCCCTAGCAAGTAGGCAATAATAGGGTGACCGTTTTACTTCCTGCATTGAAAGAATATTGGAACAGCTCATGTTTGTGTCTGCAAAACCCCACTTCTCGCCCCTGAGGGAGATTGGCCTTCCATTCATGGGCTGTGACCTTACCCATGGGATACTGTATCTTCCTATTGTCGTGTTTTTTTCCTATCGTCGAAGCGTTCTATGTCGTGAGCGGCCGACAAGCAAAGCACTGTAACTGTGATAGCAATATGGCATCTGTAAAGCTGATGGCTGCCACTGCTCCATTTTTTCCACAAAGGTGTGGGTTTCTTTTATATATATTATATCATCATCATCATCAGGTGCCTTGCCGACTGGCGTGGGCGATCATGCCTCTCCATAATCCACAATCTCCTGCAACATGTATCAGTTTGTGGGCCGACACACCTCCATGCCATGCAACAAGACTGTCAGGAATCTTCTCTCGTTATCTTCCTCTATCCCTCCTTCCACAGATCTTTTCAGTGGTCACAACATGTTTTTTTTCTCCCTCTTCTCATAACATGACCGAAAAATTATGACTGTCTCCTTCTGATGTCTGTGATAAGTTGTCTTCGGGCTCCCGCCTCTTTCAAAACCTCTTGGTTGCTCTTTTAGGCTGTCCAAGGTATTCTAGGCATTCTTCTGTAAAACCACATCTCTGAGGCCTCAAGAAATATATTATATATAAATATTACTCTCTCTCTTTTAGCCATAATAATGTTTGCAGAATTACAGCCTTTTTTACGTCACAATCCTAAATGGCACCAATGCTCAAAGTGTATACTCTCACATAAGACACGCTGTTCACACACGCGCGAAAAATATGTCAAACGGTTGTTCCGCACAGAAACATTACTAAACAAGAAATAAACACTCCCTGACTCATCAGTAGGGAAAGAGACATGGGCAAAGTCTTCCTGTTGGGCCTCAAACGATAACTTCCACACAGTATCCTGACACCCCTAGAAGGTACTGTAGTCCCTGGGAAAGGTCACAGCACATGAATGGAAGGCCAACAAATCCCGTACAATGGCAAGAAGTGGGGTTTTGCAGATACATATGTAAGTTGTTCCAGAATCATCACCAGAGCTACGGAGTATGTGCTGTATGCTTGATACCATCTTCAGGTGGCAACAGAGAGAGTTGGAAGATAAGGAAATGGATAGATGACTTGGAATGCTGATGAAACTTGAACTCAAAAAGATTTAAGCCTTGCGGGTAATTTAGGGATGTACAAGAGATTGCCTGGTAATATGTATGTGACGTATGCTTGCACTACCTACTATTACTGATAGGCTCAAAGTTCTGCAAGCAGTCATATCGCAGAGTAGCTGAGTGCAAGAAGCACCTCCTGCATGAAGCCCTAGGTATGAAAAGCCTAAGGTCTTGGATGGCACAGGCTGAAGATACAATTAGACATGCGTACAGGCTTGATAAATTTGGGCGAGGAGAGGAGTGATTTAAAGTGGCCAAGCAAGAATCAGATTTATGTAGGATTCTAATTACCTTGGGTCATAAGTGCAGGGACTGGTTAGCTGGTGCTGCAGAATCAGAAGTTAACAAATGATTCATGACAATTCCAGCCCAGGGGATGTGATTATCTATACAGATGACTCTGTGTTGAGAGGCAGACAAAGTGCATGGGGGTTCGTAGCAAAAGCGAATGGACGTCGCTTAGTGCAGCAAAGCTTGACCAATGTCTATTTGAGAATGGCGGTGAAGGTTGACAAGGCTGCCTTTTGCTGGCTATTGAATCAGCTATACACACATGTCGTAACTGTAACTGACTCATAGAGCGTATTGTGAAAGGCAGAAACAGGCATGCTTCGTGCAGAGTGGCAAGCATTGCTTCAGAGGTCTAGGGTAGTTAGGGTCCTTTGGATATTTTTTCCAGGTAATACCGGTGTTTTGGGAAATGAACAGGCAGACAGGCTGGCGTTTTCTGCACCACTTGGTTGTGAACTGATGTACGACAAGCTAGATGTTATGAGAGCCCTTTGGGAGCAAGTGAACAGTGTGGTGGCACAAATAGATCATCACGGTCTGAGGAGAATGGCTCAGCGAGGAGTTACCAGGGGATCTGGCGGATGGTCAACACTCAAGGCAAAGGTGTTGGGGATATACAATCAGACAGTTACTGGTGCCATCGGATTTTGAACTTTTCACTTGCTGCTGAGGATGGTTTCAGAGCGCTTATGAGAGTGTCTCGAGTGCTGTGATGTCAATTCTTAATTCAACATTCACGAGCCTAGTCCACACATTTTTTATGATATCAGCTTTCCCTATTATTTGTTGTTTTGCATTGGTGCATTACTTGCCAGCTGGTTGGCTTATTCATTACATTAACTTTAACTCCTGCATACCCAAATG
This sequence comes from Candidula unifasciata, assembly GCA_905116865.2. Lineage (NCBI taxonomy): Eukaryota > Metazoa > Mollusca > Gastropoda > Stylommatophora > Geomitridae > Candidula > Candidula unifasciata. The sequence goes on from CAJHNH020000746.1 coordinate 410,400, forward strand.
TGTACATCCAGGTGGTAGAGGTTAGCTGCCACTTAGGGATGTTTTCTACCCATTGAGAGTGTAAACTACCTCTTGTGATTTTCTGAAGGAAGTTTGGGGAAAATGGAATGATTACTGTATACGTGGCTGCTTGTTCTGCTACCAGTGCGTATATGAGTATGCCCGTGCTTCACGGACCTATCTGTAGATCAGTAGTTCTCAGCCTGGGAGTCAAACGACCCTCTCACAGGGGTCACCAAAGACCATTGGGAAACATACATTTACTGAGGTTATGGAGTAGCAACAAAAAATAATTGTATGGTTGGGGGTCACCACAATATGAGGGCACTAGGAAGGTTGAGAGCCACTGATACAGATGATGATGACTTCTCATAGAAAGTATGTTACCACAATCAACTGCAATGCACATTGAGTATTCCCATGCTACTGACTCCTTCTGAGACCAGACATGTTTTTCCTTACCCCCCCCCCCCCCCCCCCCCCCACTTCCCTTACACCTTGTACGGAGGAAAAGAACAGCTTGTGAAAGCATGCAAATTCCACTACATGGCCAGAGGGTGAAAGCTCATGCGCCGCTGGATCGATAACAACAACAGTATTCCCATGCATGCTCAGTCCTTGAATGCAGCAGCCACCCTTAGGTGTCTCTACTATTGTTCCTATGAAAGTTTTGTTATGTCTTCTATCTCAACCTTGATGATGGCATAGGTGTCTTTACTCCCAGTTTGTGTAAATAGGTTAGCATCTTAAGCATATCATTGTCCACTTATAGTAGCTTTTGAAAAGCCTGAAAAAAAATTTGTAACTCCATATTATGTAGTTTTAAAACCAAGTATTTTAAATTCAAAAGTTATTGTTGGCAGTAAAAATTAGTGAACCATTTAAAAAAAAAGTACATGGAACAAAAGTTGAATGCATTTAAAATGGAAAATAAAATGCCTGAAATTAAATAAGATAAATTCAAGAGAAATAAAGAAATAAGAAAGTTTGGATAGCCACTGGTATAAAAAGTTATAAATAAGATGGCGCTATATTGGGCACGTCTTGAGGAGTAGTGTACGAAACAGGCAATGAAATCAGGACCAAGTGGATTAAGGCAATTTAAAACATTCAATAGAAACCCTAAAATTAACATAATGAGAAAAGTCAGCGCTGCAGGACCGGATTCCATGTATGTTATATTGAAGATTTGTATAGTTAAGGTTAGAATTATGTTCATCAATGCGTTTCAGCCGTGTCCTGGAATTTCTTGCTGGTAACCACAACATCATGACAAAGTTGAGAACCCCTGCTATTAGCCGTCTGCAGAAGATACACAACATAGAGCTGTTTTTTAGAGCCTTGCAGGAGCAGGGTCTGGCTTTTAACTTGATGCCAGGTAAATAAGTCTGTGGTAATGGGGTGGGAGACACCGGGAAAAGGTAAAGTGGGAAGGGGGGGGGGGGCAAGTGGGTATAGAGGGGGGGGGAATAAGGGGAAATGGGAGGGAGGAGGGGGAATAAGGGGAAATGGGAGGGGGGGGAAATAAGGGGAAAATGGGATGAGGGGGGGGGGAATAAGGGGAAATGGGAGGGAGGGGGAATAAGGGGAATGGGAGGGAGGGGGAATAAGGGGAATGGGAGGGAGGGGGGAAATGGGAGGGGGGGATAAGGGAAAATGGGAGGGAGGGGGGGGAAATGGGAGGGAGGGGGGGTAAGGGGAGGAGGGAGGAGAGGGGATAAGGGGAAATGGGAGGGAGGGAGGGGGGATAAGGGGAAAATGGGAGGGAGGGGGGGGGATAAGGGGAAAATGGGAGGGAGGGGGGGGATAAGGGGAAATGGGAGGGAGAGGGGAAATGGGGGTAGGGAGGGGGGGAAATGGGAGGGAGGGGGGGGGTAAGGGGAAATGGGAGGGGGGGGGATAAGGGGAAATGGGAGGGGGGGGATAAGGGGAAATGGGACAATGGGGGGGGGGGGATAAGGGGAAATGGGAGGGGTGGGGTTGAAGGGGAAATGGGATGAGGGGGGGGGGCCGGGGGGAAATTTATCGATTAAGGGGAAATGGGGGGGGGGGGGGGATACGAAGGGGAAATGGGAGGGGGGGGAAAAAATGGGGAGGGGGGGGGGGGGGGGAAATGGGCAGGAGGGGAGGGAATAAGGGTGGGGGGAGGGATGAGGGGGGAAATTTTTGGGGGGAAAGGGCGGGGGTGGGGGTAAAGGGGAGGGAGAGGGGTGGGGGTAAGTGGGAATAGGGGGAGAGGGAGGGGACCGTCCATCAGTACCGATTTAATGCTGGAATTAAATATTGTTTTATACTTTCATATGATGTAAGGGAAAACGGAAAAGAACAGCTTTTATTTAACTGGCACTTGTTTACCTCGTATTTTTTGTAGGCTCAGTAACACCAAGAGATGTTGTTGATGGTCATAGGGAGAAGACTCTGTCACTTCTGTGGCAGCTAATCATTCACTTCCAGGTAGGCTGTGTGTGAATGTGTTTTTTGTTTGTTTTCAAGTTAAGGGTTCTTGTCACTATGAGGAATGGCAATATTTGCTGTTTCATGAATTATTCATAAAGATCCTAATGGGTGGGGAAAAAAGAGAATAAACCCACTTGCAGGTATGTCATAACAGTCGACCAATTAGGGAGATTTCCTTCGGAGTTTAAAAAAAAAGGTCAAGTCAGGGAGATGTGAGCCAGCGTCATTGCACACGGTTATAAATTATAAGTGTTCTGCAACCAGTACGGACAGCTGATAAGAAACTGTCCACCTGTGTCACTGTCCGCACGAAACTAGCTATGGCGATGTTCCACCATTTACCCCAGAGTGTTGACTCTGGTATCCATTTCCTAGAGACCTGGTGAACCCCTGGTAGATGAATTTTACTGTTACAGTGTCTATGGAGAATGGATGAATGATGAATGTTTCTGTCCCACTGTCTGTATAGAATGGCTGGGTGATGAATGTTACTGAGACATAAGTAGAGAAAGACTGGGTGATGAATATTACTGTCACACTGCATTTAAGAATTATGATGAACTACAACAAAGATGGAGTGATCTCTTCAGCACTAGCTTGAGGGGGCATCTTGCAAATTTCTTTATAAAAAAAGCATGCAGAAGACCCTTAGATAATCCCCCAACACTTGACCAAGTGAAGTGGAGGATGAAAAGTAGAACTGTTATAACAGAAATAACCTTGTCATCGTTTGTTTATCCATCTTGCAGAGCTCAGTTCTTGTGAATGAAGCACACCTGAAAGAAGAAATTGACATTTTGATGAAGTCTCTTCGATTGAAAATTGCTATGCAAAAAATCGGAGCTTTGGCCATTGAGGATTATCAAGGTATCTGTATTTACAGTTTGTGTTTACTGGAATGAAGGAATCCTTACCTGCTTTTGACTGCAGGCTTCACAAAGCTAGTACTTTGTAAGTTGTTCATCAGTCAGGTGCCGTCTCCACGGTGAAGGTTGGCTGCAAGCGCCTTTTTCTCCTTAGCATTCAAAGACTGGGTCCACTTTTGAACTTTGGTCTTGTTCCAGAACTTGATTTTTTGAGTGCTTGATAAGCACACAACAAACAAGCCACCATTTTGTTGACCTAGCAAAGGTGCATTGTTACATAATCAGCATGGAGCAAAAAGCTAACATTAAAACTCAGGAAAAGTGACATTGAGACAGTTGAATTGATGCGAGAAGGTTATGGGGATAATTGTTTATCTCATGCACTGATTTTAGGTGGTATTCATGATTCAAAAGTGGTGTGGAAATGATTGCTAATGAAACTAGACCTAAACGCCCGATTTCTGTTCGTAATGAGGAACTCATTAGAAAAGTCAGTTCCAGTGTTTCTTAAATTGTGCCATTCGCTGTATCAATGCACAAGGGGCTTACTTTGAAACACAGGTTGTATCTTTAACTGTTGATTTTACAATTTTTATGAGATTAGTCTCATTACTTTATTGTCGAAACTTGAATCTTCTTCTTCTTTTGTCAAAATCTGCTTGTGCCGCTAGGCGTCGCAGTCTATCAGATGATCGGCAACCGAGCCAGGGCGCGCTCAGTCGCTTCATATGCCGTGATGTTATGAAGTCTCAAGTTGTCCGTGACTCCTTCAATCCATCTTCTTCTTGGTCTTCCCCTGCCTCTTGTTGTTTCGATTTTCATGTTGTATGCTCTTGATGCTGGCATCGTTGGTTCCATTCTCATTAGGTGACCAAACCATTTCATTCTTTGCTTCTCAATAAATTTAACGATGGGTATGGTTCCAATAGTTCTTGTAATCACATCGTTTCTCACTCGATCTCTTCTGGTTTTATTCGCAGCCATTCTCAAACATCTCATTTCACAGGTGGTTAGTCTTCTCTCATGTTCTTTTGTTAATGTCCAAGTCTGACATTGATAACCTAATGTCGGTATAAAGATTGTATTTATAATTTGTCTTTTTATCTCAGCTGGGACAGCAGGGTGTTTTAAAACTGGGGCAAGCTGGTATGCGACATTGTTGGCTTGTTGGATTCTTGCTTCGATCTCTCTGTCTATTTTACCATTAGATGTAAAGATACTTCCCAGGTATTTAAATTCTTGCACTTGTTTTAGGCTGTGATCTAGAAACTTGAATACAGATAGAATATATTATGTGGGTGTGTGTGTGCATTGCTTCAGATATTTGTCTGCCTGTTTCAGCCCGTAGAGATTCAGGGGACACCAAACTGATCATGGAGAACCAGAGGCTGCAGCTGATATTCCAGTGGTGTCGGCTTGTGTGTCTTCACTATGGGTTGAAAGTATGACTTTTTTCTTGCTCTATCTTCTCTTCTATAAGACATACACATATATTTGTTTTTCACTTCAGTAATACTAGGGGTTTTCCAGTGATTGATTTAAATGTAAAAAAAAAAATTTGGGGGGGGGGGGGGTTAGGGGTAATTATTGCTCACTGTTTAAATTACATATACACTCACAGTTTCCCCTTACTAACATAACACACACACACACACACACACACACACACACACACACACACACACACACACACACACACACACACACACACACACACACACACACACACACACATACATATATATATATACACACACACACACAGACACACATATGTCTGGCTCTGTCACTCACTCAGTTTCACAAACACCCACCCTATATTCACAATCTTTGTTAAAGAGTAGAAGCAAGCTCTATTGCTTCTGCAGATGTCATGAGTGTGATTCCTTGTGAGGTGTCTCACTACCAATCTAGGGTCTTTGGTTCCACCAAGATGGATTTTTCAGAACTGACCTAGGCTCCCAGGTCGACTCAGCTTAACATGGCTATACCAGGTAATATCCTGGGAAGTAAAGGCTGCCAGCGTAATTTTGACCACATCACCCAGTGATCTGTAAAAATATTATTCTAGCATAATATGCCCTCATGAAAAAGTTTCTAAAATAGAAATATCACATTCAACACTTGTGGATTATAATTGTAGTTCATATGAATTTAGATAATGGATTTTTTTCTCCTGTATTTGTTTGTGACTTTCACATTGTAATTATTTTCATGCCCACCTCTGGATTTTTTTTTCTCCTGTATTTGTTTGTGACTTTCACATTGTAATTATTTTCATGCCCACCTCTGGATTTTTTTCTCCTGTATTTGTTTGTGACTTTCACATTGTAATTATTTTCATGCCCACCTCTCCATCTTCAAAGATATGTTCTTATTATGTACGATCATCTTCTTTTTTGTCTTCTTTCATTCAGCTGAAATAAGTTGTCTGTTTCAACAATTTTGTTTCTTGTGTCAATTTCACTGTTGTTTTTTTAGTTCATTCAGTGGTCCATAGAGTTTACATTACACTCTCTTTCGTTCTGGCAAAAATGTGTCAAATTCTGTGCAGTCCTGGAGTAGTTCGGCCAAATTCTCTATTTTTTATGTCCCCTGGCTCCACAGGACATCTGAAAAAGACGTTCAGTAATTGGTGTTGGGCCTCTTTGAAGTAAAGGGCCCAGCACTGTTCTTGCCTGAGAGTCAATCACAGGGCAAGCACCATAACATTTTGCTGATTTAGACATATATTTTCATGACTTCTGTGCAAGGCATCTTGATTGCTGTGGTGTGCCTCCTGGCTGGTTGCCTTCAACTTCAGCACCTTGTCTTGCTAGGGAGCTGTCTGGTTTTACAATGCCAGATACTCTGTCGCCCCTTCTCCTGTTGGGGGATTTGGACTTTTGCTGTCAGAAGTGATAAATGCACATGCTTTAGGACTATTCGGTGAGAGTGGACGAACAACCAGAACTTTCTCACAACACACAAGGCATAGGCCAACCTGAGAGTATCTAGCCATTATTATGCTATCGCAGGTCTAAGAGAGAATGAGCTAACTATCTGTCTGCATGACAAGCCAGATGGTGTGAATGCTCTTTGGGAGAGAGTGTTGGTGTAAGGAGTGTCCAGATGATATGGCTGACACTCAAGGAAAAGGTGAGACAGATATGCATGCAGACTGTGGATGGTGCTATCAGAATTGGGACTCTGCACTTGCTGCTGAAGATAGGGAGTGAGCACTTACGGGAATGTTTCGAGTGCTTTGTGTGATGTTGATTCCTATTTCAACGTTATATCTGTCTGATACTAAAAAAATAAGGGCTTGGAGAGGAATTCTTTACTTACTTTATTTGCTTTTTTATGTTAGAAATGATATTATCAAACAGACTTTAGGAACAAAACCATGCAGCAAATTCATTGAGAAACAGAAGATCAAATGGTTTGGTCATTTAGTAAGACTGCAGCCAGAACAACTACCAATGCAGGCACTACACATGAACAGATCTAAAGTGAAACCAAGAGGCCGTCCTAGGAGAAGATGGACTGATGACATTAAAGAGCTTCTACATAGTCACAGACTGATAATAGCCATTGCTGCCCATCAAGCAAGGAATCACACAAATTGTTCCTTCCCCCAACTCTTTTACGGCAGAAGTGGAAATTGAATTGATGATCATTAACTTGTTACATTACAGATTGAGAATTTCACTGTTTCTTTCTCCGATGGCCGGGCTCTGTGTTGTCTGTTGCATCACTATCATCCAGCCTTGCTGCCTTTGGCTGAGATCCGCTTTGAGACCACCATCAGTCTTCAGGAAAATGCAGAGGATAAATATCAGCAAGACATCAATGACAGCCTGGATGGAGGAATCATCGCTGGTGCTTCTGATGGTAGGTGGTGGACAGAGAGTGAGAACCTTAGATGTTAGCAGTTGATCGTTTGATTTGTCTCCTCTGGCGTGCTAACCTAAAGGTTTAAACACACAAATCTCAGTCTGGATGGTAAATCCCAGATACCTCATCCAGCTTCTCATCATCATCAAGTACCTTGCCGACTGGTGTGGGCGATCATGCGTCTCCGCAATCTGTGATCCACAACTGCATGTATCAGTTTGTCTGTTGGCACCCCTTCATGCTATGGACTATATAAAAAAGTTCTTGTATTTTTGGTCTCCTGGTGTGTTTGTGTGTGCTATCTTAATAAGAAATAAATAAGAATAAAAGTTTATTGCTAATGAGAAAATATTTATTGTTAGTATTGTGTACAGTGCAGACCACTTACGGTGCTCTTGGATGCAGTGAATTTCTTTTGTGAAGGAACAGTTTGTTTATTCCTGGCAGTTTTCTTCGCTACAAATCTTATCTGGATACGAGGAATTTTTTTTTTAAAGAAAAACCTTTCAGTGAGTTCACCTTATCAGGTCTGCACTGTATAATCTGTAACTATTTTTAATTCTGCGTTAAATGCTGTGTGAACAAATATTTGAATGGTGATATTACTTTGCTTTGTGTTTACATACTAGTTATGTTAGTGTCATAAATCCAACAATGTAGATTTCTTGAAAAATTTATGGAGTGTAACTTAGCTTTCTTTTTCAAATGAGAGAAATGCATGGTTGTTGTTGGTATGAAACTGTTCTTTTGATCCCAAGACTTGTTGGCATGTGATTAATTTTCACCTTTTGTCTTTCTAAAGAAAAGTTTTTATTGTTTACAAATTGTTCTGTTTGTTTCAGAAAACAACCCAGAGGTGTTTGAAAGACTCTTAGCCAATGAGAAGTCAAACTATAAAACTTTGTATGAAAAGGTAACTAAAAATGGTTTGCTTACGGTTGCATATTCATGGCAAATGTGTCACCCCTTAATTTCTCCATTCAAATCACTGTCTCATGTGAAAGAAAAATTGATCAGAATGCAGTCCTGGCAAAGATAAAATTAATTACACACACGATGCAATGCATGAGAAAAGGAACAGTAGAAAATATTGTGACAACTGGTAGCAGAGGCAGACCAAGAGAAACAATGGTGGATGGCTTGAGACAGTGGCATGGAGAAATATCATCAGTGCAATTGATCAAGAACATCAAGACCGAGATCTGTGGAGATGCATGAATCCCTTTGCTAGCTGGCAAGACACTTGATAATGATGATTGAATGCATAAGGCAACCACTAGAGGTATAACAGCAAGTCCACCACTAAAAGTGCAGTTGATTGTCAATGGAAGCAGCAGTTACCACAAAACAGAACAAAATCAAAGATTGTTGCATAAAGCACTGCTAGTTCAGCTGCGACTAGAACTCACCATTTACACACCCCTCTAGGAACATCCTCTTCACATTCATCGGCTGTAAACTCCGATGGAAAGTTCTGGGTAGTCATCCACTTCTGGATTTTAATTATGTTCCAGAATGTGAGAGTTTTGTGTGCCCATCCATTTAACAGATCTGTTTAGTTTTATGTAGACTGTTGGCTCCTTTCTCCTTTCAGGCAGACGCAGCTTGACTGAAGGGAAAAAAACCAGTTACTTGTCTTTTATGACATGTTTTTTAGTGGGACAGTGGTTTTGTTCTTTTCCCCCCTAGAGTCCACATGGGGAAGCCTCATATTTGTAAAGAGCAGTCAACTTGTTAGGGATGTCAGTACTATGCCATGCTGGCTGCTCTTCTCATGATGTTTCCTGGACCCAAATAGGCTGGAGTATCAACAGGTATAAGGAAGAGAAGATAGCGCTATATTGGACACATACTGAGAAGAAGCCAGCAGAGAAGCACCAAACAGGCTTTGAAATGGGAAATGAAGGGATTAAGGAGGCGAGGACGCACAAAAATAAACCCTAAAATAAAAGTTGATGGGAGAGACTAAAGCTGCTGGAATGGATTCCGTATATAATATCGAGTTGATTGCACAGGATGCAATGGAGGAATAGACCGTGAGTCCTGTGTGACACATAATAATGTCGTAACAGGACAATGAATAATAGGCTGGGTCGATCTGGAAGCCATTGTCATTTATATAAACATCTGTCCCTGTGCAGATACTAACCTAGACCTTTGGGCCAACAAGAAGCAGTGAAGGTGTTTTATTATGCACTACTACTGGGTTAATAATCGACATCATAACACCCTGGTCATTCCCATAAACGCTCCATCCCTATATTCAGCAAGAGCCGAGTTCCATTTCTGACCAATAAAAGTGATTGTATGTCCTTCTCGTTCCTCCTCTTAGTGTTAAGTGTCCGCAAGTGTCCATGGCCACTCCTCACTGCACGATTCTCTTCAGACTATGAAGATCTGTTTGTTCCTCTGCATTGTTTACTCAATCTCAGAAGACCATTGCAACATCTAGCTTGTCATGCATCAGTTTACCACTAAGCAGTGCAGAACCAGCCAATCTATCGCTGTCTTCATTTCCCAACACACCGGCTTGCCCTGGAGAAATTATTCACAGGATGTTAGCTACCCTGGACCTCTGAAGTGATGCTTGTTCCTCTGCATGGAGCATACCTGTCTCCACCTTTCTCATACACATTATTGGAGTTATACTACACAATAAATGTGATTAAAAATTTATGTTATTTATTTTTTCAAAATATTATTTCAACTAATTATAATTTACAGATTCTTGTAACTTTTTTTTTTTTTTAAATTAAAAATTACTGTAGTAGGTAAGTAATGTGATCATGCCATCATAAGCTTAAGAGTCATGTTAGTAGTTTTTTAATACTCTGTTTACTCCTGTCATGCTTAATCTTTCTATAACCTTCTTCTTCTTCTTCCTCTCCTTCTTCTTCTTCCTTTGCTGTGTATGTGTGTCTGCGTGTGTGTGTGTGCGCGATTGGATCCATGTAGCTGTGTATATGTGTCTGTGTATGTGTCTCTGTGTTTGTCTGCATGTGTGTGTGTCTCGGTGTTTTTCTGCATATTTTCATGTGACTGTATATCTTCGTTTGTGTCTGTGTATGTCCTCGTATGTGTTCGTCTGCATGTTGGCCTGTGTATGTTTATGTGTTTTGTCTGCGGGTGTGTCTATGAGGCTGTCTGTATGTATCTCTGTGTGTGGGTGTCTGTATGTCTGTCTGCGTGAGTGTATGTGTCAGCATGTGTCTGTCTGTGTATGTCTATGTGTGTTTCTCTGTGTGTATTGTGTGTGCCCCTTTGTTGTCTGTATGTGTCTGCATGTCAGAGTATATGTCTGTGCGTGCTGAATATGTGTCTGCGTGTGTATTTCTCTGTGTTTGTATGTGTATGCATTTCTGCGTGTTTGTCTGTGTGGGTGTCAGAATGTGTTTGTCTGCCTGTTTGTATTTGTGTGTTTGTGTGTTTGACTGCGTGTGTGTCTATGTGGCTGTATGTATGTGTCTGCATGTTTGTGTGTGGTGTGTGTGTAAGTGTGTGAGTACGAATGTAAATATGTGTGCTGTGTGTTTTCCTGTGTGTGTATATGTAAGAGTCTGTGTGTGTGTCTGTATTTTTGTCTAAGTGAGCGTGTGTGTCTTTGTGGGAGTGTCTCCATGCATGACTGTATTTATGACTGTATGTTTGTATGTGTGTATGCCTGTATTACGAATGTATGTATGTTTGTATCTATGTATGTTTGTTTGTATGTATGTATGCCTGTTTGCATGTTTGTTTGTATGTACGTATGTAAGTATGTATGTAAGTAATGTTTGCATGCATGTATGTGCGTTTGAGTGGGTGATCGTGTGTATGTGGGTGTATGTATGCACGCGCGGGTTTTTGCATGCACTTTAACTCACGCTTTTGTGTTCTTTTATAATATTCATAATATGCATATTATCATATGATCATAACATGCTTTATTAGTAAAAAACAACTGCTGTGCGAAAGATGGTTGACTGGAAGGGCCGAATGTAAGACGGGCCTGCGTGCCCAATTTGTGACCCTTTGAAAATAAAGTTCGTTCGTTCGTTCCTCTCCTTCTTCTCTTCCACTATTTACCTTAGCGAGGTGTTGGGGGAGATGTATAGATTGCTTATGTGCTTTTTCCAGTGCATTGTACAAGTTGGTGTTTTTGTTGTTGTTAGGTAGTCCCTGATGGTATTGCTGCAAATCAGTACTTCTTTTTCACAGGATATTTATTATATATACTTACACTTTTGTTATTACTACTTTATTTTCTATCTCAAATATTTACTTTAACTAGGCCTAGAAGGTTTCCGGTTTGTGTCAAGATGCGAGAGCTGGAAATCAACGAAAACGCTAGACACAAAATTAGACAGTTTTGAAAATAAATGCCTTAGAAGAATACTAAATTTCAAATGGTCAGATTTCCGAACCAATACACAAATAAGGCAAGAATCCAGGCAAGAGTATGTGTCTAATTTTATACGAAAATGCCGCTGGAACTATGTCGGCCACACCCTTAGAATGGATAAATCAAGACTTCCTTACCAAGCCCTCATTTGGACACCACACTGGAAAAGATCTCGTGGAAGACCAAGGGAAACCCTACGTAGAACTATCATCTTGTTGCTTCTTCTCAACTATTTTTCATAAGATCCTAAGGCGGAATCTATCGTCGCCTGGAGATCCCCTATATCCTTCCAAATTAACTTACAGGGCTCGAATTAAATAAGTCTAGGGGAATTATAACGGTCCCTGAGTTCTGGAAAATAGAGGAAGGAGAATACAGAAAGTTAAAGAATAGGGTGAATCCCCGAAAATGTCCTAAAGAAATTCAGAAAAACCACCAAAGTCAAAACTTTGTAAATTTAACTCAAATAAATTGCAATGAACAATCTTTAGTCTACCTAAGAAGTAAATTTGATACGATGAAATCAATAAATGGAATTTCTAAACCACAACTGTATTGATAAAATACTGATATTGAATTCAACAATTTTCAAATTAACACAGAGAAAATAAATAAATGTATCATCATGACACCACATTAATTTATACAAATATTCAGTAACACTCAGCACTCAGCTTTACGATATACGGGATGTGTCCAACTGCAGCTTCTCTGGGAGGAATGTACAAGATTCTGGCTGCGACTGTTATAGTCCTCGCCTAACTGCGAGAACATTCATCTGTGAGATCTCGGTTGTTCATTCTATACCGTCTGGTTCCCAATTCACAAGGTAACAGGAATGGCAGCTCACGATCCACAGGTAACAGGGATGGTGGTTCACAATCCACAGGTAACAGGGATGGTGGTTCACAATCCACAGGTAACAGGCATAGCGTAAAACGGGAATACGGGATTATGGTCCTCTGGTAAACAGGCAGACTTGAATACGGGAGCACGGGATTTTGGTCCTCTGGTAAACAGGCAGACTTGAATACGGGAGCACGGGATTTTGGTCCTCTGGTAAACAGGCAGGCAGGACTACGGTAACACGGGAACCTGCGGAATACATCATTCAGCCCTGTGTTGAGCATTATGTCGACACATCTGGAGCAGGTGGAGGTGTTGCGGTGTCTGTGGTGTTTTTCAGAGTAGTAAGCAAGAAAGAACAAGGTTCATATGTTGTCTTTCCCTACAAGTAAATCAAAATTATACATCTCCACCCTATTATAATATGTTGGTTTATACCTATCTAAATTATGGCACGATCATATAAAACTTGACATAATTAAGCGGACACACATTCGCCTGCGGATTGGACAGTTATTAGTTCGAGTCCCAAAACCCAGGTCGACTTCGCCTTAACGGACACCAGGTATAGTAATGGGAAGTAAAGGCGGCAGGTGTGATGTTGACCACATCAACACCTAGGTACCACTTGGTCTATAAACATAGGCCAACCCGATATGCCCACAAAGCTGACGACTTTTACTCAAATCATGTATTGCATAATATAATGACATAAACAATATAATGTATACCCAACTGATGATACCACATGGCACAGGATCACGGTTTCTACTATAAGATCTTTACGCAAGTAGACCGAATGAATATAAGAGTGACAGAGGGAAGAAGGGTTCGCTATTGAATAGTCCTAACGGGGAATAGTAACTTTAAGAACGTCATAATATGTAAGGACTAGTGAATTGTCCAACGGACAAGTATCAAGGTTGATGAAGTTACGGAATATTTATACAATGGTAGAATATAGAATAGTAGGATCTCAATAAAATATTTTAGGATACAGCTAAGGCTTATAGGGGATCTCAGCTACTCCCTACCATTATAAATCTCACCTGAACTCGTATAAGGTATTATTTATTGTGGGTGTTAGGCCGATGGTATGGCTGGCAATCGTTCTGTGTTGTGACGAAATTAGGTCTCCTAGTAACACCACAAAACGTCATAAATTATGTGCGCCTTTGTACCTTTTTATTCTTTTAGCGTCTATGTTTAAATATATTTATTTTACGTGCGCAATTCTTTTAACTAAAACTTGCAATTAACTCTTGCCGGACTGAAATATTTCTCCCGTTTTGTCACATATGCCCCCGGAAAAGAAAATTTCAGTTACGAAATTTAAATAGAGGAAATTTCAGTTCCCAAAGAGTTAAAAATCAAATTATTATTTTCTTGCAATCTCACACATTTCATCATCCACTATGCACATATAAAATTTATGTGTATAAAATTTTAATTTTGTGGACATTGTGTCCGAATGATGTTGTTTAAAATTAAACGGAGAGTTCTCAACGAAAGAGGTTACTTCATCTTGGGAGGAGCCTACATGTATTTCACAGTGATTGCTGGAATTCCGGTGCTTATATGTGTATCTAGATCATCTCATTCGGTTAGGACAGAATTTCAGTCATCTGACGAAATCTCCTACAAGAATCAAGACCAAGCTCGCTCGAGAACCGAAAACTTTTCAGTCAGGGAGGATTCCTAGCTAGCTAGCAAAACCTCTCACATGGCACATGTTCTCGCTCATTTGAGACCCGAACGTAAAAGAAGAATTATTTTATATCATTAAGTTAAAGTCGGCAAACTAATTTAATATTTTAGTTACCTAGTGACTCAACTTTCATTCTTTATAATAGAAGGTATCATTTATTCAGTCAGGGATGGCTGCGCTGTGCGGAGTCTCCCACAAGGATCGTGTCCTTACTCTCTTGAGAACTGAATTTGATATATACAATTCTTTTATTTCAAGAAATCATTTGACATTGATTATATTATGTGTGTATCTAGATATTGTTACCTTTTCCATGCAATATCACTACCTCAAGATTCAGTACCCCATTAGCTAAATGGATAACCCCCGTTACGGAGAACCAAACATATTCTCCTGGAATTTCTTAAGTAAGTTTATATGAAAACTTCTTACTTTCCCATTTATGGAAATGGCAAACTTTCTGCGGGAAACTTTATCCACCACAGGAAAAGGTCCCTGAAAACCAATTTCCATTTTATCACTGACTGATGGTAACAACACCATAACTTTATCTCCCACTTTCAGATTCCTACTTTTCACCTTTCTTCTAAAATTAGAAGTCAACTTTGCTTTAATTTTCTTCCAGCATTTTCCAACCAAGTTCCAGCCTAATTTTATTTTCGCTTTCAGTTCTTCCACGTATTTGGAAGTGGTTACCACAGTCTGGTCCAACTTCTCATTCGTCCATGACTGCAACAGGGCTGACAATGGCCCTTGAATTGGACGACCAAACAACAAGGTCTCTGGAGGAACACCTGTTGTGGTATTGGGAACTTCCCTATATGCAGAGAGGGCTGCCGGAAGATATTCATCCCACATGTCTACTTTTATCTGAGACAATTCTCTCAAAAGAGTGACTAGAGGTCTAGTCAATTTCTCTGCTGTTCCCTGGTTCTGAGCATGGTACAGACTCGTAGGGATATGGCTGTTCTGGAAAATCTGGAGTACATCATCCATCAGTTTTCCCCGAAACTGGGATTTTTTATCAGTTAGGATTTGGTTAGGAAATCCTAGTCTAGTGAATATTGTAATGAGAGCATCTGCAACTCTCTTCGCATCGATTGTGGGCAGCGCTACCACTTCACTCCACAATGTGCCAGCATCGACTATCGTTAGGATATAAACATTCCTCTTCCTCGTCCGAGGCAGAGGTCCAATGATGTCGACCGCTACTCTTTGGAAAGGCTCATGCATAATGGGCATGTCCTCCAATGTTACCGGCGGGTTTGAATGTCTCGGAGATACTCGTTGACATTCTGGACACGAGCTTACATATCTCCTAATGTCCCCCGTCATTCCTGGCCAATAATAATGACAGGAAATTCTCTGGGAAGTTGCCGCTATCCCCATATGGCCACTATATGCTAATGTGTGTCCCATATGGAGGATAGTTTTCCGGTAGGACAAGGGAACAACGAGTTGGCCATACTCTCGTTCTGCTATCCCTGCTCTCCGGTACAATAAATTTTTCTTCATATAGAAGTCTCCTTTTTCAGGAGGTTGATGGGCATAAGGCAACTTCCGGAAGCAGGACTTTAATGATGAGTCCTGTTGTTGCGCAGCACTTATGTCCTTTGGTAAAGGATTCTGGGGTTCTGGATCAGATACTGCTGATGCTTTGGTTGATGACCGGGTATCCATGGCCCCAACTAGCATAGGCGTCTTTGGAACTGCAAGATACAAATATTTGCATCCTAGTAAAACGGGAAATATTGGGTTAGGGAGACAACCCGCGACAATAGTTCCTTTTACATATTTGCAGTCAATGTTTACCTTGGCAAGAGGTAATCTTAATGTCTCAGACTCCTGTGCAGCAGTCTGCATCTCTATAAATTCCCCAGTGTACTGCGTTGGGTCAACGAGTTCGGTAGAAACCAAGGCATCGAATAACAGACCAGTGTCAAACAGGCAGGTTACTTCTCTGCCGTTCAAAAGAATGGTATCTACAACAGGAGGTCTCTCCCCATCATGAGAGTTCATCCTGGTATTTTCCTGTTTATCATTAGTTAAACAGGCGGCGCAGAGTTGAGGGGGTTTCTTTCGGCAGTCTGCTGTATTATGTGTATTCAGACGACAATACTTACAGTAAAGCCGGCCCCTCCACTCTGACGATTGCTGACCACGACCGTCACCCCTTCGATTATCTTGTGGATGGTACTTATGATTGGTGTTGTTAGTGTTTGGTGTGTTGAACTTACCATTACGAAATTCAGGTTCCCTATGTGTGTTACGTTCTGTTGGCTTTTCGGTAAATTTGGGAGGGGATTTTGAAAGGTGCATCTTTGCCCTGGCGCCCACCTGTTCAGGGTGTGCCAAATCAAATCTCTCAGCCAGCTTTAATATGTCCGCAATTCTTTCCGCACCATTCTCAGTCAGAAAGGTTTGGAGAGGTTTTGACATGGACTCTTTTAGCTGTTCAGCCAACATCATTTCCTCTAAATCTTCATAGGTCTGGGTGAATGATGCTAAACTCTGCCATTTCAGCAGATAAGATTTAATTCTTGAAAAGAATTGAGAAATGGTTTCTCCCGGCTCTCTTTTAGCATTACGAAATTTGTTACGATATGCAGAGGCCGTCAACTCATATCTCTTCAGCAAAGAATTTTTCAAGAACTCGAAGTTGGTCTCTTGACCAGGAGGCAATCTCGAATAACATTCATAAGAAGGACCTCTTAAAGACAGTGAAAGTTTCAGACACCACTTCTCTTTATCCAACAAATAAGACCTAGCAACGTTTTCGAATTTTTCCAAAAACACATCCATTCTATCCTCGCGTTCATTAAACTGAGGAAAAGGAAAAGACATCGGCCCAAGAAGGTGAGGATGGCCAAAAGAATGTGCCTCAGAGACAGAAGGTTGCGCATTAACTGCTGTACTAGAGGTAGACTGAGATTGTAAATCAAGCTCTCTGAGACGGAGTTCATGAGCTCTCATCTCTCGTTCTTTCTCAGCAGCTATCTCAGCTAGTCTGATGCGTTCTTGTCTTTCTCTCTCTCTCTCTCTCTCTCATCTCGCTCTTTCTCAGCAGTTATCTCAGCTAATCTTATGCGTTCTTGTCTTTCTCTTTCTCTCTCCTCTCGCTCTTTCTCCTCTTGACGCCGTTCACGGTCCTCCTGTCTCCATTCTCTCTGTATTTCTTGAAGATATGCCTTTAATTCTTCGCCAGCATACCCGAGAGTTTTCCCCAGCTCCGCCAACTCTATAAGTGAGGGTCTTGTTGCCATTTTACCTGCAGAATATACTTCAAAAGAACACACGCAAACACCAATCAAATAAACACCAGTGTAAAGTTATTATATTATTTTCCCTAAAGTTAATTTTTGCCTAATATTATTTACCTTTAAATTCCTACCAATTTCCTATTAATAACTACTTTTAATGACCTAACTTCTGAAAATCCCGCGTAAGAGACCCCAATTGTGATCAACTATTTTTGGCGGAATCTATCGTCGCCTGGAGATCCCCTATATCCTTCCAAATTAACTTACAGGGCTCGAATTAATTAAGTCTAGGGGAATTATAACGGTCCCTGAGTTCTGGAAAATAGAGGAAGGAGAATACAGAAAGTTAAAGAATAGGGTGAATCCCCGAAAATGTCCTAAAGAAATTCAGAAAACCACCAAAGTCAAAACTTTGTAAATTTAACTCAATAAATTGCAATGAACAATCTTTAGTCTACCTAAGAAGTAAATTTGATACGATGAAATCAATAAATGGAATTTCTAAACCACAACTGTATTGATAAAATACTGATATTGAATTCAACAATTTTCAAATTAACACAGAGAAAATAAATAAATGTATCATCATGACACCACATTAATTTATACAAATATTCAGTAACACTCACACTCAGCTTTACGATATACGGGATGTGTCCAACTGCAGCTTCTCTGGGAGGAATGTACAAGATTCTGGCTGCGACTGTTATAGTCCTCGCCTAACTGCGACATTCATCTGTGAGATCTCGGTTGTTCATTCTATACCGTCTGGTTCCCAATTCACAAGGTAACAGGAATGGCAGCTCACGATCCACAGGTAACAGGGATGGTGGTTCACAATCCACAGGTAACAGGGATGGTGGTTCACAATCCACAGGTAACAGGCATAGCGTAAAACGGGAATACGGGATTATGGTCCTCTGGTAAACAGGCAGACTTGAATACGGGAGCACGGGATTTTGGTCCTCTGGTAAACAGGCAGACTTGAATACGGGAGCACGGGATTTTGGTCCTCTGGTAAACAGGCAGGCAGGACTACGGTAACACGGGAACCTGCGGAATACATCATTCAGCCCTGTGTTGAGCATTATGTCGACACATCTGGAGCAGGTGGAGGTGTTGCGGTGTCTGTGGTGTTTTTCAGAGTAGTAAGCAAGAAAGAACAAGGTTCATATGTTGTCTTTCCCTACAAGTAAATCAAAATTATACATCTCCACCCTATTATAATATGTTGGTTTATACCTATCTAAATTATGGCACGATCATATAAAACTTGACATAATTAAGCGGACACACATTCGCCTGCGGATTGGACAGTTATTAGTTCGAGTCCCAAAACCCAGGTCGACTTCGCCTTAACGGACACCAGGTATAGTAATGGGAAGTAAAGGCGGCAGGTGTGATGTTGACCACATCAACACCTAGGTACCACTTGGTCTATAAACATAGGCCAACCCGATATGCCCACAAAGCTGACGACTTTTACTCAAATCATGTATTGCATAATATAATGACATAAACAATATAATGTATACCCAACTGATGATACCACATGGCACAGGATCACGGTTTCTACTATAAGATCTTTACGCAAGTAGACCGAATGAATATAAGAGTGACAGAGGGAAGAAGGGTTCGCTATTGAATAGTCCTAACGGGGAATAGTAACTTTAAGAACGTCATAATATGTAAGGACTAGTGAATTGTCCAACGGACAAGTATCAAGGTTGATGAAGTTACGGAATATTTATACAATGGTAGAATATAGAATAGTAGGATCTCAATAAAATATTTTAGGATACAGCTAAGGCTTATAGGGGATCTCAGCTACTCCCTACCATTATAAATCTCACCTGAAATAGTATATGGTATTATTATTGTGGGTGTTAGGCCGATGGTATGGCTGGCAATCGTTCTGTGTTGTGACGAAATTAGGTCTCCTAGTAACACCACAAAACGTCATAAATTATGTGCGCCTTTGTACCTTTTTATTCTTTTAGCGTCTATGTTTAAATATATTTATTTTACGTGCGCAATTCTTTTAACTAAAACTTGCAATTAACTCTTGCACGGACTCTCTGAAGCTTCCTGTGTGTTTTTTCTATATCTTTGATCCCAACTGCTGATGATTTGACAGCAGACTGCTTCGCAGTGATACCAAGACCTGACTTTTCAGCAGCAATGTCAGACTACCAAACATGAAATTACCTTAATTGTTTTCCAGTGTATTTTTATGTTTCCTTTACCCTTTTTCTATGTATTTTATGTTTTTTTCCTTCTTCCCTGTGGGTTCCAATGCAAGGATTATTTATCACCTAACAGATGACATACTAATGATTGATTGATTAGCACCTTTCCAGACGATTGTGTTATATTGCGCTGTGAGGAAGCATGGCGAGGAAGCATCGCCCATGGCGATGGCGAATGTGACTAGCGAGACCCGCCCACGTTAAGAAAAGTCTGCCACAATTAAAGCATGGGATTTCAGGACCGTTGTTGTCAACATTTGTGTTTAGTCCGTTTCTTTTCAGATGTTTAGCTCTTATCCTTTCTGCCATCTTTTCTTCCTTCATTCTGATTCCTTTCCTGATGTGCCCCCTCCACACAACACAGTAACATACCAGGTCTGTCCATTTTAAATGTCTGTCCATCTACCTTCCTTTCCATCAAACTATTTATCCTCACATGAATGGATTAAAAAAACAAATGATGCCAAATATAAAAATTTGGCTGTCACTTTTTTTTTCAATGTTTGTGCAAATATTGAAAGAAGTAAACTTTAAAATGTAGTGACAACTGGTTTGCTTCATGAAAATTGAGGAAAACAAAGTAAAAAAACTTGTAGACAGTTTAGCCAAATGACTTATCGGACTAAAAACACAGCTGTAAACTGAGACTTGTGTCTGTGTGAGATGGCGGACCATGATCACACATATATCTAATCATCAACATGAAAGAGGATGATGAGATATCCATCCATCTAACTACCTACCTAACTGTTATGTATAACTAATCTACTGAATTTATAACTAGTCTCATCATCATCATGTGCCCTGCCAGCTGGCGTAGGCGCTCATGCGTCTCCACAGATCACGATCCCTGGTTGACTGGAACAGCACTCTTGATGATATCCATGCCATCGTTTTAGCTCATCCAGCATTATCTCTCTTGGTCTGCCCCTACCCCTTTTTCCACTGATCTTTCCAGTTGTCACGATGTTCTCCAATGTCTGTCTTCTCATTATGTGGCCAAAGAACAGTGTTTGTCTCTTTCTTATTGTTGTATATAGAGATCTACTTTCAATAGCCTCTTTCAGGCAATCGTTGTTAGTTACTCTAGCCGTCCAAGGTATTCGTAACATTCGTCTCAGAAACCACATCTCTCTTGCTTCCAAATTCTTCTTAATTTGTTCAGTGACATACAGCAGAACAGGTTCTATGTAACATTGTAGCACCCTCTTTCTGACATTAAATGAGAGCGATTTATTGCCTAAGATATTTTTCATTTTCTGAAATGCTGCTTTTGCTTGACCTATTCTGTTTTTAATTTCTGTCACACAGTTTCCATCTAATGATATGATTGTTCCCAGATATTTAAATTTATTGACTTGGTTAAGTCTTTTTTCCTTTAACTAAGATTTTACAACTTGGAATTATCTTCTTCTTTGAAATAACCATTACTTCCGTTTTCTTAATATTCAATAAAAGTCCTTTCTTAGTACTCTCCATCCCCACAATATCCAGCAGTTGTTGTAACTCAGTTGCATTTTCAGCTATCAAAACTGTATCGTCTGCATTACGCAAATATGGTATCCTCCAACTATTACTCCTGCGTTGTCTTTAATTTCTCTCAAAATTATTTCACTATATAGAGAGAAAAGGACAGGGAATAAGACACATGCTTGTCTTACGCCTTGCTTTATCTGTTCAAAAGTACCCAATCTGTTTCCCACTTTAATTGCTGCAACTTGTTTCCAGTAAATGTACTTAACTATTCTGAGATCTATCCCATCTACATTGATGTCTTCCAACATTGTTATTGTAATGAATGTACTTGTATCTCCTCTACACTTGATCTCTCTAGTGCAGATTCAACACTGACTCTGTTGTCTAGGTGTTAGGTCACAGCTCATTCTAACCAGACGGCATTTCTCTCCACGGCCACACAACTTCAAACGACGGTTGACACCAGTTGACACATTTCACAGGTTTATTATCACTGTAGCACAAGACTACTTCTCTTACTGACTGGACCCCGTTGTTACTTTTTTATCTTGACATGTGTTCTTGACTTGAGGTATTCACTTGTGGCAAGTGTGTTGTACTGTTGACTCGAGTTACCTGTCGCTGATGACCTATTAGCTGCTACTGTGTTGTACTTGACGGTTTGACCGGAGCTGATGACCGCATTGATTCTTAGCGTGTTGACCTTGAGTTCGCTGTAACTGATTACCGTCTTGGCCCCTGGCGTTGTAGTGTATTTGCGGAGAAATCCAGTCCAAAATTGGTATCTTTGATTTACGACCACTCGTTTGAAATAACGATTACAGAGATACAACTGCTGACCATTTTCCTTCATGGATTACCCACCACGAGGGTCAAAAGTTCAGCCTACACTGTCTCCTCCAGCCACGAACAAAAGTTCCCACGTCGCAGGATAAAACGTGTGAAATTTCTAACAAGTGGAGTAATACATTACCCAGTATTCACTCGCCGTGTTTCTACAAATTTTTCTCAGGCAAGCTTGTTAGTTTGAGAATGAATAGAGTCTGGATTTCAGTTGTCCCGGATTTACTTAACGCCCCTCGACAGCATGTCCTGGTCTTACATAATACCCCGACACTTTAAACTCCATCATCCAACACACATAATCACTCTCAGCTTACGGCTGCCGGTGTTTGTCTAAATTTTACGTCTGTCCACAACAACCCTACGCCTAATGTACTGCCACAGTTAGGACGAGCCTCTAATGTAATTCATACTTAGAAATTACAGTGTATTCCCACTTAGGACGAGCCTCTAATGTAATTCATACTTAGAAATTACACTGTATTCCCACTAAGGACGAGCCTCTAATGTAATGAATGTACTTGTGTCTCCTCCACACTTGATCTCTCTAGTGCAGATTCAACACTGACTCTGTTGTCTAGGTGTTAGGTCACAGCTCATTCTAACCAGACGGCATTTCTCTCCACGGCCACACAACTTCAAACGACGGTTGACACCAGCTGACACATTTCACAGGTTTATTATCACTGTAGCACAAGACACGAATCAACAGAAGAACCAACTTACACCATTCGGGCAATCTCGTCTTGCTCACGCATTAAGGCTTCAGACGATGGACACTGGCATATACACGGCTGGCTCAACAATCAAACCGTGTAACACAACGGCTGGCCTTCACGATCATTCATTTGACTCTGATTCAGATCCACGTGCACTCTTCATTCTGGATTCACCTTCACAGATTCAGCTTTACATCCTTCCAGTCTGGGGCCCAGTCACCGATTGACCACCTGATTCTCAATCCCCCAGATCTTGCATTCACACGTGACTCACTCTCTCTTGTCGTTTCACCATATCTCCGTGAAACCCATGCTCTCAGGGACTTACCCAATTATGCCAGTCATCCCCTGACGTTATCCCTATTTATAGCATCATTACAGTTATCATCTCCTCATGTTTAACTTTGTCAAATGCTTTGGTATAATCTATAAAGCACAAAAATAAGTCCTGTTGTATGTCCATTGATCTTTCTATTAGTGTTCGTAATAAGTAAATTGCATTACTTGTCCCTTTACCTTCCATAAATCCATACTGCTCTTCACTCATTTCCATTCTTATTTTTCTTTTTCTTCTTCTCATTATAATTCTAAGTAGTAACTTGGTGACATGATTTATTAAGTTGATTGTACACAATTCTTCACATTCAAATGCTTCTGGTCTTTTGGGTAATGCAATAAATACAGATTTCATCATATCACTTGGAATGTACCCAGTGTTATAAATGTCATTCAATGGTTTAGTTAATATTTCTGCCCCAAATTCCTCCAGTACTTATAATTCTTCTACTGAAATTTCAGTTGACTTTCCTTTCTTCGTATGATTTAATAGCATCGCTAACTTCTTTCTTTAGTATAGACGGACCTTCTACATTTCTTTCTTCTGGTAATTCTGCTCTCTTTCCATCATATAACTTTCTTATGTGTTCATTCCTGGAATTCCATCTAGTTATTATAACATCTTTCTCCATTAAGATCTCTCCTGCTTTTGATTTCAGACATCCTGTGTTTACTCGTATCTTTCTTCCAGTTAGATTGTTAATTTGTCTACTAGTCTACTGAATGTATAACTAGTTTACTAGATGAAAATCTAGTCTAAATGTATGCACACCCAGTCTACTGAATGTATAACTAGGCTACTGAATGTATAACTAGTCTATTGAATGTAAAACTAACTAGTCTACTGAATGTATAGCTAGTCTACTGAATGTATAACTAGTCTATTGAATGTAAAACTAACTAGTCTACTGAATGTATAGCTAGTCTACTGAATGTATAACTAATCTACTTAATGTATAACTGGTCTACTGAATGTATAGCTAGTCTACTGAATGTATAGCTAGTCTACTGAATGTATAGCTAGGCTACTGAATGTATAACTAAATAGTCTACTGAATGTATAGCTAGGCTACTGAATGTATAACTAGTCTACTGATTGTATAGCTAGTCTACTGATTGTATAGGTAGTCTACTGATTGTATAGCCAGTCTACTGAATGTATAGCCAATCTACTGAATGTATAGCCAGTCTACTGAATGTATAGCTAGGCTACTGAATGTATAACTAATCCACTGAATGTATAGATAGTCTTTTGAATCTATAACTAGTCAAACAAATGATTACCAAATAGCTCTTTTGAATATATGCATAGGATTTAGATATGCATCTGAAAGTAACAACCGATATCGACAGAAAAGGACCTAAAATATCTTATTGAAAGTATTAATTCATAAACAGCATGTACTGTTAAATCGCGGTCTAAGAGGCATCATCAAATGATTATTTTATTCTTTACTCCATTTCCAGAGAAAAACACAAGCAGCAGTTATGATTCAGCACTGGTTTCGATATGTGCTAGCCAAGCAGAAGAAGATCAGAGAGGCCGAGATTCGAGCTGCAGTCCACATTCAGGCCACTTGGCGAGGTTTTGCTGCTCGTCTTTATGTGGCCAAGCTGAAACAGATGATCCAGGAGGGTGAGCTTCCAGTCATCTCCAAGTGTCAGAGACTGTGGCAGCCCCAGTTAGTTGAGCACTACCGTGAGATACTGCTCAAACAGCAAAAGATGCAGGAAACCATTCACAGAAGAGAAGAGGCAGCTGCTATCACCATACAAAAACATGTTAGACGATTTCGCTGCCAGCAAGAATTTCTGCGTCACCAAGCGTCTGTCATCAGGATTCAGGCTTTGTGGAGAAGACAGTTGGCAAGAAAACAATTCTCTGCACTTAAGAAAAAGCAGATAGAAAATGCAGCAGTTGTTATTCAGAACTGGATGAAAATGCATGTCTGTTTGATTCAGTACAGGAAGATAAGAAATGCTGTAATCTCATTTCAGAAGTGTTGGAGAATAAGACAGAGCAGACGTATATTGCAAGCGCTCAGGGCTGAGAAATGCTCAAAGGCTGCTATTGTGATTCAGAAACATGTTAAAGGTAGACTACAACAGAGGAAATTTCAGGAACTCAAACAAGCTGTAGTTGTCTTGCAGGGCTACTGGAGAAAGAAACAAGCAAAGAGAGAGCTAGCAAAGCTGAAAACAGACAGAGCAAACAAAGCAGCTGTTCTTGTGCAAGGCTTCCTGAAATCAGTCATTTGTCGACAGAAGTATGTGAGACTGAGAAATGCAACCATAATTTTACAGAAAAACTGGAGAAAAATTATTGCCCAGCGGAAATTAGTGGCTTTGAAAGCAGAAAGAGGCCACAAAGCAGCCATTGTGATACAAAAGTGTTTCAGACGTTACAGAGTTCAGCGTCAGTTGCGTGCTCAGCAGAAATCTGCCATCTTGATACAGTCTATGTGGAGAATGTTACTGGCAAAGAGAGAATTGCTGGAGTTACAACAGAAACAGCAGGAACAAGAGAAACAAGCAGCAGTTGTGATACAAAAGTATTATAAATGTTACAAAGCTCAGCAACAGTACCGTGCTCAACAGAAATCTATTATCTTGATACAGTCTATGTGGAGAATGTTACTGGCAAAGAGAGAATTGCAGGATTTAAAACAAAAGCAACACAAAGAAAATCAAGCATCAGTTGTGATACAAAAGTATTTCAAATGTTACAAAGCTCAGCAACAGTACCGTGCTAAGCAAAAATCTGCTGTCTTGATACAATCAACATGGAGAATGTTACAAGTAAAGAGGGAATTGCTGAAGTTGAAACAAAGACAACAACAACAAAATCAATCAGCAACTGTGATACAAAAGTATTTCAGATGTTACAAAGCTCTGCAACAGTATCATGCTCAACGTAAATCTATTATCTTGATACAGTCAGTGTGGAGAATGTTACAAGCAAAGAGAGAATTACAAACATTGAAACAGAAGCAACGAGAACATTCAGCCACTCTTATACAGTGTTGCTACAGAGGGTTCAGATGTAAGCAAGAGTTCCAGAAATATAAAAGGGCTGCTATTACAATCCAGAAAACATGGAGGATGCACTGTGCAAAGAATATGTTGACAAGACTTCAGTTAGAGAATCAGCTGCATGCAGCAACTAAAATTCAGAGATATTTCAGAGGGTTCATACAGAGAAGAGGTTACATTCGACTGAAGCGTTCAACTGTTGCTATACAGAAGTGGTGGAGAGCTGTTCTGGCCATGAAACTCTTAAAGGAACTTAGACATCAACAACAGGAAACTGCAGCTCTTGTACTTCAGAGTCACTTCAGGATGTGGATGTGCAGAAGTTATTTTCTCAAGCTGAAGACAGCTGCAGTAGTTTTGCAGGCTACCTGGAAAATGATCAGAGATCGCAGGTTGTATTTAACATTGAGGTCGACAAAGCGCGAAAGATCAGCTTTGTGCATTCAAAAAGTGTGGAGAGGATATGTAACACGCCAGATATTAGCGTCAAGAAGAAGAGCTGCAACTGTCATACAGTGCTGGTGGAAAATGACCCAGGCGAAACAGCAGTACTGGCGCATTAAAGAAGCAACATCACTTATACAAGCTTGGTACAGAGCTGCAGTTTTAGGCAAACACCAGCGATCAGTCTTTCTTAATCAAAAGGTGTCTGCTATTCTTATTCAGAGCTGGTGGAGAAGCCAGATCCTCCGACATAAATTTCACAAAATAAGGCGTTCAGTTGTGATCATACAAGCCCATTGTAGGCGCTTTCAGTGCAGGCAGAAATTTCTGGCAGTGAAAGAGGCAACCATTGTCATACAGTATCATTGCAGAAATTACATTCACGGTCTTGAAGTTAGAAAAGAATATGTAACCAAGAAGAGTGCAGCTATTGTCATTCAGAAAAGCTTTCGCAGATACCTACGTAAAAGAAATATAAAACAAACAGCAGCTGCACTTGTTTTGCAAACTGCATTCAGAAAAATACAAGCTCAGAGGAAATATCTACAACACAAACAAGCTGCTCAGACAATCCAGAAATATTTTAGAGAATATCTAAAAACTAGAACAACCAGGCAACATTTTCTCCATCAAAAACACGCTGCCCAGACAATTCAGAAATATTTTAGAGAATATCTGAAAACTAGAACAACCAGGCAACAATTTCTCCATCAAAAACATGCTGCCCAGACAATTCAGAAATATTTTAGAGAATATCTGAAAACTAGAACAACCAGGCAACAATTTCTCCATCAAAAACACGCTGCCCAGACAATTCAGAAATATTTTAGAGAATATCTGAAAGCTAGAACAACCAGGAAACAATTTCTCCATCAGAAACACGCTGCCCAGACAATTCAGAAATATTTTAGAGAATATCTGAAAGCTAGAACCATCAGACAACAGTTTCTCCGGCAGAAGCAAGCGGCGAGCATTATACAAACCACTTACAGAGCCATTTTAATCAGAAGACAATATTTATACATTCGTCAGTCGGCCATAAAGATACAGGCCCATATTAAAGGAAGAATTATGCGGAATCAGTTTCAGAAACTAAAACATGCTGCTGTTACAATCCAGGTACACTTCCGATCAGTTAGACTAAGCAAGATGCACCGAGAAGCTTTCTTGCGGTTAAAAACATCAGCCGTCATTATTCAGAGACTCTACAGATCAAGATTAGCTGAAAGGAGGGCCTTGAAAGAGTTGGCTTGCCAACATGCTGCAGCTACAAGAATTCAAGCTGTCTATAGAGGCTGGAGACAGAATAATAAGTATCTGTTACTGCAAGCAGCAACCGTTATGATCCAGCAATGGTATAGGTCTTGTTTGGCAGGTAGAGCTGTGAGGACTGAGATTATGCAGCTGAGACAGGCTGCATGCATTATTCAGAAGCAATTTAGATTGTTCAAGCGAGTGCAGGAGGTGAAAAGGCACACTGAGGAGTTGAGCTCTGAGAAACAAAGAGAACAAATAAAAATACTGGGAGAAAAAAAGTGTGGAATTGAAGAGGAAGTGAGTATGGGTAGTGCTGGAGCAAAGAAAAGAGCAGAAGAAATATGTGACATTAAAGGAGTGAGAGTTTGTAATGCAGGAGTTGAGAGGACTGAAGAACAGTGTGACACTGAAGGAGAAGTGAGTGTTAGTAATGCAGGAGCTGAGAGCAGAAAAGAAGGAAAATGTCACAATAATGAGGAAGTGAGTGTTAGTAATGCAGGAGCAGAGAGCAGAAAAGAAGGAGAATGCCACATTAATGAGGAAGTGAGTGTTAGCAATGCAGGAGCTAAGAGCAGAAAAGAAGGAAAATGCCACATTAATGAGGAAGTGAGTGTTAGTAATGCAGGAGCTGAGAGCAGAAAAGAAGGAAAATGTCACATTAATGAGGAAGTGAGTGTTAGTAATGCAGGCACTGAGAGCAGAAAAGAAGGAAAATGCCACATTAATGAGGAAGTGAGTGTTAGTAATGCAGGCACTGAGAGCAGAAAAGAAGGAAAGTCTGACATTGAAGGGCGAGTAAGTGTGACAAATTCCGGAGCTGAGAGCAGACACAAAGAAAAATGTGAGATTACAAGCAAAGTGAGAGTTGGTAATGTGGGGTTTGAGAACAGAACAGAAGAAAAATGTGACATAGAAGAGGAAAACAGCATTGGTAATGCTAAAAATGAAAGCTGGACAAAAGAAAAAGGTGACATTAAAGGGGAAGTGAGTTGGGCAGCTATAGCTGAAGATGAGAGGACGGAAGAAAACAGTGACATTGAAGAGGATATGAATGCAGCAGCTGATGCTGAAGGTGAAAGGAGAACAAAAGAAACAAGAAGAGAACAAGCTGCAGTTGTTATTCAGAAATTCATGAGGGGATATCAGGCCAGAATCAAATATTTTGAAAAGCTGGCAATAAGGAATTATGCTGCAGAAGGAACTATTGCGGGAATACAGTGTCAAGAAGAATTTGTAGCTAAACATAATGCAGCTGTTATAATACAGACATATTTTAGAATGAAATCACAGAGACAATGCCATCAGGATCACATACAGTTAATGGTTGCTCTTCAGGCATGTATTAGGACATTCATCCAAAGACATCGATACAGAGAGAGTGTGAAACAAGTGGTTAAACTGCAGAGAAGGGTGAGAAGTCTGCAACAGATGAGAAAAACCAGGAAGGAATTGTTGAACCTTTATCAAGGTGCTGTTACAGATGAGACCTCTGTTTCAGCCAAGCTGGCACAAAGGTGCCATCGTCTAGAGGGGTCTGTGTTGAAAATACAGTCATCTTGTAAACTGCAATATCTGGGTGATTCTTCTCAAGAATCCGAAGCATCAGATTCTGATACGAAATTTGGGGAAATGAAATGGCAGCAGTTAGTCAAGGAAACAGCTGTAGCTGTCCAGAGCTTGGGTCATACTTACCCAAGTTGTGAGACTGAGACAAGACATTTAGCTCCTGTGGGCATCACTTGTACTCATCTGCAATCCCAGAAGAAATGTTGCCAGGAAAAGAATGCTTCAGCTGCTGTAATTCAAAGAGTTGTATGGAGGTACATGCACAGAAGGCAAATGGTCAAACTTGAGTCTGTTGTGACCATTCAAGCAAGTATCAGGCAGTACTTGTGTAGATGCCACTTCCTGGCCAAACTTCGATCACTTGTGATACTGCAGGCAGCTGTCAGAGGCTTTCTTGCCAGAAGACTGGGAGCAGTCCTGCGGAAGAGGCACAAGGCCGCCATTTGTCTACAGGCTCATATTAGAGGCTATTTTGTACGGAAGCAATTTTCAGTAAGTTACATTTTTATTCTTTTTTTTTCCCTCTGTTTTCTCTCTCTGCAGAATGAAAGAAAACAACAACCTACCTTCTTCTTCTTTTATCGGCTGTGAATTCTGGCGGTAGGTCCAGGTTTATCGTCCATTTGAACTTTAGGCATTTACCTGGACCTGAGTTTTGCGTGTACAATCGTTTTACTGGCTTTTGCCGTTTCCTGCCTCACAAGCAGTTGTACTCCGACTTTGAGGGAACACATCAGGCCTATTTCTAGGATGACTGTGGCCAATGTTTTGTGTGGGTCGATATGTTACCTTATTTGTGTGGTGTCCTCTTTGTCCCTCTCTCCACAGGTGTTGCCCCCGGAGTACCCCCTTTGGGGCAGCCCTGTGTGGTACGGTTAGCCCTCAAGGGAAGGCAGGGGCAGATCGTGGGCATTCCCCACCATCCAAGGAGGCTTCCATAAGAGCAGAGCCGATACATAATGCTCTGGTTCTGGGCTCACCCAAGGAATCGTCACGTCCTGCACATAACTGCTTAACCTTACAACCGTATTAGGCTTCCCGCTCGACTTGGCCGCGCCCTCTGGAGATCAGCGGGGAGCAGCTCGTAAACAACCTACCATATGTCATGACTTTATTTAACAAAAAAATTGTGGGCATCCCGCATGGACTTTTCCCCTGGCCTACAGGTTGAAGAACACTGCTGTAAAGGACATACTGAATGGTGATCAATGTTCTTAAAAGTTCATTCTGTAGATTAGTGGTCTCAGCCTTGTTCAGAATGCACACACATACACACCCTTGAGTATATGGCAAGACATCCGTACCCCCACTCCCCCCACCATAACAAAATGTGATTAAAAAGAGGTTCGTAGATTCCGCAAACAAGGAAAACAGAAAGGATAGATAAATTTTTTGGTCAGAATTTAATCTTTAAGTGTGCGTTACCATAGATTAGATTTTTTAAACATCAAATATACAAACTGCTCAGGGAAACGAAAATGTCCTTGTCGTTTTGTTCACAAATAGTTTTTTTTTTTTTTTTTTTTTTTTTAAAGTACTCTATTTATGATTAAACTAAAACAAAAATGTGTTATGTGACGGATTATTGCAAGTACAAATGCACTTTAAGAATTGCTTGAAACCTCCTTGCACCACCAAAGATCACTGGTGTAGCAAGGTTAATCAACTGGCTGTCTGCAGGCAATCTGTGGCCCGCTGAGGCCTAGCAAGTAGCCCACGGATTATTGCTGGTTGTATTGTATTAATGATCTTTCTTTGCTGGGGCTCGAGCCTCTGGCTCATGGAAATCCATTTTCAAAATTTGGCCCCTGAGTAAACTTAGTTGAATAGCCCTTGTGTGGAGAATTGATCATCATATTTGTCTCCAACTGTCTGTCTCGTATACCGGCAGTAATTTCTGATGCAGGTGTTCCTCCATGCGAGAACACCAGACTATCTTAACTTCTTCTCTGTTAGTCTTTCCCTGCCCCTCTTTCCCTCCCCAGCTTTCCTGAAGTTTCCACTCACCCTTCTCATGATGCTCCCAGACAAAATATTCTTTCTGATTAGTGATTAGTAAAGATTATCATTACAGTACTTGGACAGACAGATCCATAGGTGCTCTGATCTCCTCCTCAAAAGCTCTATAAGTATAAATGACCGATGGCGCCAGTTCTGTGTTGATCATTAGTGTTGCACTCACCATGGTCATCAGCCTAGACGGGTGTATGGAGTCATGCCCCTTTTGGCAAGATAACATCACTTCTGTCCAGTACCGGGCCAGCCATAGCAACTGCAGTGCCTGTAAGATAATCTGCGTGCTCATTCCCTTCAACACCCACATGACCTGGCACAAAGATGAAGGTTAGGGCAGCCATTCGTCATTTCTTTCTGATGTATCTGACCAGTCTCTGTTAATGTATTTTACAATATTTAAAAAAAATTTTTTTTTTTTCAAACTATGCCTTTAATCTCTGTCAGCTTTCACATAATTTCTGACTGATGTGCTGGCCATCCATCATTCTCTGCCATACATCACTTCCACATAATTTCTGACTGATGTGCTGGCCATCCATCATTCTCTGCCATACATCACTTCCACATAATTTCTGACTGATGTGCTTGCCATCCATCATTCTTTGCCATACATCACGATATATATGTATTTATGTATATACCTTTGTCTCGACTTACAACTTATGTGACTTGAAACCATCCGCAGTCATGTGCCCCCCCCCCCCCCCTCTTAATTCCCCCAAAATATAAAATGAAGCAAGAAAAGTACATTAGTAGAGTGAAAAAGTACACGGAACTGATGCAAGAGAGGTCATATTTTATACAATAATTATAGGTACACAGATTGCATTTGTGTGTTTTATGTACAATTTGTATAACCTGTTTGAATGAAAATAGTGTTGAAAAAATATCTGCTCGACTTACGGCCAGTTCACAATTTACAGCCTGTTAGTCAGAACGGAATGGAACTCGGTCCTAAGTCCAGAAGACCATGTATATATACCACATAACACATTTAAAGTCATATTTAAAAAGTCGCTTTTTTATTTCTCACAGACACTGCTGCAAGAAAACATTCAGTCAATGTGGAAACAGAAGAAAGAGAATGGAGCAGCCATTATGATCCAGGTATTTTTAGCAATGAGCTTTCCTTTTATTTATTTATTTATTTATTTATTTATTTTTTTAACAAATGTTTATAATTACACAGTAAACTGTCAGTTCAGAATGGTTAGTGTGGACATTTTTTTTTTTAAAAATTGATCTCATGCACCCTGACAACTGCATTCCATGAAAAGAAGCTGTCTCATGACACTGTGCAAGTTGCTAAGAATAACAAACAGCAACATAGTTCTTTTGCCACCATCTCATCTGTTAAACATGGCATCATTATGGAAGAAAACAGGATTTTGAGCTGAAATGCTAAAGAAAGATTCTCAGAATCTCATGACCCAAGAAGAAAAGAAATGATGACATCCTAGATCTTAATTTTAAGGAAAGTTGACTTTGAAATGTATTTTTGTAGAAACTGAAATATTTTAGCCATATAAAGCACCACAGTGGTTTGGAAAGAACAGTAGCGGAGAGCTGGGTACCAGGAATGAAGGGCCTGGGGTGAGCAACACTAAGATGGGTAGGAAAGTGCTTGAGGTGAGAGAGAGCTGTAGTAGTTCAGATGGGCTGCTTGGTTGCAGCTTGCTCCTAACCTGAGCTGTTTTTCATTACTTCACATGACAATTGGCTTACTGGCAGGGCACGATAGGTACAGGAAAAGCAACAGGCCGACTCCCATTGTATAACATATAAACAATCACAAAGTGAATCAACAATATACATAAATACTACATGGCTACATTTCCTATGTTACAGGCAAAGTGGAGGGGGTTTATCACCCGCAAGAACACAAAAGACAGGAAGCTAACCCGGGCCAGGAAAAGGCTCAAGGAAGCAAACAGACAGGCAACGGAAGAGAGGACACTCGGTTCTCGAACTGCTTCAGCCCTAGATTTTCTCCTGCAAGAGAAAGATGTCGGCCACATTCTTGAAGCTCTCATGCACTTGGGTAGGAAAATTGTGTCAGATTAACTGCCCTATAATTGAGGGGGGGGGGGGGGGGGGGGTATAGATTTCAGTAATTCTTCTTCGTGTTCCCATCTGTAAACTCCGGTAAAAGGTTCTGGTTGTTCATCCACTTCTGGACTCTGGTCGTTTTCCAGAAACTGAGTGTATCGTGCACATCCCTTTCACAGGTATGACTCATTTGCAGGCACATGCAAATGTACTCCGACTTCGAAGGAAGCTCCCAATTAGTCGACTCTTTCGACATGCTTGTGGGGTAGGCAGTGGGATTGTTCTTGTTTTCCCCGACAATGGGGACCTGGAACCCACATGGGGTCTTTCAGCAAGTAAAGAACTACATCAATGTTTGATCTGCCATCTGCTGCCAGACTCATAATTTTTGTATACCAGTCAGCATTTTGTGTGGGTGTGTGGTCAACATTATATCACCTTTACTTTCCACGAAATCACCCCGTTGGTTGGTTTCTTGCATGGTTGTTTCTTACGTGGTTGTTTCTTGCATGGTTGTCGGTGCGTAATTGTTGGAGCCGTTTCACTGGTTCTCTTTATTGTGACCAGATAGGGATCACTACCATTCTCTGGTCCTCTCATGACTCTGGCATCTCCCACAAACTTCAGTGAACTTTCCCCCTTCTGTGGCATAGTTGATGGATTAATCATTCTTTGAAGGTTCACATTTTGTGTGTGCATGTTTAAATGTTTGTGGGAGAATTATATGTTGGTAATGACACGTTTCTGTTCCCTGCAGAATCTTTTCTTTATTGGGCTGCTTGTTATTTCTCTATAAAGCTCCTGTTTTTATTACAGAGCTCCTTATTATTTGTCTGTAGAGCTCGTTATTTCTTTACAGAGCTCTTTGTTATTTTTTTTATAGAGCTCTTTGTTATTTCTTTATAGAGTTCCTTATTATTTTGTTTATAGAACTCCTTGACATTTTTTTTAGAGCTCCTTGTTATTTTTTGTTTAATAGAATTTTTTTTTATAGAGCTGATTTCTTTATTGAGCTCTTTGTTATTCCTTATAACTCCTTGTTATTTCTGTATAGAACTCCTTGTTATGTCTGTATAGAACTCCTTGTTACTTTTGTATAGAACTCCTTGTTATTTCTTTTTAGAGCTCCTTGTTATTTCTTTATAGAACTTCTTGTTATTTTTTTTATAGAGCTCTTTATTATTTCTTTATAGAACTTTTTGTTATTTCTTTATAGAACTTCTTGTTATTTCTTTATAGAACTCCTTGTTATTTCTTTATAGAACTTCTTGTTATTTTTTTTATAGAGCTCTTTATTATTTCTTTATAGAACTCCTTGTTATTTCTTTATAGAACACCTTGTTTTTTTTTTGTATAGAGCTCTTTGTTATTTATTTATATAACTCCTTGTTATTTCTTTTTAGAGCTCCTTGTTATTTCTTTATAGAACTCCTTGTAATTTCCTTATAGAACTAATTTCTTTATAGGTGACCGCACAACAATAAGGCTGTGCAGTGTCCCATGAAGCTAACCACGAAGGCTATCGTGAGTAACAAGTGCCTAAAGACATGGGGATGTGTCAGCCAAAAGGCACAGATATTGCAGTCATTTTCCTCCTGACAGAGCACAGGCCCTCAAACAACTCACGCCAAGTAGTCATATCCATTGCTATTGCATGTAGCTCATCCCATGTCTTCCATCTTTTTTAACTTCACTCGCTAGCTCCCTTCTCTATCTTTTTTGTGTGTGTGTATCTGCTTTTATGTCATTGCCTCATTGGGTTAGACATTATTATTCTCAGACTTTTTCAATGTGTGCCCTATCCATCACCAGCATCTTTTCTTCACCTCCTGACACACTAGTTTAGTTCTCTCCCAAAGCTCTACATTAGTGCATCTATCGTACAAGTTAATTTCCTCTCTTCTGCGCAGGCACCAGTTAATGAATGTTTGCAGTGCAGTTTATTATGTTTTGTTCTCCGTGTTTCAACTCCATGCAGCAGTAATTATCTGATATTAGAACTACATGTTTTCCACATTAAATCAGACTGACCTATCATTTCTAATTTGGCAGAGGTATGCACACGGCTGTCACCGATATGTTGTGAGAGACTGGTGGAGGTGAATGCAGTTCCAGGGTTGTACCGGTTGATTGGCAGTTGTAACCGCAGTGTCCCCCACATGGAGTTGATCAAATACTCTGTCAGCATCCTACTGAACCTGGCTAAGGTAAGAAATTGTAGTTTTTTTTTTTTTTTGGTATCAGAAATGACTTATTTGATAATTTTTATTCTTAATAATCTTTTTTTTTTTTTTTTTCAAAAACATTGATAGCTAAAAACATTAAAAATAATGGTATCATGTTGAAAATTGTAGAGGGTGATGGCTAAAAATGCTTTATTGTTTTTTCCATTTAAAAAAAAAAAAAACGTTCAGAAGTATTGTATACTGTTGAATATTTTACAGAGTGATGCCTGGAGTCACTTTATTGTTTTTCTATTTAAAATAATGACTGTTACAGCCAATCAAGAGAGTATATTATCTAGCTGAAAACTGTAGAGAGGGAAACTTAAAGACACTTTAATTTTACTATTGAAAACAGTTACAGTTAAAAACTTTTATAAAAGTGTGGTATTCTACTGAAAACTTTAGATATGACATGAAAAACTCCTGTAAATTGATGAAAGTTCATATAAACACAGAATGAAATTAGGAAGCTTTTCAAAAAGGTAAGATGCAGGGACAACATGCCTAGTCAGAGATTGAGGTGTTTGAACATGATACAGTGGCTTGGTGTGAGTTGGTTGAAGGCTGATGCTTTAGTCGGCAATAATAGACTCAGTGTAAAAACTATATAGCTAATGTTTTCCTTCACACTGAGCAAATTATCGCCTCATTAGCCATGTATGTGGGGTGGGGGGGGCTGTGTGGTCTCGAGGCATGGTGTCCGCCTCAAGTGCTTGAGGTTCCAAGTTCAATCCCCGGTAAGGGCTGGGATTTTTTTCATGTGGACTTAGACTTCTAGTAATTGCCCCTGGTCTCTGGGTACTGAAATTGGACGCTCATGTGCATTGTTGCACCTGTAAAAAAAATCCCTTGGCAGTTGGAAATCAAAAAGAGTAGCCCAACAGCACTGCTCGGACAAAATTAGTTAAAAATCTACCCAGAGTATTTCAGGATCCTCGCCGGTACCACAGAGCCTTGCACTGTGCTGAGCTTCTTCTGACTAAGACTTGAGTTAGAAGAAGATCGGAGCACTTATGTGTTTCTACCATTGTGCCATGATGTTGGTCTTTTGTTCAAACCTCAAACCATTAGCTATGTTCTGCAACAGTTTTTAATGTATTGTTGTATTGGTGCTATCTACCTTGGTTAAAGCTTTTGTTCTGTGTGCTGACTGACTTTTATTTGTATAAACTGAGTTTGATTTCCTTTTTCCTTGGATATGGCTCTCCTTAGCATCATTACTATATACTGATCGTCGTCATGTATGTTCACGTCCCACGGTCTTGTGTGCATTTAAGTGCTGTTTTTTTGGGTGTTTTTTTTGCACCATGTTGTAGTGTCATCCATAAAGCATATTTATGCAAAATTTTAAACCAATAGCTTATCAGAAAATAATGTAACATTTGAAGGCAACGTTCATACATATGTACATACATATACACATACATTCATTCATTATTTCTAAAAGTGGTTTTTTTTCCCAATGGGTATTTGTGTAGTTTACCTGCAATAAAAGATTGAGATGAATGGAAATTAATGCCTGACTTCATTATTCAATAGCCTCAGTTTGTAACCCTTCAGACCTGAACACTATTTACCACATGATTACCTTTCTCTTGTTTAGTTGTTTTTATAAATCGCTAATTCTGGATTGATCTGGTAGTGGTTAATATAAATCACTAATTGTGGATTAATCTTATGACTTCTGCTTCCTAGGAAGGAGAAAAACCATTAAGTGACCAGGAAAATTCACAAATAGTGGATTGATCTAGCAGTAAATAATACACATGGTGACTAGTATAAATCACTAATTGTGGATTGGTCTGGTTGTGAGCAATAAATTACTAATTGTGAATTGATCTAGCAGTGAATAATACACATGGTGACCAGTATAAATTACTAATTGTGAATTGATCTGGTTGTGAGCAATAAATTACTAATTGTGAATTGATCTAGCAGTGAATAATACACATGGTGACTAGTATAAATTACTAATTGTGGATTGATCTGGTTGTGAGCAATAAATTACTAATTGTGGATTGATCTGGTTGTGAGCAATAAATTACTAATTGTGAATTGATCTGGTTGTGACCAGTATAAATTACTAATTGTGGATTGATCTAGCAGTGAATAATACACATGGTGACCAGTATAAATTACTAATTGTGGATTGATCTGGTTGTGAGCAATAAATTACTAATTGTGAATTGATCTGGTTGTGACCAGTATAAATTACTAATTGTGGATTGATCTAGCAGTGAATAATACACATGGTGACCAGTATAAATTACTAATTGTGAATTGATCTGGTTGTGAGCAATAAATTACTAATTGTGAATTGATCTAGCAGTGAATAATACACATGGTGACTAGTATAAATTACTAATTGTGGATTGATCTGGTTGTGAGCAATAAATTACTAATTGTGGATTGATCTGGTTGTGAGCAATAAATTACTAATTGTGGATTGATCTGGTTGTGACCAGTATAAATTACTAATTGTGGATTGATCTAGCAGTGAATAATACACATGGTGACCAGTATAAATTACTAATTGTGGATTGATCTGGTTGTGAGCAATAAATTACTAATTGTAGATTGTTCTAGTAGTGACCAATACAAATCAAAATTTGTTTTTGACCCTGTAGTGACTAGTATAAAAACTAACTGTGGATTGATTTGTTAGTCTTCTTTCTTCTCTACTCCTGGAATGCCTCGTGGCAGGGCAAGAAGAGATCTCTGTAACGGGCCCTTCTGTTAGCTTTGTATAAAGTAATTTTCAGTGGTAGTGATCAATATAAATCACTAATAGTGGATTGATCTTGTGACTTCTGCTTCCACAGCAGGTGAAAAAACAATCGGGACATTGTATGACCAGTATAAATCACTAACTGTGGATTGATTTGTAG
Organism: Candidula unifasciata; assembly: GCA_905116865.2. Classification (NCBI taxonomy): domain Eukaryota; kingdom Metazoa; phylum Mollusca; class Gastropoda; order Stylommatophora; family Geomitridae; genus Candidula; species Candidula unifasciata. The sequence continues at coordinate 448,895 of CAJHNH020000746.1, forward strand.
TGATAGGTATAATATCACTTACTGTGGATTGATTTAGTAATGATAAATATAAATCCCCAATTGTGGATTGATCTGGTAGTAATCAATAAAAATCACTGATTGTGGATTGATTTTGCGACTTTTGCTTCCACAGTATGAGAAAACGATTTCGGCTGTCCTGGAGCCAGAAGACAGTGTGACTACCATAGTAGAACTGCTGCACATTTACAGGGAGAAAGGAGCCATTTTCAATTACTGCTGTATGCTGCTTGGCATTCTGGGCCTGCACCCAGGCAGGAGAGCGGTAAGATTATCACATGTGCATTCAAAACTATTGCTCTGAGCAGACCAAATCTAGTTAGTTCCCGTTGTGACAAAACGTTGGATTAGGAATCAACATCAGAGCACTCGGGACAGCCAGATCAGTGCATCATTGCCATCTTTAGCAGCAAATGACGAGTTCTAATTCCGATGGTGCCAGTCAGGAAAACCTTCCTATCCTGAGCAAGATTTCCTGCGTCTGATGACACAGGCATTACCTTGATAAAATATCCAAAGAACGCTAACTACCTGGGTCCTCTGAAGCAATGCCTGCCAATCTGCACTAAGCAATGATGTGACAGTCCCATAAATGCAGACATATCACCATTTCTGCAGTGTATTCTCAGAAAGCGTAAATTCCACTGGTTTTGTTTAGGGGAGGCCCTGATTTGAATATATTAACTAAAAATAAACACTTAGGGAATTTCCTTATGACCCAAACAGTTTTTTTTTTTAACCCAGGAGAGAATGTATTCCATTTAATTGTTCACTCTGTTCATGTTTATTGATTATCCCCTTTACATATTTCACCCCAAGATAAAATTGTAAATGTAGATAAATCAGTATTAAAAGAATTATAAGTGACCTATTTACAAAGCTTGTTTTGTTAAGGATTTTTGTCTAGTGATTCCCACAGATATGACCCATTTTTTTTAATAGCATTCCTGGAGTGAACTGGTTAATAAAAAAAATTAAACCAGTGTAAACTGATTAATGTGCATAAATTGAAGCCATCACAATCAATTACTTCAGTCCCAATCTGTACTTAAAAAAAAAAGAGACATGGTAAACCTCTATTTGTCCTGGTTAATGGGCAGGTAATTCTGAGAGTAGATGGTTTTGTCTTTCATTTGAAAAGATTTGCTTAAAATTGTTTTTTTTTTTTTTTAATGTTACTGAAGTATCACCTGACGAGAACAAATATCAGGCAGTAAACTGTGCAATTTGTCGTTAGCGACTTTGTTTTAAAAAACAAATTCTTTTGTTTGCCACACTTTGTTTAAATTATGGAGTCTTGTTTGGTTCCAGAACTATCTTTATCGCACTGTTCCAGTAAACTCTAGCAGAAAGTTCTGGTTGTTCAACCACTTCTGGACTTTGGTCTTGTATAAGAACTCTGGTCTTGTTTCAGAACTTGGGTTTTTCATGCATATCGGTTTTACAGATCTGGCATATTTCTATGCAAACTGTTGGTTCCTTGACTCTCAAGCAGATGCACTCTTGACTTCAAAAGAAGCACCCCTAATTAGTCTCCTCCTGCAACATGCTTGTTAGAGGTGAAAGGTGGTCTGCCTCTTCCCCCTTTCTCTCCACAGTTGGGCCCTGTAACCCACATAGAAACCTAAATTTGTATAGCCAGTTTTCTATCTTATTCCGAAGTCCCTTTAAAACAAAACAAAAATGGTTAGTTGCATATCCTGTTTCATTGCAAACAGAACCCCAGCATTTTTTGGCTGTTTATGGGTTTACTAAACAATGTTATGTTCTGTAGTTTACCATTGGCTATCTGAATGGACGGGGCTCTTTCCGTGTGGGTTCCTGGCCCCCACTGTGGGGAGGGACAAGAAGAATAGATCACTGCCTCCCCAACAAGCATGTCGTAAGAATTGACTAACTGGGGACTTACGTCGAAGTGCAACTGCCCAAGTGGCAAGGAACAACGCGCTGCACACAAATAAGCCATGTAAAACGGATATACACGCAAAACTCCGGCCCTGGCACAAAACCGAAGTCCAAATGAACGAACAACCAGGACTTTCCACCACAGCTTACAGCTGGTGAACAAAGAAAGGAAAAAAAAAAGAATGGTCGGCGCTCATACCAGTGTGGAAATTAGGGTAAAACAATCTGCGGCAGAATTGCCTGCAGCTGAATTGTATTTAATATATTGGAATTATGTAACTGTTTATAATTCTTAAACCACAGATGACAACCCGAAGTCTCTGTTGTAGTTAATTCTGGAGACAAAAGTTTGTGAATGTTATATTTTGCCATTGTTCTAATTTCCGGTACTGACACAGCAGCTAATATTCTGGGGTTTTCCCACTCTTTTTTGCATCAGGTAATTTTGAAGAATCCACTCATTGTTGATCGATTACAGAGCATCCATGCTCTGTCCCTTCGCAAACATCGGATGAATCGAAACCGTCAAGTGATGCAAGCCAAGATGGCCGCACTGAGAAGCTTCAACTGTACGTTGCCACTCCTGACCCCGTCTAAGAGCAAACATCGGAGAATCAGACCTGAATGGGCTGCTGCCTGCTGACATGTGCGAACGTTTCCAACCTTCACTGTGGATAAGATACCATTTTTCTTTAATTCAACCAGTTTGTATGATGAATACAAAGCCAACCAGCAAGATCAAAATTACAATATTATGTAGCATTATATTCTTCCTTAACTCTTTCGGTACAAGAAGACAGTTAGAAATCAATGTGATCCTTGGTAATTATTTAAGAGTTATGTTGTTACTCTCATGAATTGACGCATAAAACCTGTGCAGCGATTCCCACCAGCCAGTTTGCTCAGTTCTTTGTAATAAAAAAAATGACTTGATACTATCGATAACTACTCTGTAATTGTCACGCACGCACACACACATACACCCCCCCCCCCCCCCCCCCAAGTCTGTATAAATCTAGTATCATCATCATCATGTAGCAGGTCCTTTGCAGAACGTTGCTCTCATCATAGTCTGCCTAAACGAAACTCTGTCTCTTGCCAGTTCTCCCGCCTCATGAACTTTCACACTCAAGGAGTCACTTATATCCTGTGCCCATCTTCGCGTCAGTCGACCCCTGCCCCTCCTTCCTGGCACCATGCCTTCTGCTATTATTTTTTCCAATCCCTCGTGGCGCTTGATATGACCAAAATATTTCAGCTTTCGAGAAAGGATGCTGTTTATTAGCCAGTCTTCCTTGATGTTCAGATCTTTTAAGATGTCATCAAATCTAGTATAGCAATTGTTATTTTTGTGAAGTCTGAATGTAATGTCTTTGACAGACTGTACATCAGGGATGGTCAGCTGTGTTTACTCACGGGCCAAAATGTTGATGGCAATCCTCTAGGGCCCGAGCCCCCGCATAGAAAGATCATTAATACGATACAGTTGGCAATGATTCGCGGGCCACATTTGTTTCGCAGGCTGCTGGATGAATAGTCTCATTGTATATTGATTTAACGGCATGCAGTAAATGTGTTGCCATGATTACTCATTGTACTGTGGAACCTGCTGATGTAGAAACTATTTTCCATTGTTACATATTTGTTATTTGATATATTACATAAGTAGAGTTACCGTGTTAAACCCATAATCGCCATCGTTAAGTGCCTTTTTAACTGGCATTATTTTCCATTGTTACATATTTGTTATTTGATATATTACATAAGTAGAGTTACAGTGTTAAACCCATAATCGCCATCGTCAAGTGCCTTTTCAACTGGCATGGGTGACTATGCCTCTTCCTAGTTCCCTTCTTCAACACCTGTTCAGCTCATATGCTGGAATCGTTTTGTGAATTTATGATAGCCTGCTTAATAACTCCATTTTGCCAGTGCTGTTTTAACTTATGTCTGGCATTCTCTGACTTCATGTTAGTCTCTTCATTCATTTTCTCTGCCTGTATGGTCTGTTTCTCTGACTTTGTTTTTCTCTCTCTGTCTGACTCTCTTTATCTTTGTTTCTGTCTCCCTCTCTGTCTTGCATCTCTCTAACTTCTTTTTTTTCAAGCACTGTTTACGCTCATTTGCTTGCATCTTTAAATGACTTCATCCTAGTCTGTTCGTGTTATTTCCCCAACTTCTCTTTGTGTGCCTGTCTTTCTGTTTGTCTGCTCTTTCTCTCTCTGATTTGCATCTCCATAGCTCTTTTTTCTCCAGCATTGTTTTTCATCTCATGTTCTTGCATAACCTCATGCTTTAGTGCTAGTCTGTGTACATTACCTTTCTCTCTGTTTTGTAAATATGTTGTTTTATAATCATGCCATAACTATGTTGCTGCTGTTGAATATGTGTTGCCTGGGAAACCTGCCAGTTTCCATTACTTCATTGTTGTTTTCCCTAATGTATTCTGTGGTAGGTAAATTGTTCTGTGAATCATGCGATAACTACTTATATATGATACTTTTGTTGTACTATAGGATCTGATAACATAGAACACTGCTTTGTCATTCCTTGTTATTGCTGCTTCATTCAACAACAAAATAAGTGCATATAGTATTATTATCCGGAAGGTTCCGGCAGGTTTAGTGCGAAGGCAGTGGCTTGAGTCATTACAGAAGTCCACTGTGCATGCATTCACCTTTATTTTTGTTCTGGGATACGCGGGCATTGATGGAAACAAAAGAGCTAATAGGTTGGCTGGATCCACTATCACTACTGACAGTCAGCTTATGGACTGTGCTGATATTATTAATGCCCTGCGAGAAATGGAAAGGATGGAGGACAGCAAATTCACTTCACTGGCCAGAATAATAGACTTGGCAGCTAAGATTGGCATAGCAAAGAATGAGATATATATACATCAGATGACTTGTTAATCAACATACCTGGTACTATTAGCCACTGGACTCGGGTACATACTAGGGGGAAGATCTGAGCACCTATGGACATGTCCGGAGTGCAATGATGATACCCCAACTAATTATAGTACATAATTTTGCCTATGCGATAATGGGACCCATAAGGAATGCAAAGCATAGTAACATAAATAAAACCTCGTTACCACGAATTCCAAAGGACCAAAAATCGGGTTCGTGTTAACAACCTGGGGATAATGTTAAAAACTGATCCCTGCTGGGATTTTGAAAAAAATGTTTTCTTTTTAGGCAAGTTTGTGTTAATGAGATTTTACCATGTGTCCTAATAGGTGATTGGTAATCTGGTTATCTGGTAATCTTAGTTTCAGCTTCATAGCAAACGGGTCACCCCATAGTTGCTCCGCTCCTGTGCCAACGAAAAACACACAGAATGTTTATCACAGTCCCTTGTGGAAAGATTGACAGACTGATATCTCAGCATATCTAGCATACACTCGCATTAAAGCATACGGTAGCCATCCGAAGTGCTAACACAAACAATCCAACATTAGAAATGCAGTTCAGCATTGGTGATAGCAGAACTTGTCGCCAACAGATCAGCAGTTGCCCACGCGATCAATTTTAATCACATACGGGCACCGCCAACATTGCACGACAGGCATCGCGCCATTTTCTGAATCTACAATTCACACCACTACGATGGTCAGTCGAAAACACATTCCAAATGCAATCTGCAGCACACAGTGTCACGCCATGCATTCAACTCAGAAGCTGGGCGACGAAACTATATCCAGTCTACAAATGGAGCAAAAATGCATCGGCCACCGTCCGACAGAAGCAAAAATTTGCCTCTGCTTCGAACAGTGCCGCTGCCTAGCGTCCATTTTAACCGGAAGTCCCCGGAAATAGGTGATTAAGGAGGGTTGGTAAAAGACTGACCACCTCAACCCTTAGACACAGGGATACCAAATTATAGAAACCTCCAGACCCCCTTCTATTTTCTAATGTTTTCTATGGACCCCGCATTTTTTAATAGAATTTATTATAATGGGTAAATATTAGAATCATGACAAAGGCTTGCATTCTAAACCTCAGGGTCTGTTTTTTTTTCCAGCTGATGTGGATCCCTTAAATTTGTGAGTTGATGAGGCCTCTGCTTCACTGAAAGATGAAAAACAAATTTTTTTTTTTTTTAAATATTAACATAACTGTGTGGCAATATCTGCCTGAGACATCGTAGGATGTGTGTGCACATCATGTTGACCACCCGAGCAAGCTGCAATTCCATTATACTCTGTTGAGAACAAAATACTTCCCCTGCACCCACTGGCAATGATTATGATGTTAAAGCTATAATGAACAGAAGAGCACACAGAAAAAAGTTGTCTGTCTTTACTGCTTGTCTTTCTATTTCTAGGGCAATGACCAAACAGTGAATGCTTTTGTAAAATAAATAAAACTTATGTATTTAGCAGGTGTTTAATTTCTCTTACTTCATCGCTCTCCCACACTTGTACTGTCTAAATCTCTAGTACTGACTACACCCAGTGTTTGTCATCTGTTCTGCTTATGTTCAAATATTCACTACACATGATGGATGCAATCATTTCGACACAGCAATGATCAAACAGTGAATGCTTATTTAAAATAAATGAAATCTTGTATTTAGCAGGTATCTATTTTTTTTCACTTTATTCTCACCCACTGCACTGTCGACATCTGCAGTGTTGACTACACATGATGTTTGTCAACTGCTGTCTTTTTGTTTTCCCAATAAAATGTTTTTTAAATTTTATTTACTCTGCTTTTGTATTTACCTTCATGCGTCACTGTGGTTAGTGACTACATTTAACAGTTTCAAAATTCTCAAGTACTAGGGTAAATGTTGGCAAGAGACGATTTTCTTTTTAAAGCTGCTCTCGTAGCTTTCAAACAGTTGTGTAAGTCTTACCAAGAAAGACTCAGGCCTCCACCACATAGTACCAAAGAAATCAGTTAGTACACATAGTAACCCTTCAAAGAAAAACCCACAAACATGAAAAATCCTTTTTAGAAAGAAAAAAACTCACTAATACATTTTTGCAACATATAGGAAAGGTTAAGGGAAGTGAGCAATAAACATGAACAGAGCAGAGAGATTTATCAAGAAGGGACCAGGCCACCATCTTCAGACTCAGAACACAACATACTCCACTCAATGGACACCTAAACAGAATACAGCCACAACACTCCCTACAGAGTGCCAGCTATGTAACTACCCCTACAAAACTGTTGTCCATCATCTCTTTGAGTGCCCAAAACTCAACGAGACTAGAAGAATGCTACTCCCTCCGAGACCAGACAGGTGGAACACCTTGTACAGAGGAAAAGAACAGCTTGTGAAAACATGTAAATTCCACCACATGGCATTGGGCCAAAGGGTGAAAGCTCATGCGCCGCTGGATCAATAACAACAACAATGAACAGAGCAGAGAATAAATGTCTTTTCCTGCTAAAGGGAATTTACTACATCCTTACAGCTTTAAAAAGTCTTTCCCCACCATAATAAATGCCCCTCCTTCCCTACCTAATATTTTTTTTTTTACAACTGAATACAATTATATCCGGGGCTCCTAACCACTGTGCAGATGCAGCAGCACCATTGCTTGTTCCGACCTGGTCAGTCCAGCAAGGCCGGTGTAGGGGTTTCTTGTGAATGAGCAGCAGATGGTGATTCTAGATTAGATGCTTCTCAAGGCCAAAGGGTTACTGCTGGCACTAGGTGTCTGTTGACAGGGAAATCCCTAAAATCCATGGGTGAAAATCTACCAAGCAAGTCTAACTCCAACTATTGTATGCATGCTGAATATTCCCAAAGATGCTGGTGGATGCAACCAACCACCCTTGCAAATGGCACATTTTAAAATCTTTTAAATATTTCAAAACGTTTTCCCAGTTGTAAATTTAAATAATGCAGACAAACGCTGTATCTCGTGAGGTGTATTACTACATAGTTAAATCAACATATAATGATGCACAAAAGGAATCCTCTTCTTGCTGAAATGCAAGGATGAAAAATTAAAGGATTCATTTTGTGCATCATTATACGTTGATTTAACTCTATAGTAACGTACCTGATGAGATACAGTGAAATAGAGGGAACGTTCTGGTTGTTTACCCTCTTCTGGACTGCAGTCCTGTTTCAGAACCTGGGTGTTGCTTGTGCATCTGTTTGACAGATCTGACACATTTGTGTGCAGACTGTTAGTTCCTAGCCTCTCAGGCAGATGCTCTCTGACTTCGAAGGAAGCAATAAATTGTCCAATGTATTGTTTGTGTCCACATTTTTTAAATTTTAAACTTGAACGTAGGACTCAGTTTCAGATGGTATACAACCTTTTATTATGACATCATTTTGCCAGCTATCCCAAACAGCACATCTTGTATGACTAGCTGTTCTTAACTTTCAATGTTGCCATGTAACATGTCAGATTGTTGATACTATACCAGTCATTTAAATGCTAAATCTGGACATTTAGATCTGGCGAAAATTATGTAGCTGCATGAAAATTAAAACCTCATTTTGATCTGTCCGGAGTAGGAATTTCTTCTTCTTAGCTTTCACCAGCCATAAACTCTGGAGGAAAGTTCTGGTTGTTTGTCCACTTTTAGACTTTAATCTCGTTCCAGAACTTGTTTACATATATATATTTATAAACACAGAGAATCATGGGTTAGAATCCCCACTGAGGCAGATTTTTTTAAAGCGAGCCCATAATGAGTGCCAGGAAATGGTTTTTTTTTTTTTAAAAGGATTCAAAATTTTTTTTTTTTAATCAGGTAAAATACCCTTTTCTACGCCTTCAGGTATTTTGGTTATATAGAGCTAGGCCTATATGTTATAGACCATTCAATGGGTGATGTGGTGAATATCATGTCAATCGCCTTTACTTTCCAGGACTGTACCTGGTACCCATTTAAGGCTGTGTTGACCTTAGAGCCAAGGTTATTTTAAAAAAAAAAGTCTGGCTCCAGCAGGATTTAAACCCACAACCTTCCGAGCATCTAAGAAATGTGCTAGGCAGGAAAGGTAGCCAATGAGATTCTGACAACATCACCCATCAAGTGCCAGTTAGGGTTGCCAGATACTCTGTTTTAGCTGGATTCCCTCCGGTTTTTTGGGGGCCAAAATTATGTTCCTAAGGTGTACATTTTGTATGTTGATTTTGTGCATTTTAAAGCCTATCAGTAAACAAAAGTACGCCTTCAGACCATTGGAAATTTAAGGCTAGGCCTGTGTTTTATAGACCAATCAGTACTCAGTGATGGGTGTGATTTACAATAAAGCTGTACCGAATAGATGATTTTCATTATTCGGTCGAATACGAATAACAGAACCAGCTATCGGCCGAATACGAACAGTGTATAGAGTATAAAACAAATCTAAAAAACATTCATAATGTCAAATGAGAGCATGCATCTTCCGTGTAACAACAAACGGATGTGAGTCAGGGACTATCTCCCAGTCCTTAAGAAAGAGAATAGGGGCTTTTGAGCTGAAATGCTATAGAAAGATTCTCAGAATATCTTAGGCAAAAAAGAGGAAAAATACTGACATCTTGAAAGATCCGAACATCAAGGAAGATTGGCTAATAAACAGCATCCTGTCTCAGAAGCTGAAATATTTTGGTCACAATGGATAAAAAAAATTTTTTAGCAGAAGGCATGGTACAAGGAAGGAGGGGCATGGGCCGACTAACACGAAGATGGGCACGGGATATAAGTGACTTCTTGAGTATGAAAGTGCATGAGGCGGAAGAACTGGTGAGAGACCAAGTTTCTTTCAGGCAGACCATGATGAGAGCGATGTTCTGCAAAGGACCTGCTACATGATGATGAATGTCAAATGTACGCTGAACTTTTACTTCACAAAATGTAGTACAGTCTAGTCTTTTTTTTCTTCTCCAGCATTCCGAGCCCTTGAGGTTCACTGCTGCAGATATCAACCACCTCCATTCATCTCTCTGGTTGGCCTTCTCTGTTCAGTTGGTGACACCAATTGTCTGCTGGTCTGTCTAGACATTATCTCTCTTCTTGGCCTACGACCATTCAGCTCCCATGTGTATACAGTTTTTACTTCTGACACTCTTTCAATATGCCCCAACCATTTTAGTCTATTAGCTCTCATGATGCCAGTGATCAATGATGATTTAAACAGACAATGCATTTCATTGTTGCTTCTCACTCTCCATTCAGCGCTATTTGTATCTTTAATGGGTCCAAAGATTTGTCGTAAGACTCTGTTTTTGAAAACCTGTAATAAGGCTTCATCTCTTTTAGTTGTGCTCCAAGTTTCAGAGCCATATAAAACGACTGGTCTTATCAACGTTTTACATATTTTGATCTTGGTGTTGCGAGACAGACACTTTGACTTTAGCAGACGAAGGGCATAGTATACTTTATTTCCAGATTGTATTCTTGATTGCATTTCTTCTCAGCATATCGGAGCAGTTGAAGTTTGCACCCAAGTACTGATATGTTTCTGTTTATTTGATTTTCATATTATTAACTTGGATGTGGCCGGAGTTTATATTCTAGTTAGTATTCGTACAGATTAGTAACCATTTAAAAACATTTTATGTTTTGCATCCTTCAGTCAGTCTGTGGTAACTAATAACTAGGAATGAAAGAATTTAAGTATTTTAACAAGTAACTAAACTTGGAAATTGTCACTGACAGCTTAGTTAATGTATGAAAGCTTCATTAGCTTTCAACAAAACCAATCGTTCCATGTTGTCAGCAGAGGCCGTGTATGCAGAAGCGGGTTTAAGGTAACCAATATTCGTATTCGGCTCGGCCGAATACCGAATAGTTATTAAGTCCACTTTCGGCCCCAAAGCAAATGTTTAATATAGCTCTAGTTTACAGACTTCTACTGTTAACAAACAACGAGTTGTTATTTTCATTTTACCAAATCTGGCAACATTACCTTTGGTCTATAAAGATGGAGAGCTATAGCCCTACGCTATGGATACAGAAAACAGACCTTTTATTTTATATTGACAGTGACTGACTAAAAACAGAAGCATATATACAGACTGTTAAGAGAAAAAGATATTGCTGTTCTGAAAGTTGGCACAAGGGTTAGTGCTCTAACTTACCAAGACAGTGGTCCAAGTTCTTCTGGGTTTGCCCTTGAAAGGGTATTTAACATTCTGTGTTGTGGTTCACAGCTAGGCTGTGATATCAGTGCTGTTGGACCCAAAACATCTGATTTCAGCAAAAACCTAGATGCCTTGTAGACATGCTTGTCAGAGGGGAAAATCTTCAAAGAGAACAGACTATGACGCTAATGCAACTTGTATAAAACTGGATTTATGATGATGATAATAAAATAAAGGTATATAATATTCCAGACTATGTACACAAAACACCAGTTTTAATACTGCATGGTATCAATACAAATGACATTATATAATACTCTGATATCAATGGTATATTAAAAAAAAAAAAAAAACAGCACCTAAACTGAAGAGACAACTCAGCAGCGAAGAGGGAAAACAGATGGAGATATAAACATAACAAACAAATTTAGGTCTAGACAGATGTACAAACCCACCAACTTAAACGGGGTTTCACCAAGGGGGATTGAATTACTGTTTGCTCAAAGACTTTGAGACCTGATAAGGAGAACTCACCGGGGATCCAAGAAATAGTTCTGCTAATCAAAAATCATCTTATTCAAAAAAAGAGTTTGTGCATGAAAATTTGCGGGCAGTCAACAAATTATTCTTCACATAAGAAATCTAAGATATTGCCATAGGTGGTCTGCAATGTATAATTATCTTTATCCTTTCTCCGTGACATTATTGCCCAAATTCAGTCAAGTGTATTTCAACACATCACTCGTCAGAATGGCAGACTTGGGAATTAAGGCCGGCATAGCAAAAAACGAGACGCACACCAGGCACGCCAAAGACTTGTTAATCAAAATAGAACTGGTACTATTAGCCATCGGGCGTTGGGGTTCATACTGAGGGGAGGATCCGAGCACCTATGGATATGTCCGGAGTGCAATGATGATAACCCAACTAACTAACTAATATTTTAACTCAGGAAACGTTTAAGTAAACGTGACCTTTCTAAAAGCATTAATGTGATAATGCATTTTAACTTAATTCAGTAAGTACTAAATTTATCATGATTATGTTGGATTCTGCTTAATTACCTCCCTCTTCTCCCCCCAACACATACACTCACACACACACATATATACACACCCACACATAATTCTGTAAAGAGGTCCTTTATAGAAAATCTCTTTTAAAAGTATTTCTTGACACATTTTATATTATTTAAAATATATTTTTTATATTTAGCTGCCATTCAGCACAGAGGTTATTATTATATGTTTTAAAACTAGGAATTAGCCCCTAATCCTCCCATCCACCGAGAAAGATGGGGGGAGAGGGGGGCAAATTCTCACAGACACATTTTCCAGGACAGTATGGGATAAACTATATCTTGCCTGGTAATGAAAGAGTTAACTCAAAAGAAACATTTGTGTAAAAGTGACTATATACACACAATACTGGGACAGTGTAGTTTAACCCTTCTCTATATCACACTGCCCATCACAGTTGTGGTGTTCTTGATCGTTGTGATCTTTGTCTTGGTGGTCGCTTAGAGGCTTGTGTCGGTAACACTTCTTTTTGTGCCCTCGACAATGCTCTGTACAACTATCATCACTGTCGGAAGAGGATGAAGTGTCCGCTTCTCCAAATACTTTTGGCTTTCGATAAATGCAGCAACCTGAGGACGGATAAAAAAAACCATAAATTTTACGAACTCGAATCATAGGATTTCCGAATGAAAAACATAATAAATGCTTACAGGTGACAGCCGCTGTGGCGTAGCGGCTAGACGCTCACCTGTGGATCTAAAAGTAATGGGTTCAGGCCCTGAGGGAGCCAGACTTTTTTATGTCTTTGGTTTCTAGGTCAATCCAGACTTAAATAGGTACCAGGTGGTAAAGTCATGGGAAGTAAAGGTGGTCTAAAACACATAGGTCTAGTCCTGTGTGCACAATATGCTTGAAGGTGTGAAAAAAAGGGTCCTTTGCTTTACAGTTAAGAGAGGACTGTCAAGAAAATGCTCTCACTGTCTTTCTCAAGCTCATTTTTTCCCACAAACTGTTGACATTTGATCCATCTGGGATATCATATTTAAAAATGAACATGTAAAATTAGGACATACAATGTATACGTTTCAAAAGATATACTTGTTACTTCTTCTTTTTTAACATGCCGAGCCCTTGAGGTTCATTGCTGTAGATATCATCCACCTCTATTCATTTCTCTGGTTGGCCTTCTCTTTCCAGCTGGTGACACCAAGTGTTTGCAGGTCTGTCTGGATGTTATCTCTCCATCGTCTTCTTGGTCTGCCTTGTGGTCTACGACCATTCATCTCCCTCGTGTATACAGTTTTTACCTCTCTGTCATCTGACATTCTTTCAATATGCCCCAACCATTTCAGTCTGTTAAAGTTAACTCTCATGATGCCAGTATACAGTGGAACCTCGCTTAACGAGCATAATTCGTTCCAGAATCATACTCGCTAAGTGAAACACTCGTTATGCGAAACAATTGTTCTCATTTAAATTAATGTAAAATACGATAATGCGTTCCATATCGAACAAAATTCTCACAAAATGCTATGTATAACATTTATTCAAAGAAAATTATATGCATATTGTTAAGAAAAGTAAATCATCTTATCTTCTCTTCAAACGTGGAACGAACCCACCTGGAATGCGAATTTGATTTGAAGAAAACAAAACATAAAGTTGAAATATTTATGATACATAGCTAATTATTTTTTTTACTAGAAAGATGTCCAGAGACATTTGTTTTGCCGACGCTTCAAAATTTGGCGAAAATGTGACACAGTATTCTCATTAAATAAATTTGCAGCACGCATAGCCACTTCCTTATTAGGGTGATGCTTCTCAATGTAAGATGCAACAGTTTCCCATGCTTTCAGCATTTCTCTTATTTCCCCAGAAGATTGTTATTTTTCTGTTACCTTCTCCTCCTCCTCCTCCTCCTCTGACAAACTTTCCTCCAAAACTTCTTGCTGTGAGACACAATGCAACTCCATAAGCTCTTAGGTGATCAGCTCTTGGATGTGCTCTTCCACAAACTTTTCGATATCACTGTTATCCACCTACAATCCCATGATAGTGGCCAAAGACACAATCTCGTTTACTACAGGTTCCACAGGTACTGTCTCGAACCCCTCAAAGTCACAAATCGACAACGCTCTCCGGCCACAGCTTCTTCCAAGCAGAAGTTAGGGCTCTCTTGGTAACCCCTTCTCCAGCCGTGTCGTTCATCTTGTGGCAGGCAACGATGTGGAAGTTATCTTTCCAAAACTCTCTGAGAGTGAGTTGGTCCCTTCAGTCACCTGAAAACAATGCTCGAAGAGTGCTTTAGTGTAGAGCTTCTTAAAGTTAGAAATAACTTGCTGGTCCATGGGCTGGAGTAACGGAGTGGTGTTGGGAAGCAGAAACTGGATCTTGATGAACTTAATTTCTTCAGAGAGGTCATCTTGCAGGCCTGGATGATTCATGTACATATATCACAATATAACACAAGTTTGAGAAAATGTGTGATCACAAGCGACACTACGATGCTACTGGAATGAGTGCTAAACACAGATTGATGTAACATGCGCACAATCCAGGACTTCCCCTCTCCTCGCCACTCATTATGCGAAACCTCGCTTGTTAAGCAAGTCATTCGTTTACAATTTTGATTTACTCGTTATGAGAGGTGCTCGTTAAGCGAGGTTCTACTGTACTTGTTACTTGAAAGACAAAAAAAAAAAAAAGCTGCACTTAGGCTTGCAAGTCTTGATTATTTTTTCCCTCCAGACTACAACAGAAGATGTGACACCTCTGTTACCCGGTCATATAATGGATATCTGTTCCCCATGTGGATTCTGGGACCCTTTTTTTGGGCGGTGGGTGACAGATCCACTACACAGTAACAAGCATTATGTAAAAGGCAAGTATTTAGGAGTTGGCTGAAATTGGATGTGTTGGGCTTAAAGGCACAGGAATTGCAGCCTAGCTGTAAACCACACAATTTTTACAGCAAACACAGGGGAAGAAGATAAATCGCTTGTGCCTCCTAAGAAGCTTTTACAGTGCAGATCATTAAGGCAATCTTGCATGTAACAAATTTCTGATGTGAAGAAACAATTTGTTTATTCCTGGCAATTTTTCTTGCTTGAATCTTATCTGGATAAGAAGAATTTCTGATAACAAAAACAATTTCTTGGGTCCCTTGTGAGTTCTCCTTATTAGGTCTGCACTATATTAAGGCACCCGTAACAATTACACAGAGCACAACCCTGGTGTCCCGGGTCAGAAGTCCCTCTTACTTAATTGGCAGTTGTGACCGCAAATATCCTTTCAACATTATTCATACAAGACAAGATAGGTTCCTACATTTAGATTTCTTTTTCCCCATGCACTCGTTATCAACTGTGTCTGTAGACCACTTCACTTTGCTCTCATTCTTGGGAGGTTGCAAGCGTAGATGGAGCACAGGAGGGCTCTGAAACGAAAAACGTTAGAATCAATTGACTTTTTCACTCACTGCGCAGGGACTCTCACACGGGAGACCCCGATTCGATCCTTGGTAAGGGACAGAGATTTATTCTGTCGAGGGTAAAGATGAGAATCCT
This sequence comes from Candidula unifasciata, assembly GCA_905116865.2. Lineage (NCBI taxonomy): Eukaryota > Metazoa > Mollusca > Gastropoda > Stylommatophora > Geomitridae > Candidula > Candidula unifasciata. The sequence goes on from CAJHNH020000746.1 coordinate 464,464, forward strand.
AACCTGCATAGTCTGTGGCAACTGCACTATTCATGCTCTCTAAATCCCTCAGGCTCATGACTCCCCTTCTCCTACACTGCCCTAAAAGTGTAAGTACAAGCATTGAAGATAGTGTTGTTTTTTTCCCCCTAACTTCTTCTTCTTCTGGACTACAAATGTAAAACATTAGCAGATTAAAAAATGAGTTGAAAAACTCAGTTTAAATATTTTATATACATCTTTATTATGTGTCATGCCGTGGAATTATTATAATTGTAGTTGGCTAATTTGCATATTTATGCCTGTTAACTCCTGTACACTTTCTGTTATTTATGCTCTATTACTTCTGTACACTTTCTGTTATTTATGCTCTTCAACTCCTGTACAATTTCTGTTATTTATGCTCTGCAACTCATGTACACTTTATGTTATTTATGCCTGTTAACTCTTGTACACTTTCTGTTATTTATGCTCTGCAACTCATGTACACTTTCTGTTATGCTCTGCAATTCCTGCACACTTCCTGTTATTTATGTTTGTTAACTCCTTTACCTGTACACTTTCTGTTATTTATGCTTTGTAACACCTGTACACTTTCTGTTATTTATGCTCTGCAACTCCTGTACACTTTCTGTTATTTATGCTCTGCAACTCCTTACACTTTCTGTTATTTATGCCTGTTAACTCCTGTACACTTTCTGTTATTTATGCCTGTTAACTCCTGTACACTTTCTGTTATTTATGCCTGTTAACTCCTGTACATTTTCTGTTATTTATGCCTGTAACTCCTGTACACTTTCTGTTATATATGCCTGTAACTCCTGTACACTTTCTGTTATTTTGCCTGTTAACTCCTGTACACTTTCTGTTATTTGTGCCTGTTAACTCCTGTACACTTTCTGTTATTTATGCCTGTTAACTGCTATACACTTTCAGTTATTTATGCCTGTTAACTCCTGTACACTTTCTGTTATTTTGCCTGTTAACTCCTGTACACTTTCTGTTATTTATGCTCTGCAACTTCTGTACAATTTGTTTTTTATGCCTGTTAACTCCTGTACACTTTGTTATTTATGCTCTGTAACTCTTGTACACTTTCTGTTATTTATGCTCTGTAACTCTTGTACACTTTCTGTTATTTATGCTCTACAACTCTTGTACACTTTTTGTTATTTATGCTCTGCAACTCTTGTACACTGTTTGTTATTTATGCTCTGCAACTCCTGTACACTTTCTGTTATGTACCTCTGTAATTCCTGTTATTTATTTCTAATTCTTGTACATTTTCTGTTTGCCGTGGCATCACCATAAATATTTCTACATTAGTGAGTTAATCAACATATCATCCTCATTCCACGTCGAACCATTCAGTCCACATATGCCGAGATCTCATCTTCAGCAAATCCCATATTTTGTAGTGGCTGATGACAAACAGTTCTGTGTTGATTTATTCTTCTTCTTTAACTGCCTGCATAAATGCTCCTTCTTGCCTCACCCCTTTTCAACTGCTGTTCCTGCAGTTTGGTCATGGTTGCAGATTCGAAGTTATCATTTGATTCTTGCAAACAACCTTCTTCCCATACAGCATATCTGGCTGATCTACTGCTCATCTGCATAAGCCTTACCTGCAAGCCTATCAGCTTGTTCATTTCCTTTTACGCCTGCGATCTCTGGCACAAACATCAAACTGATCTTTATCTAACATGACCACGTCTGGGACTCCAACGACTGTCTTCGGACCTAACCCATCTCTATCTTCCCATATTACTAAAGTGAAAAAAATTGTTTATGAATAAACGTATCTTTTGGTGATTGGATAACAAAATATTTGGCTATCTTCCATATAACGGTCCCAAATTATCGAGGCCGACAATATACCTTAACAGGGCCTCAGTCACATGTAAATTGCGGACTTCCGCCACCGCCGAGAGTATCTTCCACGCCACTACGCGTGAAGTGGGGTTAAACTAGATGGCTGGGACTCATGAGCAAATAAAATGAAGGAAGCTGCAGGAGATGCGGTAGCTGCTGCTCATGAGTCCCAGCCATTTATTTTAGCCCTAATCCAAGCTGCGTGTAGCCGCATGGGAGATACTCTCAGCGGTGACGGTAGTCCCCGAAAGTGCGCAATTTAAGTCGCTGGAAGTCCGCATATTACATCTGACTTATGTCCTGTTAGGGTATATTTTCGGCTTCAATAATCTGGGACCGTTATTCGGAAGATAGCCAAATATTTGGCTCTCCTTTAAATAGCTGGAAGGCGACAGTCGCAAACACTGGCTGTAAACAAATGCTGGCTTCCTATCCCACTATTAATACTTTAATACCCCTCCACATTATGACCCTTCTTGCTGAAACCATACTTAAAACTTTAAATCCAAGATGAGCAATTCTTTTTTTTTCTTAAATATGCAGTTTTATCCAATTCTGGTGTCCAATTTATAGTCTATGGACAATAGTATCATGGATACTCTTTTCAAAATCCCGCTTATTTATGACTTATCCACAGTCAGTGTTCAGTCTACGCAGCGACGTAATTGTTTTCTGGGTCGGTCCTTGCAAACGTCGACTTCACTTCGCATCCTTCTTATGAATGAATGAATGACCCTATCATTATTGAACGCCAGGCTAACCATAAACCACAGCTATTTTTTTTTCTTTTTAGGCTGCTAGCGGTTTTTCCTGGTTTGCAGGGACTGTCGATCTTAACCAAAAGTTCGAGTTTAAACCCATTAAGAACTCGCAATTAGCACCATTTACTTTACAGATAATTTTTAATTTCACACTGACACATTTCATTTATTGAATTAATTAAAAGTTTATTAAAACTATAAATTACAAGTTACCTGTTCACCATTTGCCTCTTCAACTTTGTCTATTACTATCGTTTGTGTTACTCCATTTTCTGGCTTTCTTGAGGTACTCGGCTGTGATTCAGCCATGGTACTGGCCTGCGTATATGAATTCTGAGCTACAGTCAACAACACTAGGTTAAGGTTGTAATTGTAAACTACTTTTTGATGGTTTCATCTCAACTACGCATTATAGAGTTATTTCCCTTCTAGTTGAGTAAAAATATGCACCGGAACTGTTTCTCCTAGACTTTTGTTTTCTGCATTTTTTTTTTTTTCTTCAAGATTTGCTTTAATTTCACATCAAGTGAAATATGAACTTAAAATTCCTTGCAGTAAAAAAAATATACTATGGTTTCACCTTGGAGCATTTTATACCATTATAAGAAAAGCATATGTGATGAATTCCAGAAACTTATTTATTTTGAACATATTTTTTTTTTCAAAGCCGATCTTAACTCCCAAGTCTATCATTCTGTGTCAAAGTCTTCCATTCCACACTTCAGCCCCACCTTGGCTTTTGCCAGGGGCCGCAAAATATGCAGGCCATAAATATGGCCAATTGTCTGAACGCGGTTTCTGGGACCTCTCCACGGTGATCCTCATCTACATGGTGGCACTTTGTGTCATCGGGTGTTTATCGCCTGTGTGATGTCCTGGTGGGGTAGAAAGTCAGTCAGTCATTCCACACTTCCTAATACTCGGACATTATTAATATCAGCATGATCGATAGGGTGCCCGTCGTTAGTGACAGCGGATCCAACCAACCTATCTCTCTTTCATTTCCATCAACGCCTACATTTCCCTGAACGACAATAAATATGATTCCACGCACAGGTGACTTCTGTAATGATTCAACCCCTTGCCTTAACACTAAACCCTCCCGATCATATTCATTGAATAAATACATAACTGCACTAAGCCTATGACAATGGGCGAAGGTCATCCACACTGGACTACAGGTTACTTAGTACCCATTTTATGGTGCTCCAATATAACTGTGTTATACTGCTGAGCGCAGTCTCCATGGTGGTTAGATTCTTATCCCTGAGATGTTAATCTACAGACAGAAAATGTTCACCTTCCTAATGCTGTACCCTATAATACAGTTCCTCTTGCTGTGGGGACCCCCAACTATACAATTATTTTCCTTGCTACTTCATGACTTCAGTGATTATGTGTTTTCCGATGTTTTAAAGCGAGCCCTGTGAAAGGGTCATTTGACCCCCCAAAAAAGGTCGTGACCCACAGGTTATGAACAGTTGTTCTAAAAGATCACTTCCATCATATATGGACATCTCCAATAATACTCCTATCTGCACCACACACAAGAAGAATCTCAGAGCAGTGCACAAACTCACAATAAAGCATGCAGAGTGGGTGTTTTGAATTATGAATCGACATCATAGCACACTCCGTTCCCAATCGTCAGCAGCAAGCGAAGAGTTCCAATTCCGATGGTACCAGTAGCTGTCTGATTGTATATCCGTCTCGCTATTTCCTGAGTGTTGAGCGTCGGACAGATCACCTGGTAACTTTCCTTAGCGCCATTCTCTACAGACCGCAATGATCCATCTGTGCCTCCACCTTGTTCAATCGTTCTCAGAGGCCTTACAACATCTAGCTTGTCAGACATCAACTCACCACCAAATGATACAGAACCGGTCAGTCTATCTCTCTACTCATTTCTCAATACACCACTATCACTTGGAGAAAATATCCAAAAGACGCTAACTACACAGGACCTTTGAAGCGATGCTTGCCACTCCGCACGGAGCATGCCTGACTCCACCATTCTCAGCATGCTCTGTGGGTGAGTTACAACTACGTCATGTGTGTACAGCTGATTCTCATTACAGCAGAAGGTAGCAGTGACTGCCCCACCTCTATTTTCAAACTAAATGTTGTGATATCATATGCCAGACTTTGTTGCACTAAGCGACGCCCATTCGCTTTTGCTATAAACCCCTATGCACTTCGTCTACCTCTCAACACAGAGCCATCTGTATAGATAATCACATCACTTGAGTGGGAATTGTCATTTATTGAACTTCTGATTCTTCAGCACCAGCTGGCCAGTCGTTGCACTCACGACCTAACGTGATTAGGACACTAAACAAGGTTGATTCTTGCTCGGACTCTTTCACCCTCTCCTCTCCTGGCCTAGATTTATCAAAGCTGCACTCGTCTAATTGTGTTTACAAACAGCTTGCACACCACCATCTAGTCAGCAATCCCGGAAGGTAGTGGGGGCTTAAAAAACAATTACAATGCATTATTCGATATATATTCCCAGGACCGCAGATTACGCCGAGAAGATGTAGCCGTAACGGGTGAACCAACTACACTTTCTAGAGGTTTGAACGGGGTATCTAGAAGTTGCCCTGCTGGTCTGCCATCTAGACTGAGTTTGTGTAATCTCAAAGTGTCAAACCTGCTGACAGCGGCTCATATGAGAAAATAGTTACGGATATGACAACGTTTACACCAAAAAATGTATACATCAATACCCATAAATACTCTTGCTACTCGCCATCGCCATGGGCTGTGAGTCCTATGTCTCCTCATAGCGCAATATAGCACTATCGCCTGGAAAGACGGAAAGGTGCCAATCATTCAATACCCACCCACATTAAACTGCAGGCTACACTACTTACCAGTGCAGTCGTCATACATTCCCTAATATAGCGTCTTATGAGGTTGAACGGTGTATAGGTGACTGCCATATTGCTTCATCATCCGGGATGAGATTCTTGAAGTTTCAGACCTGGTGACATCTTTTCTTTTTGTCCCTGTAACCTGAACGCTCCATGTTTTTTTTTTATTTCTAGTTGGCCTGAGGACATGATTGTATCGTTCCAGTTGACAGCAAAGCTGTAATACTGGCCCTTTTCAGTTGACTATCCGACTCTTTAAGTTTCTGTTGTCCGGGTTATCCTGTCTGGTTTGTTTCATGGGGCATTTATTTTGTCTTTTAATTTGCTTTTTTCAGTATTTATTTGTTAAGTGTCTGTGTGAACAAAACCCAATACTGATGATGATGATGATGATGATGATGATGATGATGATGATGATGATGATGACGATGACGATGATGATAATAATAATAAAAATAGTAATAATAAGGATCAGTCAACAACCATGGCATCTGAACCTTATCGTTCTGTTGACAAGTGCTGCTACCTCCGGGGTTCTCTGTATTGGCGAAGCCAGAAACCGAAACAACTTACAGCGCATAAAGCAAACTGCTTAATCACTTTGCAATCTAAAATCACATATTGGTCTTGTCTGACATTCATTTTAAAGCCCTATCTTTTTATTCAGATCAGTACAGAATTATTAACTCGGGTGGGAAGGAATATAGTAAGGGAGGTGGTATTATTTTGGATCCAATGAACTCAAAAACTGTGAAAGGATTTTGGACAATATCAGATAGGGTACTATTAGTAAAACTTCGCGGCAGACCGCTTGACATCGACTTAGTACAGATTTATGCCAAAACAGCAGATAGTTCAGAGGAAGATATTGACGCATTTTATGACGAGTTAGACATGGCTGTTGATCAATGCAACAATTGTGAAGTAACAATGGTACTTGGAGATTTCAACGCGAAAATAGGAAGGGAAAAAGTGTACGGAATAACGGGTGGCTATGGCCTAGGAGAAAAGAATGTGAGAGGTGACAGATTACTAGCATGGGCTGAGTCACGCAGCATGATAATAGGTAACACCTGGTTTAAACACCATCCTCGAAGATAATGTCCGCAATCAGATTGATTATATTTTGATTTCAAGAATATTCCGGAGCAGCTTAGTTGGAGCAAAAACTAGACCAGGAGCAGACTGCTTTAGTGACCATGTTCCAGTTGTAGGAAAAATTAGAATAAAACTAAAGAACATTAGAAAAACACCACAGAACATCAAGTTAAATTTAGGAATTCATAAAACAGATACAGCAATTAAGGACCAGTACAATGTCACTGTACAAAACCGGTATAATGCAATGGAAATTATACAGACTATTGATGAACAGTGGGATATGTTGCGCGAGTCAATTCAGCAGACATCTAAAGAGACAATCCCACCAACCCATATAGTTGCAAAAAAGAAATGGATGTCAACCGAAATTCTGCAGTTGATGGATGAAAGAAGGAAGAAAAAGAATATTAAAGAAGAATACTCTAGAGTACAACAAGAAATAGTGAACAAATGCAAAGTGGCTAAAGAAGCTTGGCTGAATCAAATGTGTACAGAGATTGGGGGAAACAACAGGAAAGACTCACATTCCATGTACCAACAGATAAACATGTTAACAGGAAAGATGACACGTAACAGCACTGGATGTTTGAAATCAAAAGATGGTGACTTATTAATGGGACATAGTAATATAATTAACGGATTGATAGAGTATATAGGGGAATTGTATGATGATAATAGACCAGATGTAGAACAGCAGACCAACAATGATGGTCCACCAATAATGACTGCAGAAGTTGAGGATGCAATACATCATATGAAGAAAGGAAAAGCACCCGGGCCAGACAACATCTCACTGGAAGAAATCGAAGCACTGGGAGATTTTGGAATTGAAATAATAACTAAACTTTTAAATGATATTTATAATAGTGGGTATATTCCAAATGACCTTTTAAAATCCATATTTATAGCTATGTCTAAGAAACCAGGCACTATAAAATGTGAAGACCATCGCACAATAAGTCTTATGAGTCACATGACTAAGATTTTACTGAGAATAATTATGAGAAGAATAAGAAACAAACTTAAACCAGAAATCAGCGATGAACAATGTGTATTTGTAGAAGGAAAAGGTACAAACAATGCCATAAACATCCTAAGGACATTATCAGAAAGAACTATAGAAGTACAGACTGATTTGTACATATTCTTCATAGACTATTCAAAAGCATTTGACTGTGGGAAGCATGAAGAAGGCAATCAAACTGTTAGAAAAATTAAACATTGATGGGAAAGATCTACGAATAATAAAGAATATGTATTGGCAACAAACAGCAGCTATAAGAATTAACAACTGTTTAGGTACATTTCAAAGCATACATAGGGGCCTACGACAAGGATGTGTACTGTCACCTGATTTGTTTTCAATATACAGTGAATATATAATGAGGGCTTTAATTGGTATGCCACGAATTGTGGTTGGTGGGCATAATATAAACATTTTACGTAATGCTGATGACACAGTCTTGATAGCAACAAGTCAGAAAGAACTACAGGAAATTATAGACATTGTAGTGTTAGAAAGTGGAAGAATGGGCCTCAGTTTTAATAAATGGAAGACAGAAATAATGGTGGTATCAAAGCAACGAATTATTCCTAAGTGTGTAATAACAGTTGATGGTGTTATTTTAGGACAAGTACAGAAATTTAAGTATCTGGGCACATGGATAACATCAGATGGAAGATGCATAACTGAGATAAGAAACAGAATAGGACAGGCAAAAACTGCATTTTATAAAATGAAAAACATCTTGTGCAATATATCCTTGTCCTTGAGAGTTAGAAAAAGAATTCTTGCTTGCTACATACATCCAGTTTTAACATATGGCTGTGAATCCTGGACAATCGGTAGGCAGGCCAAACAATTTCTAGAGGCCTCAGAGATGTGGTTTTACAGAAGAATGCTTAGAATACCTTGGACAGCCAAAAAGAGCAACCAAGAGGTTTTGAAAGAGGCGGGAGCCCGAAGACAACTTATCACAGACATCAGAAGGAGACAGTCATCATTGTTCGGCCATGTTACGAAAAGAGGGAAAATAGAACATGTTGTGACCACTGGAAAGATCTGTGGAAGACAACGAGAGAAGATGCTTGACAGTCTTGTTGCATGGCATGGAGGTGTGTCGGCACACGAACTGATACATGCTGCAGGAGATCACAGATTATGGAGAGACATGATAGCCCACGCCAGTCGGCAAGGCACCTGATGATGATGATGATCTTTTAATGTTATAATTGTAGATCCAAACCGCCGCCACCCCCCCCCCCGCCTTTTTTTTCTGTCCCACCGATCAGGGAGACACTTTTGTTTAAGATTTTGGTCTACAATTGAGCATTTTATTGTAGACGATCGCCACCCTTTGAAATTAGATACACTTCCTTGTTGCCTGGTATGTTGCGTTTGGCTAGTATCAAATGAGTAGCGCATTTGTCGAACCTTCTGTAGAATCTTACCTTTTTTCAGGATCCTCGCCCGTGATACAGAGCCTGTGCGCTGTGCCGAGCTTCTTCGGACTCCGACTTGAGTTTGAAGAAAAACGGAGCACTTATGGTTTACTACCCGTGTACCATGCTGTTGATCCGCTGTTCAAAAAATTAACCACGGGTCGTAGTCATAATGAGAGTACTGGCTGCATTGAAACTTCAAGTAACCTGGGCGTGTACTTTCTGAGGTTCTGTTTGTCCAATTTTTCCATATAATCTTTCAGTTTCGTATGCTCAGATCAGACCATCAGGTGGGTTGCCTCTATGAACTCTCATGTATGCTGCAGGTACTTCGTGGTTCCTCATAGCTTGTTCTGCACACTTTGCTCTTGAGGCCATGTGTCTTTTCGAAATTATAGGTACAGTGGGCAGGTCTGCAGAATATGCTGGGTTGTTTGTGGTGCTGTTTGACAGGCACACTGGGGGGAACTGTACAATCTTTATTTTATGCATGTGTTAGTCAAGTTTGCATTGTACTGTTCGTAGACGGAAAATTGTTGTATGTTGCTTTCTGCTTAGTCTGCTGATAAAGTTTTGTGGATGTTTACTGTTAGCTTGTTCTCTCCACAATTCTTTGTATTTTCTCTTGATAAGTGTTTTGGTTCTGGTAATGACAATGAATCTGTGTCTTTTTTTCTCCTTTGTTCCATTTTTAGCAAGTATGTCTGCTAACTCATTTCCTGGAATGCCGCAGTGAGCCGGAATCCACAGGAGAACGATTTGATTGTTTTATGAGAGTCTGTTTAGCTGGCGGGTCAGTTCTCTCTCCGTGTTGTCTTGTGGACCCATCAGGGTCGCCTGGAGGACTGACATGCATTCACAAAGGAAAGCAATTTTGATGTTTTTAATTTTTCTTTCCTCAAGCCTTTTGGTTGCATCATGTTCTTTCAATAACGCTATCTCTAGTCATATTTCTCAGAACCTCTATTTGTTTTCATGCTTCCCCTTTCACCTCATTAAATACCCATTCACATCTTTATCCACATCTCCTTAAACTTAACTCCCTAGAGTGGGTTCCGGGGCCTCATTTCTCATTTGAGAAAAGGGCAAGGTGGAGGGGAAATAGATCCACTGCTCCTTAAAAGCATTTTGTAAAATGAGACTGATTAATGATTCGTTGAAATAGTCGTGTTATGCTAAAAGGTGCAGATATCCGATATCACAACGTCTAGTTTGAGAATGGAGGTGGAGGCAGTCACTGCTGCCTCCCGCTGGACTGAGAATCAGCTGTACGCAAATGTCGAAATTGTAACTAACTCACAAAGTATTTGAGAACAGTGGAGACAGGCATGCTCGATGCAGAATGGCGAGCATCGCTTCAGAAGTCTCAGGTAGTTAGCCTCCTTTGGATATTTTCTTCAGGTCATGCTGGTGTGTTAGGAAACGAGCAGGCAGATAGACTGGCCAATTATGCACCACAAGCTAGATGTTGTGAGGGCCCTTTAGGAGCGAATGAACAGACGAACTTACAAATTGTTCATTATGATCTGAGGAGAATGGCGCTGCAGGGAGTTACCATTGAATCTCTTTGACGCTCAACACTCAAGGGAAAGACGAGGCGGATTTACAATGAGTTTCTATCCCAATATCTTTCCCAAACGGACAGTCAATATTTCAGGGGGTGGTAGATAGGCTGCATGCAGTCGTTGGACCTAGGCTGCATGCAGTCGTTGGACTTAGGTTGCATACAGTCGTGGGACCTAGGCTGCACTTTATCGTGGAATGTAGGTGGGTTAGGGTTAGGTCCAGTTCTAGATGTTTTGGGGTCGTTAAAAGCATCGGAAAGTCGGGAAACCGCTCTTACCACCCTCGAAAACCCTGGACTGTCTTGTGAAGTCATCCTGGGGGGGGGGGGGGTGCGGGGGGAATATTGGGAAAGCACCCAGTTACTGGTACCATCGGAATTGGATCTCTTCGCTTTCTGCTGAAGATGTGGACGGAGCAGCGCTTTTGAGGGTGTCCAGGGTGCTATTATGTCGATTATTGATTCAAAATCACAACCCACCTTACCAAACATCTGTTTAAATGCGAAAAGAAGAAAAAGAAGAAGAAGAAGACTCAACTAAATGCGCCGGTCAATTCCATTTGCACAAGTCTCACCAGAAACATGAACAAACATTGTGTAGTAGTCGTTTAACTTGGAATAAAACAAATTGATGGATAATACAAAAACATACACACAAGAAAGAAACGAAAAAGATTAAAATATGAACATTGTCAAAACGAAACATTAACAATATAACAACTGAATAATTAAAATGCATGTAAAGTTTCTGATATGTTTAGTCTTTGCGGTAGTGTCCCTCTCCTTTACAGGTGCACTGTTCGCTTGAAGACAAGTATCCCGGCCTTTGGTCCATATCTCCAATGACGTCACAAGAGAACAACTTGAATACAGAGGCAGACACATGGGGAACCATGAGAGACAATAGTTGACTGGCACTGAATTCAAGAGCCGCTCTGATTCCCCCGAACTGTGTTGGACTGTAACTTTATTATACAGCTGTCCGGGAAAGGTTGGCCTACCGTTCCAGAGAGATGAATTGTGAATTTGTTTAGTATATTTTAAAAGAATTCGACCACACCTACTGGAAAAGGCGTGACCTACATTGGTGGCTCAAGTAATGTAAAGGAGCCTGGTGTTCTGTGTTCATATAACACTTACAGTGTGCTGCTGTTTCAGTGAATGCGTTCTATTCTCACAGTCGCTCTCTTTTGGTTTAATAAGTGGCAAAAAGTGTGATAATTCTACAGCTGTGTGTTAATTTATGGTGAGATCCTTGCGATATGTAGGAGTAGTGAAAGTAGTAATAGTAATAGTAAGCAATAGTGGTGTTTTTAACATTTTTATTTTCTACACGGGAATGTGTTCAGTTCTGCTGAATTTTTATGATCATTATCTAACTGACTTATAATTGGAACATAGTAATTGTCTTTTAAAAAAATGCACATTTATATATATTTTAAACTGATGCTTTTTGTGTGTTAATTTCAATTATGTTATATTTTTCAATTCGATGAAACAGATTAATTTACATAAAATTAAAGTAAAATAAAAGTTATAATAACAAAATTAAAATACTGTATTTTTAATAGTGAATAAACTAAATTTCGTCATAGTTTTAATTCAGTTGACATTCAGTAAACTAGCAAATACAGTGACCCCCCAAACATAATTACCTTACAAATACAGTGGCCTCCCAAACATAATGACCTTACAAATACAGTGGCCTCCCAAACATAATGACCTTACAAATACAGTGGCCTCCCAAACATAATGACCTTACAAATACAGTGGCCTCCCAAACATAATGACCTTACAAATACAGTGACCCCCCAAACATAATGACCTTACAAATACAGTGACCCCCAAACATAATGACCTTACAAATACAGTGGCCTCCCAAACATAATGACCTTACAAATACAGAGGCCTCCCAAACATAATGACCTTACAAATACAGTGGCCTCCCAAACAAAGTTAGCCTCATCTTATTCATCCTAATCTCTTCTCCAATAGCGTCTTTACCTTACTTCTTAATTCACTGGAATTTGTCTAGTCCTCTCTCTAAACTCCACACTAGTCACACAGTCATGCCACTTAATTTCCCATATACTGCGCAGTCACCTATTCATTAATTGTTTTGTAGTTGTTTCTGCTCTGTATAGTAATCAGCAAAAGTAACAGAATTGTGTCCCCTAATTTAATCACTTTTAGGACAGATGTAGTAGTAGTAGTCAGTAAGTTCAATTTTGGAGTTAACTTTCTTGCTTCTTCATTGTACTTTTTGTGTGTGTGTCCATAGTGTTCTGATCATTCACTTATAAAACTTCATCATATCTCTTTAGCTTCCAGATGAAAGTACAGTTTCTCCTTCCAATGTGGGACACAGTTTTTCAATATTCTAAAGCCCCACTCCGTCTATCGCTGGGGGCCTTAATATAAACTAACAGTTGAACGGGGTTTCTGGGACTTGTGCCCAGGGGATCCTCATCTGAATGATGGCACTTTGTGTCACCGGGTGTTGGTCGTTCATTGTATGTCTGGTGGGGTTGAACAGCACATGTGCTTCCACATGATTTGACACCTATCTGTTGAAAGTTTATGATTCACTCCTATACATCAGCACTGGCTTTGTTTATCACTTGACACCTCTCCTTTTCCCCTGATTTAACAAAGAAAGTGCATAAAATATCCTTCATTCTGTGAAATGCTGCTATATTAAGCTTCTGTAATACATCTTCTTTCTGCTGTTATAAGTGTGCCCAAGTACTTGCATCAGACTAGTCTCTTTTGCTTTGGTGTTGCATTTGTTTACTAAAACTGACTGACTTTAACATGATTTCCATTGTCATACACATATTGTTTTTTATAGTGAAGTATCCCGGTCAGGCGAATAACTTTGCACTGTCTTGTCAAGTCTGTGGCTGAATACCTCTGATTTTGACAACTTTTTTTTTCAAAGTAACACTCATACTGAGAAAAAGAGTCATCTTGAAGACCTTTTATGAATGAATGAATGCTGATAGAATATTGAATGTTGAATTTAAAAAAACAACAACATTATAGCACTTGGGAAACTCCCATAAGCGCTCCTGATCTTCAGCAACAAGCGAAGAGTACCAATTCAGATGGTACCAGTAACTGTGTGAGTGTACATCTGTCTCAGCCTTCCCTTGAGTGTTGAGTGCTGACTAGATCCCCTGGTAACTTCCCCCAGTGCCATTCTCCTTAAACTGTAATGATCTGTTTGTGTCTCCACACTATTCACACGCTCCCAAAGGGCCATCACAACATCTAGCTTGTCATACATCAGTTCACCACTATGCTGATAGAAGACACAAGGTTATATGACATTGTATGTAAGAATGTATAAACACCAAATTAGGAGTGGATCCGGCAAGGAGGGACATATGACAGGAAAAGAACGATGTGTGTGTATAATTAATATACTAAATGAACAGTTAGCATATATATATCTTGAGACAATTGCTGCGGGAGACGAAGCAACTTTGGGTATGCCCGGTGTGCTGTCGTGTTAATTCTGAAATCAGTATTAAGTTATAAAGGTTTATTTCCCCTAGCTGTAGACTGTCACCCATCTGCCAGCAGGCTGTGTCACTTCTTGTCTGTTTACTATTTCTTGATCTCCTCAGCTTGTGATTCTGTATCAGTAACTCTGCCGCCTTTGGCATAGCTCTTGGGGTCTTTGGAACCTGCTCCTCTTCCATATATAAGTAGAGTCCTGTCAGAAGGGTATGAAATATCCCATTCCAAGTTGCAGTTTCAGTAATGTTTTTATTGTGAAGAGTTGTAATCCCCTTTGTAACAAGACAAGTTCTTGTTTAGAGTGTTCAGTAATTTGTGCTTAGAAGAGCTGCAGGAGTTTCAAGGAAAGACAGAATACAAAATCACGAAATCAGACGAATGCTAGGAATAAAGCCAGTCTTACAGGTCATCAAAGAACAACAAATGAAGTGGTTTGGACACCTAACAAGAATGCCCTGGTACTATCTGCCACAGCGAGCCACACTAAAACGCTACAATGGGTATAGAGCCAGTGGAAGACCTCGGAAAATATGAAGTGATGGCATTAAGAACAGCCTTACAAAAATGAACATCAGTCTTAATAGTGCTCTTGACAGAGCTCAGCAACGAACGTTACATCTCTACCCGACACTTTGATGAGGTACAAGATGGAAGAGAAGAAGAAGAAGAAGTAATTTGTAATTATGCTTTCTTTTGAAAGTTCATTATTTGTTGTCATCATTTTCTCTGTTATCCTTTAACATTATCATTGCTCAGAGTTATTTATATTTTACTATCATTACTTAGACTTTATATGTTTGTCTTAAAAGGGTAAAGTCGGGAGATGTGAACCAGCGTCATTGCACACAGTTATAAACCATAAATGCTCTATCACCAGTACAGACAGCTGATAAGAAACTGTTTGCCTGTGTCGCCGTCTGCACACAACTCTGTAGCTACAGTGACTTTCCTCCATTTACCCAGAATGTTAACTCTGGTACCCATTACCTAGAGGCTGGGTGAACCCTAGGAACCGCCTGGTTTCGAATACCGGCCGTGGGCTTCAGCGAGTCGCAGCTAGATTTGAAAATTAGTCTCCTATCGACTGCATCATGTTTGTCTTATTTACACATCTTATTTGCTTCATTTTCTGCCATTTTATTTTCCCCAGTTTAAACATGTGCACATTTGCAGCAGTGAAAAATTCTCTGGTGTTCAGATACTCATTAGCCAGGAAGATACCGTGTATCTCAACACCAGGAAAAGTCTGTTGTTTTGATCGCAGTCAATTTTCACCAACAACAAAACAAATATTGCATGCTTTTGCAGAGTAAGACTTTGTCAGACAAGCATAAATAGGCAATCTAGGAAACAAAATTAAAGAACAACTTAAAATAAAGATTAGAACATACCATTTATTTTATCCTGTCATATCCTGCTGAGGGTAAGATGTTTAATATAAGCTACACAAAAAAGATTGTGTATATTATGAAATCTTTGTCGTCTTCTTCTTTTATTCACTTAAAATAAATTATCTATATCTGCAGTGTTGTCTATAGTAGGAACTTCACTGTCTTTTGTAATTCACTTAACGAGCCGTAAAGTTTGACTTGCACCAATGTTTCTCTTGGCCAAAAGTTTTGCCTTGATAAGTTGTATCTGGGACAGTCTTAGATGACATATTCTGTTGTCTCAGGTGCCATTACACATGTGCACATGGCTGATTCGCCGATTGTACATTTTGTGTTCTTGTGTTTGCGAAGTCGATTGTGTAAATAAAATGTTAATATAAAAAAAAAAAAACACAATGAATACAATTGAAGAAAATTACAATAAAAACGGAAGCCAGATAATTGAGGAAACATGCATAATGTTCTACGCATGCTAAATGTACAGAATACTAGTAAACAAATTCTTTTTTTCACGTTCACTGGTTGAAAACTCTGGCAGAGATTTGTGGTTGTTAGTCCACTTCTGGACTCTAGTCCTGTTCAAGAAACTGAGTGTTGCATGTACATCCATTTTACAGGTCTGACTCATCTTCATGCAAACGGTTGGTTCCTTGCCTCCCAGGAAAATGTACTCCGACTTTGGAGACAGCTCCCAATTAGTGGACTCTTACGACATGTATTTGGCTAGGCATTGGGCCTATTCTTGTTTTACCACACAGTGGGGCTCTGGAACACAGACGGGGAATGTACAAATTAAAGAAGCCTGTTCCATTCCTTGAGGTATCTTCTTCTTCTTTGTTCACAGCTGTATGCTTCAATGGAAAGTCCTGCCTGTTTGTCCATTTAGACTCTTTCTGCCAGGGTCTGAGTTTTGCATGCACATCCATTATACTGACTTATTTGTGTGCAGTTGTTGTTCCTTGCCTCTCAGGCAGATGTACTCTGACTTCAAGGGAAGTCCCCAGTTTGTCAACTTCTACAACCTGCTTGTTGGGAAGGCAGTGGGTCTATTCTTGTTTTCTTTACAATGTAACCCACACAGGGATATCCTTGTGGTACAGTAGGTATGTGTGCTAATCCCCATTTTTAAAATAGAGAATTGGCACTAAACGGGTCATGCCAAGACCATGCCGACTATCTACTCTTTCCAGGATTATTTTTGGGGATACTCATTTCAGATCGTCGACTTATAGTTAGTCAGTTAATTGACTGATCATCCTCATTTCACATCAGACAAGTCCCTAAGCGCTCAGATCCCATCTTCAGGATCTTCCTCAGCAAGTGGTCACTAATCTTCTTTCTTCTTCATGTTCACCGGCTGTAAACTCCATTGGAAAATTCAGGTTTTTCATCGACCTTTAGACTTTATTCTTGTTTCAGAAGTTGAGTGTTGTGTGCACATTCGTTTTACATATTGACTTATTTATATGCAGACTGTTATTCCTTGCCTCTCAGGCAGATGAGCTCTGACTTCAAAGGATGGTGACTACTGACACCAGTTCTGTGTTTGCTTGCTATTCTTCTTTGACTACATGAATAGTGTTCATGTTTAGCCAGGATCAGCTTATAAGATCGGTTGTAGATACTGTCCAGGAAGTTGCAGAACCAACTACAGCATTTGTCAGCTGTTTGGTTTTCATCAGACATTTTATGTTCCGTAATTTCCCTTGCTTCCTGAACTGAATGTCAAATCTTTGGAGCTAAGGCCAGTTTTCTGAAAATCTCCACCTTCACAGAGATTTGACACATGGCCACCAGACATGCAGGCAAGCATGCTGACCACCGAACAATCATGGCTCCTGAATAAATACATTATAATTAGAATAGAAAAGTAAACAGTAAAAGGCCTTATTTATGTCAGTGGCGTATCAGGAATATTTGACTGGACTCATTTCAGTAGAACAACTGTCACTCTGCGGATGATGATTTCAGCCGCCATTACTTCCCAGGACATTACCTCGGTACACATTTTGGGCTGGGTCAACCTGGAAGCCAAGATCAATTGAAATTTTAAAAATCACACTTGATGTGGATCTGAACCCAAGACGTTCAGGTCGGCAGGTAGGCATATAGCCACTTCACTACCACGGCTCCCACGTGATAAGCATAGTAAATTATATATTATGTTGGTTAATCTTTCTTTTTTGCATGTAGTTTGATGAGAATTTGTGATACATATCTATCCACATATGCCAGTCTTATGAAAGCAAATGTAAAGGAGATTTCAGTTTTTTTTTTTTTTAATTAAAGAAATTACTGGTGTAATCTAGTCATTGACAGTACAAAATCCTCGTGGAGTCATGTGATTTTTCCAAGGGACATGCATTTTTGCTATCACTTTGCATATCAAGGTGGGTCAACAGTGTGTAGATCATTTTCTGCGGATTCAAACTGTCGGCCCATACTACCGCTACTTCGAGCTTCAGCTGAAGTAATAGTGTGTAGAAATCTCTTGTATGGTCTCTTGACCAGGAAAAATCCGACATGAGTCCGTTAACTTTGACGCCAGATTTCTGCAGCTTTAATCATCACCAGCCCTCGTTGCCATTGCCAGATTGCCTGCAACTCTACACCACTCCGTCCTCCTTGATGCTTGCTGAATATAATGTGTACATGCAGAAGCTCGACCCACTCACCAAGCCCAGCCAGAATCCAGAACTCTCCAATCAGTGTTCTTGTTCCTGTACTGCTGTTGAATTTGTGTACCTTGCTGGTTCAAGGGCCATACCCAGCTTCTTGTATTCCTGTGACCGAATTTTTCCCGTTTGGCACCAGCAGTGACCAGACAACTGAACGTTCAGACGACGGTGGGTCCGGACGAATCAACCTGACAGTCATGTTTCCTTTCTTTGGCAATCGGCACGACAAGCTTTATGTGAGTATGCCTTCATTGTATGTGTGTGTTTTTTGTTGTTGTTGATTGAAGAGTTGAGAATATTGATTTGAATGTGTGACATTATTTAGAGGGAGCCACTGTAAAGGTTGAATATTTGCTAACATAAATCTCAGTATTCTTCTTGTGTATTCCTCCCTAAAAAAAAAAAAGGTTGGTTGGTATGTTTTGTTGTGGCTTACAGCTAGGCTGCAATATCTATGCCTTTCGGCTCAACGCACCTGATTTCAGAAAGCCCTAATTAGTAGCATTTTATGACATGCTTGTTAGAGAGCAGTGGGTCATTTCTTTTAACCCCTACAATTGAATGGTCGTAGACCATGAGGCAGACCAAGAAGAAGAAGATGGAGAGATAATGTCCAGACAGGCCTGGAAACACTTGGTGTCATCAACTGGAATGAGAAGGTCAACCAGAGAGATGAATGGAGGCGGGTGATGTCTGCAGCAATGAACCTCAAGGGCTCGGAATGCTGAAGAAGAATAAGATATGTTTGTATTATAGCCACTGATTCAGGTTAAATTCCACCATGCCTTCTGTCTGTCTGTCTGTCTGTCTGTCTATCTATCTATCTATCTATCTATCTATCTATCTATCTATCTATCTATCTATCTATCTATCTATCTATCTATCTATCTATCTATCTATCTATCTATCTATCTATCTATCTATCTATCTATCTATCTATCTATCTATCTATCTATCTATCTATCTATCTATCTGTCTATCTATCTGTCTGTCTGTTCGTATTTCTGTCTATCAGTATATATAGGGTGAGTGTGGAAGTCATAACTAAGCTGTAGGTAAGCTTCCTTTGTCCGCGCAATTTGCCAACGTTCAGATAACGCACGCGAGAGAGGGGTGTGCGTGAGAGCGCATATCTGCACCACACCCCTCCCCATTTAGCCAGCATCAAAGGTTGCATATCTAGGCCAACAGGCGTACAGTTTGGAGCGCACAATTCTTCACGCCACACCCTGTTTAATGCTTTAGCTTGGTGTGTGTATGTGTGCATATATGTTTATGTATATGGTATGCGCATCTGCGTGTTTATTTTGTCGTATCTGTGTATGTGATCATATGTGTATGTGATCATATGTGTATGTGTCCATGTTTGTGTAAGTGCATCTGCGCATGGCGTGTGAGTTTTTTTTAATGATGTTTTATGAAAGCGCATGTGTTTATATGCTTATGTAAGGTAGGTGTTTAGTTCATGTATGTAGATACATGTTTATGGCTGTAATGAAGTGTGTGTAAATATGTATGGACTCATTTAGGTATGTTTGTGTTTGTACTTGTGTGTTTTCGACCGTGTCCACAAACGAGATCGCTTCCTACTGAAGTCTTCTGGCAAAGTGGCAAGCTGTTTACCTCGAGTTCTGAAGGTCGTGGGTTCGTTTTACGGACGCGTCGTTCATTTCGCGAGTGTAGTTCTTAACGGGGATCGTCGTTGGAGCTAAGGTGCTCGTGCTTTGTGTGACACTCTCTTCAGCCGGCTAGTCGTTCTGCAGAGAGAGAGAGGGAGAGAGAGAGACTGAGACACATGGGATAAAGCCCTGTCGACTATAACGTTAACATGTTCATCCACAGCCCGACTAAGAATAGTCTTCTTCTTCCTCTTCTTCTTCGAGTCTTCTGCCAGAAAACCTCAATCAGGAGGCCTTTATGAAAGCTGTGGTGCAATCATATTCTCTCCATGTACTATGCTGACCACATCACCCACCATGTGCCGATTGGTCTATACAAATATAGACGTAACATAAAGGGGTCATTTTACTTTGTTTTCATTGAGATTTGAAGAGGCCAGATTGCGTCTCCGTTGTCAGCATACAGTTGATGGTGGTGGAAAAGGCCAGAGTGCGTCTCTGTTGTCAGCAAACAGTTGACGGTGTTGGAACAGACCAGGTTGCGTCTCTGTTGTCAACTAACAATTGATGGTGTTGGAACAGACCAGATTACGTCTCTGTTGTCAGCAAACAGTTGACGGTGTTGGAAAAAAACAGATTGCGGCTCTGTTGTCAGCTAACAGTTGATGGTGTTGGAACAGACCAGATTACTTCTTTGTTGTCAGCATACAGTTGACGGTGTTGGAGTAGACCAGATTACGGCTCTGCTGTCAGCATACAGTTGACGGTGTTGGAGCAGACCAGATTGCGTCTCTGTTGTCAGAATGCAGTTGGCGGTGTTGGAGCACATGCTCAGCATTTTCTGGTGCCAAGTTTCAGAGGCACATCTCCGTGTTTCCTATACCGAACAGTTTGAACATTTGTTGTGCTCTGTCCTTAGTCTGAAAATAATGCATTGTCCCTCTCTCGAAAGGCGACGAATCTGTAATGATTCAAAATAAAGGCACCTTTTACACGCCTTCAGACGTGGTATGTAGGGCTAGACCTACATTTTATAGACCAAACGGCACTTGGTGGGTGATATGGCCAGTATCACACCGGCGCCTCTATTTCCCATGACTGTACTTGGTACCCACTCAAGGATGGGTCGATCTGGAAGCCAAGGTCATTTTTTTTAAAGTCGGCTCCTGTCAGGATCCGAACCCACGACCTTCCGATCCGCAGGCGAGTGTCTGGCAGCTAGACCACGCCGTTTCCAATCTGTAATGATACATAATAATATTATAAACAGAAAGTAAATAATTTGTTCCCGCACGCCATTGGCCCATCGGACCTATTTGTGTATAGGCCTTTACTTCCTAAGACATTTCTTTGTACCTGTTTTACGCTGGGCGCGGAACTGATATTCAAGGTCATTGATATCCTCAGTCCTCTGGTTATCTCGGGGTTTCATTTGAGCCACATAGGGTACTTATGGATAAGGTTGTTTAGAGAGTCTCGCTTATCAGCCAGATGACTTGGGTTCGAAACCGCGTCGTGGTGGATTTTGTCTTCCTCTCAATCTCTCAAAATCTATAATAATGAACCCTTCTTGCTGTGTAGGTCTCTCTCTCTCTCTCTCTCTCTCTCTCTCTCTCTCTCTCTCTCTCTCTCTCTCTCTCTCTCTCTCTCTCCTGTATGGTTGCAGGATATAGAGGAAAAAAACAACAAGAGCAGAGAAAATGAATACACTGCAAGCTTCAAACTTCAGCTTTCGCTGTTCCTACGTGGCGCTGGAGATAAAGCTCTGACGGACAATTACTCCAGCCATATCTAGCCTGCTTACCTAACACAGCCCTACTTCTCTGGAACACGCACGAGTTCCTTCCCCTCCTTCTTTCCCAAATACCTTTTCTAAAATAGCTCTGGAACACGCCCACTTCTGAATTCCAAAGGGAGTTCCGTAATTTAGAATTGTTATTGACATGGGGGGCAAATGATTATGGACCGATTTAGTATGTGTCTTCCATTGATGTAGAAAATCCAGGTTTTATTAATCATTTTGAAATATAGTGTAAATAAGTTTCTCAGATAATACTGTGGCGTGGAGCAGAAACGCGGAGAACGATGAAAAGAATTACTGAAAAGCTACAAAAATTAACTTGTTTAAAAATTTTTATAAAATTGCCCCCCCCCCCCCTCCCCATGGCGACGGGACTACCGTTAGAACCTCCGATGGTTACCTCGTAACCTGAAGCAATTTTTCGTTATTTCAAAGCTTCACTCCGGCTATCATGGGGAGCTAATATAAGCTAACGGTTCAATGGCGTTTCTGGAACTTGTTTCCTGGTGATCCGCAACCGAACGGTGGCACTTTGTTTTAAAAAGATTTTTAAAATTAATATCATGAATGGGTCAAGTAGAAAGCAAATTATGTCACTGGTGGCACAGGATTTTTTTTTAAAAGTGAATATTGCAGTATGTGTACATAGTTTTATTCTAATACACGCAACCAAGCGTGTCCATCAACGTGTTTTCTTTTTTTCTGAATTCAACTGCCAACTATACTTCACCAGAAACTTAAACAATAAAGAGCATCCAATGACAGAAAAAAAAAAAGAAAAAAAAGGCACTTTGTTTTATCGGGTATTAGTCGCTCTTTATACCACACGCACGTGCCCGCGCTCGCGCACATACAGAGAGAGAGAGAGAGAGAAGGGGGGGGGGGAGTCATAATATGGGACGCAATTTTTCGTTATTCTAAAGCTCCTATCCGGCTGTCATCGGAGGCTCTAATGTAACCTAACGTTTGAAAGGGGTTTCTGGGACTTGTGCCCAGATGATCCTCATCCGAATGATAGCACTTTGTGTGACTGAGCTTCTATCGCTTGTCGTGCGGTCCTGGTGGGTTTAACCACGGCCGACTCTATTTAAATACCAACTGGGTCAATTGGGATTCCCGTTATTGTGCAAATCGAGGACCCGCTCTGAAGAAGGCTGTGTTGAACGTCACCCAGGTCCTAATATAACCTTGCAATTGAATAGGGAGGGTTTCTGTGTTTTGTACATGGAGATTCCCATCTGAGTAATGATACATTTCACTTTGTATGACAGGTTGTTAATGGGTCACTGTTCGATCGTAATGGGGTTCAATTTCACCGATTCACACATTAACTTATATCATATTTTTTTCTGCCTTCTATCCTCAGATGAAGCATAGATCCTCAGTTAACTCACGCCAAGTTGTTCTGTTCTTGATTGTTGCATGCAGCTAACCCCCACGTTCTCCTCATCTGTTTAACTTCATTCTTTAGCTCCCTTCTGCACGTTTTTTTGTTGTCTGTCGTTATTTCTATGCCCCTGTGGGTTCCAGTGTACATTAATTCTAGTTATTTTATTCTCAAGCTTTCTTAACGTTTGTCATGTCCAGTGCCATCGCCCTGTCTTCACCAGTTTGTCCACTGGACCTTGTTTAGTTCTCTCTCAAAGCTCCGCATCAGTGTGGAGTGATTCTATCTTACAATTCAACTTCAATCATCCAAAAAACAGATTGCCACATATCTTTTCGTAAATCCTGGGTATATCTGCTACTGTCTGTTTTACCACTTTTTAGGGCAGTGTAGACAGGGCTGCCTTGAGCCTGAGGCTTTTCGGCCGTCTGGCTAGTGTTGTCGACTTGGACTGTGCAGGTTAGTAAGTTTAATTTTGCCTTGGTATATTAGTCAGTCAGTAGCATGTTTTTTGCAGAACCTTGCTCCTATTATAACAACCTACTAGAAAACTTCTCGATCACAAGCAAGATGTCCCGCGTCGATACACCCATCTGGAGATTATCCACCAAATCCTGCACCCATCTCCTCTTTGGCGTATCTCTTCTTCTCTTCCCAGACATATACACCTGCATATCAGATTTTGGTTAATCCTTACCCGCACCGGCCTACAGATTACATCGAGCTGGTGTGGTCGCTACGAGTGCCCCAATTGTAACTGCATCGAAAATTGAACAGGGTATCTGAGCTTGTCCTGTTGGTCTGCCATTAGCACTGAAATTATTTGATATCACTGTGTCAGATCTTCAGGTCCCGTTGGTCTGCCATTAGCACTGAAATCATTTGATATCACTGTGTCAGATCTTCAGGTCCTGTTGGTCTGCCATTAGCACTGAAATTATTTGATATCACTGTGTCAGATCTTCAGGTCCCGTTGGTCTGCCATTAGCACTGAAATTATTTGATATCACTGTGTCAGATCTTCAGGTCCCGTTGGTCTGCCATTAGCACTGAAATTATTTGATATCACTGTGTCAGATCTTCAGGTCCCGTTGGTCTGCCATTAGCACTGAAATTATTTGATATCACTGTGTCAGATCTTCAGGTCCTGTTGGTCTGCCATTAACACTGAAATTATTTGATATCACTGTGTCAGATCTTCAGGTCCTGTTGGTCTGCCATTAGCACTGAAATTATTTGATATCACTGTGTCAGATCTTCAGGTCCCGTTGGTCTGCCATTAGCACTGAAATTATTTGATATCACTGTGTCAGATCTTCAGGTCCCGTTGGTCTGCCATTAGCACTGAAATTATTTGATATCACTGTGTCAGATCTTCAGGTCCCGTTGGTCTGCCATTAGCACTGAAATTATTTGATATCACTGTGTCAGATCTTCAGGTCCTGTTGGTCTGCCATTAACACTGAAATTATTTGATATCACTGTGTCAGATCTTCAGGTCCTGTTGGTCTGCCATTAGCACTGAAATTATTTGATATCACTGTGTCAGATCTTCAGGTCCCGTTGGTCTGCCATTAGCACTGAAATTATTTGATATCACTGTGTCAGATCTTCAGGTCCCGTTGGTCTGCCATTAGCACTGAAATTATTTGATATCACTGTGTCAGATCTTCAGGTCCTGTTGGTCTGCCATTAGCACTGAAATTATTTGATATCACTGTGTCAGATCTTTAGGTCCTGTTGGTCTGCCATTAGCACTGAAATTATTTGATATCACTGTGTCAGATCTTCAGGTCCTGTTGGTCTGCCATTAGCACTGAAATTATTTGATATCATTGTGTCAGATCTTCAGGTCCTGTTGGTCTGCCATTAGCACTGAAATTATTTGATATCATTGTGTCAGATCTTCAGGTCCTGTTGGTCTGCCATTAGCACTGAAATTATTTGATATCATTGTGTCAGATCTTCAGGTCCTGTTGGTCTGCCAACAAGATTAAAATCCTCTGGTTTCAGTTTGTCAGAATTTTCAAGTGTCAGTTCGCAGATAAATCGCATGGTTTATGATGAAGAGACCATAGTAACAACCATAGTAAATACTCTTCCTATCAACACTTAGCACATTGGCAACTGTGAACATTTGTTAACAATGAAGTGTTATGACATGTAACTAAATCTGTTGGCTTTGCTAAAACGACTCTAGCGCAATGGTTCTCAACTTTCCTAATGCCGAGACCCTTTAATGCCTCATGATGTGGTGACCCCCAACATATGACCTTTTCGTTGCTACTTCATAACCCCAGTGAATATGTGTTTTCCGTAGTCTTAGGCGACCCAAATAAAAGGGTCGTTCGACCCACAAAGGGGTCGCGACCCATAGGTTGAGAACCGCTGCTTTAGGGGATTCTGTAGAGTAATCAGACAGTCGCAGCTCCAGCCTGTTCCTCTGTCAACGAAAGCCTCCCATAATGTCCATCACTGTCCCCTTGTGACAAAATTAGCACAGACTGCAGTCTCAGCAAAGTCAGTAGCAAATACATGCATTAAATGCACAGGGCAGCCATCAGAAATTCCAACACAAACAGTCAGCACTATAAATGCAGTTCATTGTCCATGGAAGCAGCCATTACAACAGATCAGTAGATGCACACGCAGTTAATCTCAGTAATGCACCAAGTTGGTTCCCCGGCCTAATTTTGTGTGTGTGTGTGGGGGGGGGGGGGGGGAATAGACCCACTGCCTCTCTTTGGCCTTCCTTTTCCTCTCTTCCCAGACATATACCCCTCCATATCAGATTTTATTAATCCTTACCCGCACAGGCCTGCAGATTACACCCAGCTGGTGTGGTCGCTGTAACTAAACTCCGGCGGGAAGTTCTGGTCGTTGTCTATTTCTGGACTTTGGTCATGTTCCAGAACTTGAGTTTTGCATGCACATCCTTATTATATACGTGGCTTATTTGAATGCAAGGGTACCAGCCAACCAACCAACCAACCATGTCCTCGCCCTGCACGCTTGTCTTACACTTTGCCATTTCAGCACTCCACTTACCAGCCAGCTGTGAAAAACATCGCTATTGGTGCCATCGGAATTGGAACTCTTCGCTTGCTGCTGAAGATGGGGACGCAGCACTTATGGGAGTTTCCCAAATGCTGTGATGTCGATTCTTAATTCAGCATTTAACATTTATGTGAAGTACGGTTATAAGTCGTTCCAACGACGTGCCTTTTTTCTAGAGCAGTGTTCTTCAATCTTTCTACACACGGGGACAGCAGGAGACATATTTAGCCGTCAGTTAACTTCTTCTTTTTCTTCTTCTCTGCCACCTTGTACATCATCGAAGTGTCGGGGGAAGATGTACCATTAGTTGATGAGCTCTGTCAAGAGCACTATCAAGACTGATGTTCATTTCGGTTAGGCTGTTCACTCCATTCTTTTCCGAGGTCTTCCACTCGCTTTATACCAGTTGTAACGTTTTAGTGTGGCGGATAGTACCAGGGCATTCTTGTTAGATGTCTAAACCACTTCATTTGTTGTTCTTTGAGGACCTGCAAGACTGGCTTTATACATAACATTCGTCTGATTTTGTATTCTGTCTTTCCTTGAAACCCCCGCAGCTCTTCTAGGGCATTTCATCTCTGTTGTCACAATGTTACGTTCATTGGAGGATGTAAGTGTCCACGTTTGGCACTGATAGCATAGTGTTGGCCAAAAAGAAGTTCTGATGAGATTCACTTTAGTACTCTGGAGTATCTGCTTGTGTGTCAACATGGCAGATAGTTGCCCCATTATTTGATTAGCTTTGGCACATCTGGAGCTAATTTCTCTGTCAGTTAACGACAGTTACAAAACAAATGCATCATCATCATCCCGTAACACTGCATTCCTTTGGGTCACTAGTTGCTGTTGTCTGTCTAATCAGCTTCTTCCACCTTTGATGGTCAGTTGAGATGGACTTCATGATTGCATGCCCTAAGTCAGGTTATGTATCTAGGTCTGTATTGATATGCCTCTTTGCTTTTCCCCTATACTGAACCGTAATAGAATCGTATTTGATCTTCTTCTTTTGTCAAAATCTGCTTGTGCCGCTAGGCATCGCAGTCTATCAGATGATCGGCAACCGAGCCAGGGCGCGCTCAGTCGCTTCATATGCCGTTATGTTATGAAGTCTCAAGTTGTCCGTGACTCCTTCAATCCATTTTCTTCTTGGTCTTCCCCTGCCTCTTGGTGTTTCGATTTTCATGTTGTATGCTCTTGATGCTGGCATCGTTGGTTCCATTCTCACTAGGTGACCAAACCATTTCATTCTTTGCTTCTCAATAAATTTAACGATGGGTATGGTTCCAATAGTTCTTGTAGTCACATCGTTTCTCACTCGATCTCTTCTGGTTTTATTCGCAGCCATTCTCAAACATCTCATTTCACAGGTGGTTAGTCTTCTCTCGTGTTCTTTTGTTAATGTCGTATTTGATATCATTGCATTTTCCGTCTTATCACTTTAGTTAAAGGAGGTTCAGTGTTGCCGGTGTATTGTGTGATTATACGGCAACCTCGTCATTTGTGATGTGATACCTAAAAAATGTTATACCTACAGTGTAACACATTTTGGGGAGTGGGGGGGGGGGGGGGGGGGAAGGGGGGTAAGCAAGTTCGACATTTGCTGTTAGGAAGTTAGTAAGTCTACCATACTTAGCCGGAGCGATGTTTCAGAGAAACGAAGCTCTACAGTAAGATCTATTCGACTTCTCCGTTTGGTTTATAATGTAGCGGCTACATGATTGGACGGACTTTTTTGGCGGGCGGACCACTGGGACATTTCTGTGGACCTTTGTCGGTCCGCGAACCACAGTTTGAAGAACGTGGCTCTAGAGAACGTGGAGTGAAAGTGGTTGCCTCCCCTTGTCGTATCACTTGGTGGTGGTCACTTGACGTGCGTTGGGTGTAGCCTCTGTAGCAAAGTACACGCGCACTCAATCAACGAGACAGAAATCGTCTGTTTGATGTATGTATGTAGTTCTTCTTCTTCTTCTTCCTCTTTTTCTTCTTCTTCTTCTTCTTCTTCTTCTTCTTCTTCTTCTTCTTCTTCTTCTTCTTCTTCTTCTTCTTCTTCTTCTTCTTCTTCTTCTTCTTCTTCTCCCCCTTCTTCTCCCCCTTCTTCTTCTTCTTCTTCTTCTTCTCCCCCTTCTTCTTCTTCTTCTTCTTCTTCTTCTTCTTCTTCTTCTTCTTCTTCTTCTTCTTCTTCTTCTTCTTCTTCTTTCTTCTTCTTCTTCTTCTTCGTCTTTTTCTTCTTCCTCCTCCCTCTTTCAACGCCTGTCGGTGACGATGTCCTGGGATCTCCGTGGGATGCAAACTGGCTGACCACTTGGCCACAGAGACCTCACCACCCCCCCCCCCCACCTTTGACCGAGTACATGTCATTTAAAAGTAAAGGGCTCTTTTCAGGCCAGTGGCGCGCTAGGTATGTGATGCTAGATCTATTGTTTAATATACCAGTCGGCATTAGGTTATTGATATGTAATCGGTTTAGGCTAAGTAATCGGTTTAGGCTAAGTAATCGGTTTAGGCTAAGTAATTGGTTTAGGCCAAGTAATCGGTTTAGGCTGGGTAACCAGTTTAGGATAGGTAACCGGTTTAGGGTGGGTAACCAGTTTAGGATAGGCAACCGGTTTAGGGTGGGTAACCAGTTTAGGATAGGTAACCGGTTTAAGCTGGGTAACCAGGTTTAAACTAGATCTTTTTTATTTTTTTTCTACGTTTGCCCCATGGAGATTTTTATTCTGTGGAATTAACATCTGAAGGATGTGAATCAAACGGGTTCAAATCCCGAAAGCCCCGTTCATCCGTACAGCTGTATACAATTTATGTATATATTTAAATACACCTATTTCGTATAGACCAGTCAGCACACTCTAAATAGTTTTATAAAGGGGCTAAGATGCCCCATTGAATTGTACACACTCACACACATATATAATCTCTTTACAAATATATGTTTTTACATTTCAGTTTATTTACAGTATATTATATTTATTTTGATTAAGCACAGTAGTGCTGTTGTTGATATTATTATTATTATTATTATTATTATTATTATTATTATTATTATGGAGTGTCTCCTAGTCGCCTATAAAAAATAGCCCCCTCCCCTCCCCAGTGGTAAAAAAGCGAGGGGGGGGGTAGGGGGAGTCAAGTGACCTGAGCTCCCAAATTCAGGCGCCCATACCCGGAACCGACACGGAAATTTAGATATTCTCAACCTTTAACAGCATACCTGCACCTAAAAAGGCCCGGGGAAATTGAACATGCATTGCCAGTTTGCGGCTTCAAGGTGGGATGTCTGTTAATGTGATCGCATGAATTGCCAGCAGACTTCAGTACAGAATGGTGCAATAGCGCTACCTGTGACGTCAATGGCCGTATGGGCCCAAGCGAGTCCACAGTGCGCGTGTTTACATAGAATGCCAACATGCACGTCTATCGCGCCGGAGTTTCTTTACTCTTATTGAAAAGGTCGTGCTCGGGCGTGCCTTTGAAGGATGCGCGAAAGTACATTTCCAAATCAAGAATATACTGGGTCAACAAAAACTTGAAAGTTGTCGGGAGACTAGGAACGAAACGAGACTTGCTGAAGGAGATACAAGTCAAGAAAGACCTTGGTCCATATTAATTAAGAGAGGAAACTGTATATGATTGGAACAGGCTAAGTTCAGCAGGAAGAAAGAAGATATAACATTAATGTAAATACGACTAAAACTGAAGAAGTGCATGTCAGCTGAATCCCTAGTTGGCTGCGGGTAGGATTAAATGGCACTGTCTGAAACACTTTACAGGATTGAAATATCTAGGAAGTACGCTTATATTCTCGGGGGACGGTAGAGTTGAGTTGAGTCCAGAATTGACATCACAGCACTTGAGGCATTCCCATGAGTGCTCCGTCCTCATCTTCAGCAGCCAGCTCAGAGTTCCAGTACTGATGGTACCGGTCACAATCTGGTTATATGCCCGTCTTGCCTTTCCTCTGAGTGTGGTAAGCCGGCCAGACCCTCTGGTTACACCCAGGTGCCTCATTCTCTCCAGGCCACAATAATCTTGTTTCTCTACTGATTCCGTTGCTTGTTCCCAAAGGGCCTTGACCACATCTGTCTTGTCGTCTCACTGATACCAGGTTGTAGCCCAGTGTCGTGGTTTTCTGTATTTGTCTTGCGCTGCTCTGCGGCTTTGGTGATGGATTTGTTCATCTTTCTGCAGGTTTCACCTACATTAATCTTTATTTTTCCTCCTCTCGCCTTCCTTTCAGATCTTCTGCTGTAAAAAAAAAATATCATATGCAGTTTGGCCAAACCATTATATTATTTGTCTGTCAATATAATCCAGACATAGTCTTATCCCGACTTTCTCTATAGTGCTGGTATTCGTAACCCTGTCTCTCTAGTGTTGTTAATGACCTTGGTCCGACAGTTAAGTAATGAGACTGATTTTATTATGGCTAAGACAAAAATGGCATCTATGAATCACAGCACGGAATCTAAAGAGGCAACCTTCGTTTGTGATCTGGCAACATTCCATCTCCACCCGATAAGCAGACAACAAATAAGCCACCATTTTGTTTACCTAGTCAGAGATGCATTGTTACGTAATCAGCGTGGAGCAAGAAAAGCAAACATTTAATTATGTTTAAAACTCTGAAAAAGCGCTATTACAGCAGTTGAATTTATGCGACAAGTTTATGGGGATAATTGTTTATCTCGTGCAAAGATTTTCAGCTGGTTTTCACGATTCAAAAGTGGCTTGGAAATGATTACTAATGCAACTGGACCTGTACGTCCGATTTCTGTTTGTAATGAAAAACTCATTACAAAATTCCGAAAACGGATACAAGAAGATCGTTGTTCGACTGTGAGGATGACGGTAGAAGAATTTGGTGTTAATACAGAGACTATTCGTAAAATGTTAGTGGAAGATTTGGGAGAAAAACAAAGTTGGTTGCCGGTTTGTATTCAACACCTGGCAATTTGTTTCTTTTTCGTGACAATGCACCAGCTCAAAGGGCTTTAGCTGTACATAAATTTTAGGCCCCAAAATAAGTGTGTTACCCTGTGATGATTTTCTATTCTCAAAATTAAAGGTACTATTGAAAGGACGCTTCTTTGACAATATTGATGACATCCAAAGGGCAGTAACATCGACTATAAGGGCCATAACAACAGAAGGACTACAGAGCTCGTTCCAGTGTGTGTTAGATCATGCCACTTGCTTTATCAATGCACATGGGGCTAACGTTGAAAAAAAAAAAAAAAAAAACAGGTTATATCTTTAACTTTTGATTATTTTAGTTGTTATGGAATTAATCTCATTGCCTAATTGTCGGACCTTGAGGTTATTGTCTGTTTTATTCGCTTAATAATTCTATATGTATTCAATATTTCTTGTGCAACAAACAGTTACACCGCTGCCGGCTTACTAGGCCCGTCGCGTGGCATAGCAGGAAAACAAATTGACCTGGTTGGTGACCATCTTCTTCCAGGCGAGCCATTGTCCTTTAGCCTGAAACCTTTCAGTACTGTTAAAGCTGAAAACTACAAATATTTCAAATACAGAAGCACTCAAAAATCTTGACGCCCCCCCCCCCTCTCCATCCCCACCCCCACCCCGAAACTTCCTCACTTACCGAAAGGGGGTGACCACTCATGTAGCGTAACCGTAACCTAAAATGAAGTTGCAAGAGGAAGTTGCGTAATCACGAGTTGCGCATGTGCGTTAGGGCGTTGTCTGCTAAGTATCTTATAGCAGTATAACTCTACCCATTCGCTTCTTTAGTGTCTTTCTTCTGTAATTTTGTATTCACCTAATCCTTTTTTTTGTTTTTGTTTTTGTTGTTGTTTCTTTGTAGCTCTAAGGTTGTGCAATAGGTTTCCCAGTTGCCATATATCAGGGATGGAACAAACCCGTCTTTAATATTGGTTAGAATGAGCTGTGAGTGATTTATTAACAGATCGCTTTGCGTGGACATTAATGTCAACATTCTCGTAGTTTCGAAGACTTGTATGGGAAGCACACAATCTGCATTCTTTGGTATGTCCTGATTAGGGGGGAACTGGAATACATCGTGACTGTAGGAAAGTTTGAAAAGGGGGGAGGGGGGGGGGGGAGAAAGAGAGACCGAAGAGTTCAGAGGTGGTCAACAGTTGACATCACAGCCCTCGGGGCATTTCTTCTTCTTCTTCTTCTTTTTCTTCTTCTTCCACCCTCCCAATATTAAAGGTCCACCCGCCAGTGTCCTCCGACCATAAGGAGTTTTGTCACCCTGTCGCCGCTCAGCTGGTTTAACCAACTTAGCTAGCGCGATTCGCGGCCTCGTTTATTAAAAATATCTGGGAAAAAGCAAGTTTCAGTTTCTGAAAGATATTTGTGTGCGCCCGCCCGAGTGGGTGTAAACAAATTAGTTGCTGTCATCTCTGTCGATTTCTCTCTTTCTCACTCACTCTCTCTCTGTGTCTCTCTTTCTCGCTCGCTCCCTGACAAGCCCTCTGTCTCTGTCACTCTCTCTTTAACTATCTTTTTTTCGGACTCGCCCTTTCTCTCTCTATCTCACTCTATATCTCTCTCTTTCCTACTGATTCGCCTTCTTTCTTTCCCTCACTCACTCTCTCTGTCTCACTCGTTCGCTCGCTGACTCGCCCTCTCTTTCTCGATGACTCGCCGTTTCTCTCTCTCTCTCTCTCTCTCTCTCTCTGTCTCTTCTACTCGCTAGCTGGCTGACTCGCTCGCTGATTTGCACTCTCTCTCTATCTCTCTCTCTCTTTCTCGCCCCCCCCCCAGCCTTTTTTAACTGCTAGTCTCTGCATGTAATACAGACCTGCATCATATATTCCATTACCATGACTACAAGGACAGTTTCTGCCATACCAGTCTTGTACTCAGACCTATAGTACAGATGGTATCTCAGTCTGTTTTTTTATTTCGCCCTCGTTTCCGTAGCCGGAACAAGAATTAATCCTGGCCTGACCAAACGTTCATTTCCATAATAGAAAGCCTACGTGCTTTGATTAACCAGTGAGAATTCTGGAGTGTTCTAGATCGGGTAGTAAAAAATATAAAATGGCAATTGTTGTTTAACAGGTAGTAAAGCAATATAAAAGGGCTGAAGTTGTTAAACAGGCTGTAAAGAAATATAAAATGGCTGAAGTTGTTTAACAGGTAGTAAAGAAATATAAAATAGCTGAAATTGTTTAACAGGTATAAAGAATTATAAAATGGCAGAAGTTGTTTAACAGTTAGTAAATAAATATAAAATGGCAGAAGTTGTTTAACAGTTAGTAAAGAAATACCCCCGTGTGGGTTCCGGGGACCCATTGTGGTGAAAGCAAGAATAGACCCACTGCCTCCCCAAAAGCATGTCGTAATTGGGGAGCTTCCTTTGAAGTCGGAGTGCATCTGCCGGAGAGGCAAGGAACCAACAGTCTGTATTCAAGAGAATGAGATCTGTAAAACTGATGCACACATAATACTCAGGTTCTGGAGCAGGACTGCAGTTCAGTAGTGGACGAGCTACCAGAACCTTCCGCCAGAGTGTACAGCTGGTGAACGCGAAGAAGAAGAAGAAGTAAAGAAATATAAAATGGCAGAAGTTGTTTAACAGGTAGTAAAGAAATATAAAATAACTGAAATTGTTTTAACAGGTAGTAAAGAAATATAACATGGCAGAAGTTGTTTAACAGGTAGTAAAGAAATATAAAATAACTGAAATTGTTTAACAGGTATACAGAATTATAACATGGCAGAAGTTGTTTAACAGGTAGTAAAGAAATATAAAATAACTGAAATTGTTTAACAGGTATACAGAATTATAACATGGCAGAAGTTGTTTAACAGGTAGTAAAGAAATATAAAATAACTGAACTTGTTTAACAGGTATACAGAATTATAACATGGCAGAAGTTGTTTAACAGGTAGTAAAGAAATATAAAATAACTGAAATTGTTTAACAGGTATACAGAATTATAACATGGCAGAAGTTGTTTAACAGGTAGTAAAGAAATATAAAATAACTGAAATTGTTTAACAGGTATACAGAATTATTATAACATGGCAGAAGTTGTTTAACAGGTAGTAAAGAAATATAAAATGGCAGAAGTTGTTTAACAGGTATACAGAATTATAACATGGCAGAAGTTGTTTAACAGGTAGTAAAGAAATATAAAACAGTTAAATGCATTCGAAAACAAATGAGCCAGGAAACTGGTGAACTTTAAAGGGGACACATTCGAGAAAGATGAAGAAGTAAGAGAAATATCGGGATAACCATTCGTATGAACAGTTGGTTAGTTATAAGACACAGATGGTGGTGCTGTGGTGGTCACAACCTAGAGAGAAGTGAGCAGAGAGAGAGAGAGAGAGAGGAAGAAGAAGAGAGAGAGAGAGAGAGAGAGAGAGATTTTTCAGACAGTCCCTTGAATTTGACAGATGAACTCCAGCTTTGACCAAACCACCCCTATTTTGTTGCCGTTTACGTCATGCTGGTTAACGGAGCCGTGGGTCTTATCCCCCCTAAAAAAAAATCAGGAACTCACACATATCCCTTTGTAGTTCACATAAGTATATAGTGCAGTGGTTCTCAATCTTCCTAATGCGGCGACCCTTTAATACAGTTCAGCATGTTGTGGCGACCACCAACCATACAATTATTTTCGTTGCTACTTCATAACTTCAGTGAATTTGGATTTTCCGATGATCTTTGGCGACCCGTATGAATGGGTCGTTCGATCCCCAAAAGTGTCGCGACCCAGAGGTTGAGAACCGCTAGTATAGTGTATTGAAGATGTGTAATAGGGGCGGCTCGGAGACATGACGTTCATCTTGAATTTGAAAAGTTCATAGGTCTCATCTTTGTGTCGAACACTTACAATGAATAAATAAAACGAGATGTTTGTACCAACCCTACCTGTCGCCAAGGGTAGTGGATCTTCTCAGACATGACCAAAAATAAAAGTGGATTTATTGTGAAGACTGTATCTTAAAGATTCCTTGGCAGTTCGACATCGTAAGAAGTACATTTTAAAATTCTTTTCGCGCTTTTGTGTGTCTTTTATTCTTTCTTATTAATATCTGTAAATCTTTCTGTGTTTTTTTACTTTTTCTCCTTATTTTCTGGTGGTTTAAAAAAAAATCTTCCATATCTTCTGTAAAGTTAAAATATTTTGGTCATTTGAAACGTCACGAAAGTTTAGAGAGAACATTAATGGAGGGGTTTTATGTCTGGGAAGAAAGGAACAGTAAGGCCAAAGATGGCGGGTGATGATGGGTGCAGGATGTGGTGGATGATCTCCAGATGGGTGTATCGGACGCAAGACATCTTGCTTATGATCGAGAAGTTTTCACAAGGGTTGTTAGGTAGCATGGTTCTGCGAAGGACATGCTAGTGACTTACTGATACCTTCTGCATACCTTCTTCACTTGCTGTGTCTTATTCACAACTCCCCACGCCCTTTCTCTTGTTACTAACCCAATTTCTCAACTTATTCTTCATCGCCCTTTCCGCCGCTTTATACTTCTCTTCTATTTCGCTTCCTCGTTTACTCACCTACATTTCTCTTGACGCTCTAACTCTCCAGCTTCGGCTAATGCACATACCACAAGTACCCATGCACACCTGTATCTCACACTTGCCTCCAAGACGTTGCACAAATAAACACTACAACACACATAAAGGCGAAACGCCCTTCTTGTCTATTTCATGGTTATTTTTCTTTTTCGTCACCCCCCCCCCCCCCCTTTTTTTTTAATTCTGGCCACGACATATTTATAATCTGTTTTAAGAGAGTTTGAAGAACTTTATTTTCAGACGTTAGAGATATGTCTTTGCTCTGTTTTTTCTTTTCTTTCTCTCAAGTTGATCGTTGTGTGCGAAATGGCGAAGAAACCTGGACAGCGAAGATATGGCTTTTGAGAAGAGTATTATGTGTTTCCATTGTTTCCGTTTAGCTTTCTAGTCACATATTACATTATATTTCTAGTCACATATTACATTATATTTCTAGTCACATATTACATTATATTTCTAGTCACATATTACATTATATTTCTAGTCACATATTACATTATATTTCTAGTCACATATTACATTATATTTCTAGTCACATATTACATTATATTTCTAGTCACATATTACATTATATTTCTAGTCACATATTACATTATATTTCTAGTCACATATTACATTATATTTCTAGTCACATATTACATATATTTCTAGTCACATATTACATTATATTTCTAGTCACATATTACATTATATTTCTAGTCACATATTACATTATATTTCTAGTCACATATTACATTATATTTCTAGTCACATATTACATTATATTTCTAGTCCCATATTACATTATATTTCTAGTCACATATTACATTATATTTCTAGTCACATATTACATTATATTTCTAGTCACATATTACATTATATTTCTAGTCACATATTACATTATATTTCTAGTCACATATTACATTATATTTCTAGTCACATATTACATTATATTGAGCTTTCTAGTCACATATTACATTATATTTCTAGTCACATATTACATTATATTTCTAGTCACATATTACATTATATTTCTAGTCACATATTACATTATTTTTCTAGTCACATATTACATTATATTTCTAGTCACATATTACATTATATTTCTAGTCACATATTACATTATATTTCTAGTCACATATTACATTATATTTCTAGTCACATATTACATTATATTTCTAGTCACATATTACATTATATTTCTAGTCACATATTACATTATATTTCTAGTCACATATTACATTATATTTCTAGTCACATATTACATATATTTCTAGTCACATATTACATTATATTTCTAGTCACATATTACATTATATTTCTAGTCACATATTACATTATATTTCTAGTCACATATTACATTATATTTCTAGTCACATATTACATTATATTTCTAGTCACATATTACATTATATTTCTTGTCACATATTACATTATATTTCTAGTCACATATTACATTATATTTCTAGTCAAATATTACATTATATTTCTAGTCACATATTACATTATATTTCTAGTCACATATTACATTATATTTCTAGTCACATATTACATTATATTTCTAGTCACATATTACATTATATTTCTAGTCACATATTACATTATATTTCTAGTCACATATTACATTATATTTCTAGTCACATATTACATTATATTTCTAGTCACATATTACATTATATTTCTAGTCACATATTACATTATATTTCTAGTCACATATTACATTATATTTCTAGTCACATATTACATTATATTTTTTCTAGTCACATATTACATTATATTTTCTAGTCACATATTACATTATATTTCTAGTCACATATTACATTATATTGAGCTTCACATATCACATATTACATTATATTTCTAGTCACATATTACATTATATTTCTAGTCACATATTACATTATATTTCTAGTCACATATTACATTATATTTCTAGTCACATATTACATTATATTTCTAGTCACATATTACATTATATTTCTAGTCACATATTACATTATATTTCTAGTCACATATTACATTATACTTCTAGTCACATATTACATTATATTTCTAGTCACATATTACATTATATTTCTAGTCACATATTACATTATATTTCTAGTCACATATTACATTATATTTCTAGTCACATATTACATTATATTTCTAGTCACATATTACATTATATTTCTAGTCACATATTACATTATATTTCTAGTCACATATTACATTATATTTCTAGTCCTATATTACATTATATTTCTAGTCACATATTACATTATATTTCTAGTCACATATTACATTATATTTCTAGTCACATATTACATTATATTTCTAGTCACATATTACATTATATTGAGCTTTCTAGTCACATATTACATTATATTTCTAGTCACATATTACATTATATTTCTAGTCACATATTACATTATATTGAGCTTTCTAGTCACATATTACATTATATTTCTAGTCACATATTACATTATATTTCTAGTCACATATTACATTATATTGAGCTTTCTAGTCACATATTACATTATATTTCTAGTCACATATTACATTATATTTCTAGTCACATATTACATTATATTTCTAGTCACATATTACATTATATTTCTAGTCACATATTACATTATACTTCTAGTCACATATTACATTATATTTCTAGTCACATATTACATTATATTTCTAGTCACATATTACATTATATTTCTAGTCACATATTACATTATATTTCTAGTCACATATTACATTATATTTCTAGTCACATATTACATTATACTTCTAGTCACATATTACATTATATTTCTAGTCACATATTACATTATACTTCTAGTCACATATTACATTATATTTCTAGTCACATATTACATTATATTTCTAGTCACATATTACATTATATTTCTAGTCACATATTACATTATACTTCTAGTCACATATTACATTATATTTCTAGTCACATTATATTTCTAGTCACATATTACATTATATTTCTAGTCACATATTACATTATACTTCTAGTCACATATTACATTATACTTCTAGTCACATATTACATTATATTTCTAGTCACATATTACATTATATTTCTAGTCACATATTACATTATATTTCTAGTCACATATTACATTATACTTCTAGTCACATATTACATTATACTTCTAGTCACATATTACATTATATTTAGCACTTGCTGAGAATAATGTTGAACATTTAAAGTAGTGTTTTCCTGCTATAAATTTATAAAAACATGGTCACAAATAGTTCTTCTTCTTTCTGTTATCACACTTTGCCTTAGACAGATAGAGAATCCCCGAGGCCGTATACATATTATATATATGTAAGCTCTCAAGGAAACCTTAAACAGGCCTAACCTATTAGACTTCATGGAACAATAGAATTTTCTGAAGAGGCAAAAATAACCGCACTCCCAGTAAAGGAGGAGCAGATTAATGTTACGGAAATCAAATGACAATACATTCCCTAGCAAATAAGACGGCGGGTGATGATAATATTACAGCAGAAATGCTCAAAGGAGCAGTTAAGACAACTGTCAAACAAGTGCTAGAACTATTTAACAAAATATTGGAAGAGGAAACAGTCAAGAACAGTAGAAGAAAGATATAATTTATGAACACCCC
Source organism: Candidula unifasciata (assembly GCA_905116865.2). Taxonomy (NCBI): domain Eukaryota; kingdom Metazoa; phylum Mollusca; class Gastropoda; order Stylommatophora; family Geomitridae; genus Candidula; species Candidula unifasciata. Next base: position 503,660 of record CAJHNH020000746.1, read on the forward strand.
TTCCCCCCTCCACAATCCCCCTCGACAATAATCTTTACAACTGCAATTACTGAAGAGGAATCATCTTATTATCTGTTATGTCAAAATGCTTTTGCGAAGTAATCCTAAATATAGTTAAAAAGGCAGTTGGTACAATTATGTAAGAAAAACAAACCGATTTTCGAACTGGAAGAAGTTGTCTGGATAAAATAATTACCCTGCGACTAATTCTAGGAGATTACGTTGAGACGCAACAACCTCTCATCCTGAATCATATGATTCCAAGAAGGCCTTTCTTTGTCAGCTTACATATAATTCCACTAAGGAGAATTTTGGAATGCTACAGCATACCAACTAAAATAATACGCCTTATTAGAAATTCATTCGAAATAATACGCCTTTTTAGAAATTCATACGATGGTTTAGAATGTGCAGTGCGCACTGAAAATGGTCTAAGTGACTGGTTTTTTGTGTGGAAACTGGAATGAAACAAAGGCTGCATTCTATCTTCTTTGTTGTTTGGAGTAGCCATTGATTGACTGGAAGATATGGATTTCGCAGATGATTCTGTTTAGTAAAAATAACAAAGACACGGAAAGAAAAACAGACAGTTTGTCATCTGCAGCATCAAAAATATGACCACAAATGAGACTTGAGAAAACAAATACACTAAAAATGTTATGCTAGAGAACAAACTAATAAAAGCAACCGACCATTTCACCTATTTGTTTGAAATAGCAATTTTGACTCTCTAGGAGATTCAACTAAGGAAACTCTGTTACACATTGGCAAAGCAACAACAGTCTTTAAAGGCCTTCAGAAAATGTACATCTTCAAGTTACAGAGCTTTAAAACCAAACTACGAATCTTTCAATTCTAGTGTTTTTTTTCAGTTCTAGCATATGCCAGCAAAAAGTTGGAGAATCCGCAAAGATATGGAACAAAAGTTAAATGCATTTAAAAGTGAATGTCTGAAGATAAAATGGGTTGAATTTAAACTAAAAAAAAAAAAAAACAACGAGGAGATCAGAGAAATGTCTGGACTAATGCATGTATCGACTGCAATAAGAGAGACTGTTTTCTTAAAGCCTCGAATTTCTTTAGTCTTTGTTTGACTAATAATTTGTGTAGCCCTAAAAATAAAACATACAATAAGTGACACAGGCGTGGAGATTGTTTGGAAATCAGCGATGCCGGGTGTAGCTTGCGATGCGTGGTGATTATTTTGATAGCCTTTTCCATATACAACGACAATTTATGTTCCTCTAACTCATGGGATGCTAATTCTAGGAGCTGACCACTTAAGAGTAAAACGCACACGAAACGCGTGCAATTTGATGTTTTGAATGTTGAATTAGGCATCAACATCACAGCACTCCGGAAACTTACATAAGCGCTCAATCACCATCTTCAGCAGCAAGCGAAGAGTTCCAATTCCGATGGTACCAGTAAATGTTTTGAAAATTTCCAGTTACTCAGATCACTGTAATCATGCTGATTGCTTCCTTTGAATCGGTTTTCTATTTCTTTTTCCTGTACCGCAGATAGGGGAGCCGTCGTGGTCTAGTGGCTAGACGCTCACTATCAGATGGGACGGTCGTGGGTTGGGTTCCGGAGGAGGGGCGGATTTTTTTCGAAAAGGACTTTGGCTTCCAGGTCCACCCAGCCTTGAGAGGGTACCAGGTACAGTCCTGGAAAGCACAGGCGATCGGCGTGATGCTGACCACTTCACCCACCACGTGCCGTTTGGTCTTTAAAATATGACTCTAGCCCTATATACCCAGTACGTCTAAAAGGCGTGGAAAAGGGTCCTTTAATTTTTGGTTTTGAACTTTTATACCGCAGATAAGGCAAAATGAAAACTAGTTTGTTTAAAAAAAAAAAAAACACCCAAAAAAAAAAAAAAAAACCATGATAACTAGCAGGTTGCATGCCACATTTCAACAACTTACCCCGAACGGTTACTAAGTTACGGTTTTTTTTTTTCAAAAAGTTGGACAGAACTTCTGAAACGGACTATAGTAAACATACGCGGCGTTCTAAATACCGGATAACTGTACGTAACCTTAGTTACCCCCGCCTGCGGTCGAGAAGTCAAGGTGAACGCCCAGGATGACTGCGGTTGCACAAGTCATCTAGGCGCCAGTTTTCAAATAAGAATAACATATGACTGCAGCAAGATATAACTAGATTCGTTGAAACGAAAAGTTGAAATCCTGCAAAGAAACAACGCGCACGAAAAGGAAAACACGCGACTGTATTTGGGTATGTGAACAGAAAACCCATATAAGAATAAGAAATGCATTAAAAAAAGCAATGCATTTTTGAATGTATCTACGTGTGTGTTTATGTATGTATGTGTGTGTGTATATATGTATATATTCACACACATTATGGTACCTCAGTATATGTTCGCTTTGAAATACGTTCAACTTTGCATACGTCCTGTTTAGATGAAAAGCTTTTGCCTAGTATACACATTTTGTTTGGAATACGAACTTGTATGAGTCGAAAGTAGCCACGACACTGCGCGCTGTCTTAGTTTACCTCTCTTCGGGACAAAACCACGGATAGATGTCAGTGACTTTACAGAAAAAGTATCACCCCCCTAAACAAAGACAAATAAGCCGTAAGGGAATTATCTGAAATGATCAATGTCCGAAACATCATGAGGAGAAGGCAGAAGCAAATTTTTTTCGAGCAGATGTTTATCGTGAGGTTAAATGTTCATTTATCAGGAAATAAGTTAGCAGACAGACTTACCCAAAAAAAAAAAAAAAATGGAGCAAAGGAGAAACAACACATTCATTCATTGTCATTACCATAAATCAAATCACCTATCAAGAGAAAATACAAGGAATTGTGGAGAAAACACCAGTAAACATCCACGAGTCCCCATCAGCAGACTCGACAGAAAGAACATCAACATACAATAATTTTCTGTCTACGAACAGGACACTGCAGGCTTAACTACAACATGCCTAAAATAAAGATTATACAGTCCCCACAGTGTGCCTGTCAAACAGGACCACAAACACCTGAGCACATTCTGCAGACCTGCCTACTCTACCTACAACTTCGAAGCGACACTTTGCCCCAAGAGCAAAGTGTGCAAAACAAGCTACGAGGAACCATGAAGGACCTGTTGCTGACATGCGAATTCATAGAGCAACCCACCTGATGGTCTGATCTGAGCATACAAAACCGAACACAAGAAGAAAAAGAAGAAATTTTCATCTTGTTCATCTTCTTGCTTTCGTATTTATGTATTTTGGTATTAGGTTGTATATACATTATTGTAAACAACCCCATCAGTGTATAATATGTCAGCAACATGATTTTTTTCCACCCATGAGAAAGGATTAGTCATTCACCCTTTATTTCTTATGGAAAAATTCGTTTTATATACGTAATGTATGGTATACGTCCAGGCATCATAAATGGATTAAGTACGTACACTAAGGTGCTATTGGTGTGTGTGTGTGTGTGTGTGTATATATATATATATATATATATAGGAGTCGCTGCGGACGGAAGGTCGTGGGTTCGCTCCCTGGCAAGCCGTTTTTTTTCTTCACAAAATGACATTGGCTCCTAGGTTGACCCAGCCTTGAGTGGGTACTTGGTGCAGTCCCGGGAAGTAAAGGCGGCCGGCGTGATGCTGACCACATCACCCATATTGTGCTGATTAGTCTATAAAAATATAAGTCTAGCCCTGTATCCCATATACACCTAAAGGCGTGGAAAAGGGTCTTTTACCTATATATATATATATTTATATATTTATGTGTGTGTGTGTGTCCTTTTCTCATTGTTGATAAATTCTCTTATTATTCGGAAATGAGAACAAGTATTACACATAAATTATGTGCAAGAATCCGGATGGATGGCATCGATTACTACTAATAATGTATGCGTGAACATATTAAGTAAGTAAAACCAACTTGAGGCAAACGTGCAGTTTGGCTGAAGTGTGCTAAGCGAGAAAAGCATGAAATCGTGAGTAGAGCTGTTTGAATACACAAGAAGAATAAGTTATTTAAACTTGGGGCGAACGAGAAACCTCAGGCTTGTTTTCGATCCGGTGAGAACCTGGTCTTGTGGCGCTTGGAATCCCTAAGTTGATTGTATGTTGAGAACGAGTGAATCTTAAAGCTGCCGGCCTGTTTCTCGACAAACCTGGCTATCATTCCAGGACAACTCAAAATGTAGGAAAGATGGTCTGCTGACTGCTGAGTTGTGCGGTTTCGAATGCAAATTTGGTAGTTCTTAAGTGCAATTCTGAAATGTGCTGACGTAAGAAATATGTCCAGGTAATGATAGTAATTAGAACATACTACTAAAGAGCTGTTACATGAAACAGCAAACCTCTGGCTCATTGACCGAGAGCAACATCTTTGGATCTGTACACACCCAGTTGTCAACAGTTTAGTGTTCTCGACGTTTGTTTCATGTTCAAATTTGCTGTGTTGAAGAATCTGTCAATGTGTCTGAGCAGTGTGTGCGTGCGTGCGGGCGGGCGGGTGGGTGGGTGGGTGTGTGTGTGTGTGTCATCAAGTACCTTGCCGACTGGCTTGGGCGATCTAGCCTTTCCGCAATCAGCGATCCGCAGCTGCGTGTATCAGTTCGTGTGCTGACGACCCTCCATGCTATGGCAAAAGGCTGTGTAGAAACTTCTCGCGCTGTATTTCCCAGAAGAGGGGCTGATCAGTGTGACAGCTGATGAGGAACAGTTAAGATATGAGAATACATTTAAATGCATAGGGCATAGGATCGAAGGGAGCCGCGGCAGTGTAGTGGCTAGACGCTCGTCTGCAAATCCGAATGTCATGGGTTCATTTCCTGAGGCAACCGGGCGTTTCTCAGAAATAATATTGACTTTTATGTCGACCCAGCCTTGTGTCCTGTCCTCTGTCCTTGAGACCATTGTCACTGTTGATGTCCTTGTTGTGTTGTCCTGACATGGGTCAAGCATATCACGGTTCCGTTCTGTAATCTGAGCGCCCCGCGCAAGAACTGATTGACGTCCAACCCCACCAGGACATCACACAGAGCGATAAACACTCGGCGTCACAAAGTGCCACCATTCGGATGAGGATCAACCGGGTACGGGTCCCAAAAACCCCGTGCGACCGTTAGATTATATTAAGGCCAAACCCCCCCCCCCCCCCCGACAGCAGCCTGAGTGGGGTTTTAAACCAACGAAAAAAATTGCATCCCATATTGGGACGGCGATAAACGATCTTCAAGCGCGCAGGTACAAAGACTTTCATCAATACCACTGTGCACCGCCCTGACTGATCTTATTGTTTTTAAACTCCGAATAGAACCGACATGCAAGCTTGCAACAACTGCGCACCTGCGTCTCCCTGGAAAGCGCATGGTCTCCAAAAATCCAGCCTCGTTGAAGATTTAAACTTGGGATTTTCTTGTTGACAATCGGCATATACAAATCTACCGCAAGCCTTTTAGATTTAAAATTGTGCAGCTAATTTTCAGACACCCTGTATCCCCCATGCTCACTGTTGGAATCCCACTCTTCTTGCCCTCCAGCTTCCACACCCGATTGTCTCCCCACTCGGATATCTCGTTAACGCTGTTAATGCTACCCAGGGATCGCCGAGGCCCAACTTCCCCAAGAGGCGAGTTCTCTCTCTCTCTCTCTCTTGGAAATATATACAGAAACTGGAGAAAACAATCACATGGCGGCGGGTTTTCCAACTGCCTCCATGCACCGTGCGTCTGTACTTTCTCTGGCGTGTGTACATGTGCGCACGAGCATTTGTGTACGCCTGTAGACGCTGTTTATTTTGCGCGTCTTTGTCCGTCTGGGATTTCTGTCGTCGTTTTTCGCTTTTTCGTAAGGTTAGGGGGAAACAAAATCTCTTTCTGCTGCACGTGTCGCCCTTCTTCGGGTCTAGAATGCGGGGTGGAAATTGGGCCTTGCGGTTTTGGCGCTTTAGGCGTTTGTATGCAGTGTCTTAATTTCCCGCGACCTTTTTCAAGGCTGGATAGAAAGAAGGAGAAACGAGAGTAATTAGCCGAATCTTGGAATCAAGCTGAATAATGCTAGCGCTTTGACCCGGCATGGGACTTTGTTTGGCTGAATAATGATTATAAATATGATTGTCAACTCTTTCCCTGCTTGTCGCCAGATATATGGCTTGGGTTTAAATTTACTGCTGGCAGCAAATCAGGGGTGGAGAAAAGAAAGTTATAGAACAAGAACGAGGATAATAATCGAATCCTGTGAGTTATTAGAACTATCCTGGCGTTGCGACCTCCCCTAATGATTTGTTATACAGTATTCTTGTGTGTAATGTCGTGGGATCGAGTCCTGACGATGCTCGAATTCCCCCCCCCCCTTTTTTTTTCTCCAAAAACGACCTTGGTTCCCAGTTCCACCCAGCCTTGAGTCGGGACCAGGTATAGCCCTGGGCATTATGTTGACCACATCACCCGCTGATTGGTCTGTAAAATATAGGTAGAATCCTGTATGCTCAATATTTCAGTTCAGTAGTGGACGAGCAACTAGAACCTTCCGCCAGAGTTTACAGCTGGTGAAAGCGAAGAAGAAGGAGAACTATTACAACGGATGAAAATAGGTGGCTCTTGGATGGCATAGGCAAAAGTCACGATCGGAACTATTTGTTCTACTGACGAGGTTGCGCGTGGTGAAGAATGGGCTACACGGCAAACCAGGGTTGCACAGATTGATAGTTCCCTTGACCGAGGGTGCTGTGAATGGTTAGCTTATGAAACGAGTCAGCTGTGCAAGATCTGATCAGTGGCAATTATTATAACATCATAATTTATACAGATGGGTCTGTAGTAAGAGATAAGAATAGTGGATGGTTAAGGTCAATGGCCACTGCTCGAAAACAGAGAACCTAGCTTACAACGTCATTACACCCAGTATGAGAATGGAGATGAAGACATTAAGGGAAGCTTCCCGATGACTTGAGAGCATCACAGCCCGACATGTTGTAATTGTAACAGACTCACAGTGCATGCTTAGGAAAATTGAAACTGGTTTCCTGCGTGCAGAGTGTCTTGCATTACTTGATAAGACGCAGACCAAGAGCATATCACGGAGTTTCTGTCCAGGCTGTAAGTTAGCTGTTGCCGCTCCTCTATATATGGTATCAGATGGATAGTGCAGTAGAATAGATAGGGAGTCCATACACTGAAAGGCTAACTAATTCAACGGGGGTGGGGGGAGAGGGTGGGTGCAGAGGCGGACTCTTAATCAGGTTGCCGCTGGGTACGATTAGCATGTCAACTCTTCGTTGGCTACTGAAGAAGGGGACTGAGCACGTGTGGGAATTCCCGAGTGCATTGATATCAGCTTTATTCATTCTTCCGTTTATTCATTAATATAGTTATCCATTCACTCATTCCTTCATCGATTTACTAATATGAATTAGAAACAAACCCGACTAACTTTTAGACATAAACAAACGCGTTAAATGTACTGTGATTTATCCTTAGATTAAATATTATTAACAATAAACTTATTTCTAAGAGTTGGGATTGTAAAGATCATTTTCAACAACTTCTAATTTTTTCGTGACACCTTTGTAACAATAGAGACTACCAGTAAAATTTCTAAATTTCCCGTGACTGTAACCTAACTAGTTTTTATCAGCAACCGCTTAGTTCCCCGTGACTTTATTCTGGCATTAAAATACCCTTTTCCAAACCTAGTTCTAGACCTAACTTGTGTGTACACAAGGCAGATGTGGTCAAGGCCCTTTGGGAACAAGCAACGAAATCAGTAGAGTTAGAAGATTATTATACCCTGGAGAGAATGAGGCATCTAGGTGTAACCAGAGGGTCTAGGTCTGACCGGCTCACTACACTTAGAGGAAAGACAAGACGGGCATATAACCAGATCGTGACCGGTACCATCAGTATTGGAACTCTGCGCTGGCTGCCGAAGATGAGGACGGAGCATGCATGGGAATGCCCCGAGTGCTGTGATGTCGATTCTTGACTCCTCAACACTTGCATGTACCAATCGGCACTCGGTGGTTGGTTTGGTCTGCATCACATCGGCCACCTTTACTTCTCAGAACTCTACCCGGTACTTATTAAGACTGGGCCAGCCTGGAGCAAATGTAATTTAAAAAAAAAATGCTGCTTTGTTCGGATTTGAACCCACCACCTTCGGCTCCCATTTCTAGCATTATCGACTTCTCAGAATCTCCCCCAGATGCCCCATTCCTGTTTACATTTATTTCCCGCTAAGTTCCGACCTTGTGGCAGGCTGCACTCCTATTTCCAGCATGTACGTCGTAAGGTAACACCGCTGACTTCCTTATCTCGACCACACCCTGAGTACTTCCAGCATTCCGATTGTGACCTTACACGTGGAAGCTCTGTTAGTTTATACATTTTATTGTCTTGGCGGTATATTTAAGCGCTGTGCTTTGTGGTTTTCGCTGGTTTGTATGCAATGTTGTTAGAATGCAACCGCAACCACTAACACAGAGGCTGCAACTAAAAAGATCCCTGGTTTGGGGGGGGGGGGGGGGGGGGGGGGGGGGCAAAGGGGGGGGGGGGGGGGGGGGGGTTGGGACAAAGAGAAGACATCATGAAAAGATATCAAATCAAACGAAAAGTGGAACCCGCTAGCTTCACAGTATCACAACAACAAACGAGAATTGAACGTTGTGACTCCAGAGCCTTTATCAGCACATTACATAAATCTACAGTAACACAAAGAAGAATAGAAATACAGAAAATCACTTAACTGACATATCTCTGATAGAAATCACACCTTTTTCTGGCTAGTAAAAAATCTGACACATGTGTGACCAACTGAAATAAATACTGCCCCCCCCCACCCCCCCCCCCCCAAAAAAAAAAATCGCGAGCAACATGGACCGTAGCTCTGACATATTAGATAAAATGATGTTGGATGTTATGTCCCCCATGTGTGAATTGGCGCCCATGAGATGGGTACGGTTGTCTCTGGAGTGGCAAGTTTTAACGACCGTAACCTTCATGTCGAGGACACCATGGTCATCCCGAGAAGATAGATTGATGCCAGCAAAGTGCATTCATGCGGAATAACAATGACCTCTGCTACCCAGCTTGCGCTAGACCACGGGGGATTATGAAGATTGGCAGGAAAGTGCACGAGGCGGAGAGCTGGCGAGAGACTGAGTTTCTTTCAGGTGAAAAAACAGGGAGAGTGTCTCATAAACTCATCAGTTAGCGTAGGACTAGCCAGCTTCTTATTATCGCAATCACAACAAAAGAGTCAACGTTACGGCAAGAAAACCTTCATCAGCAATTACATGAAAAGACGTAGTTACAGATACGGAAAAAAAAAATAATACACAGAAATAATTCGAAGGAAGGGAGATGGAGGAGAATTAAAAGCGAAAATAGAGAGAGTAGAAGACAGATCTCAAAACCAGAAACTCGCCCGCTGTGAGGGGAGCAAGAATAGACCCGATTCCTCCACAAAAAGCTTGTCGCAAAAGTCGAATAGGTACTTCTTTTGAAGTCGGCATGCATTTGCCTGAGAGGCAAGGAACCAACAGTCTGCTTACAGATAAGCCACATATGTAAAACGGATGTACACGCAATGCTCGGGTTCTGAAACAAGACCAGAGTCCAGTGGTGAACAATCAGAACTTTTTGCCGGAGTTTACATCCGGAAAACGGGAAGAAGTGAAGAAGACTGAGAACGAGGAGACGGCGGACAAAACAGATGAAAATTATGAAGAGAGGGAGAAGAAGCTGCTACCCAGCCGCAAGATAAATGTTGAAACATCTGTCCTTTCTTTCCCCCGAAGCAACAAACAGGTATTTGCATTACCAATGACGTCAGAACGCAGTCTCACCAATGGAGAGAGCAGTCAAGTTTTCACCTGAACTGTGCGAACCAAAATAGAAAATCATCGCGTATCTTTCGGTTAGAGCTCCCGCTTAGTCAGATCTGACTTTGTGTTTCTTCTTTTCTCACCTGTTTATATGAGTTTTTCAGTCGTACGGATGCGTATTCCAACATCTGTGACGGTTGACGGAAATACGTCATCGCTATGGATGTTATTGTGTGAACAGCGAGTTCCTTTTAAGGTAGCTTAAATGTATATTTTCTGAAACACGTCATCATTAAGTGCCTTGCCGACTGGAATGGGCGTTTTCCACAATCTGCCATGTTGGTATCGTGTATCGTGTCGTGTGCCGATCCCCTCCCGGCCATAACAAAAGGCTGTCAGGAATCTTCTCGCTTTGTCTTAACGACGAGGAAGAAAATATCACACGACGCCATCGTCTGTGTAAATCGCTTGCAGACGCGAATTGGTCACACCTCGACACTGCATGATTCACAACCATATTAGCCGCCGTATTAACAACCGTATATTCAGATATATCAAGAGCATTTTAATCCTCTGCTGTCTTGTCTTACACATGAAGCTTTGCTTGGGACTGAGAGAGTTAAGAGAAAGAAATCCCTACCCATACTCGGCTGCAGGTTGATCAGCCGTTACGGGTGCCCCAGATATAACTGCTTTGGAGTTTGAACGGAATATCTGCGATTTGTCCTGTATGCTTACCATCCGTACTGAGGATTTTGTAACCTCAGGGTGGTCAAACGTTTATGTAGCAACACCGAAAAAAGGGTGGGGGGGGGGGGGGGGGGGGGACGGACACTAGTTTATAAACAGTGGGAATGCCCGCTTTTGTGCTTCGAATGTGCGCAGTTTGTCTGGACTTGGTTGCTTCGTCTGTTCATCGTTTGCATTGTCTTCCTGTCTTGATTTCCTTCTTGTCTAAACGCCACTATTCGCTTTGGTACATTCTGTTAACAGCTGTAACCCCCCCCCCCCTTCCTCCTCCTCCCAACCTCTCTCGAAAACTTGCGCGGGTATATATCGTCATCATCAGGTGCCTTGCCGACTGGCGTGAGCTTCTCTTAAATCTGCGATCTCCAGCAGCATGTATCAGTTCGTGTGCCGACACACCTCCATGCCATGCAACAAGACTGTCAAGCATCTTCTCTCGTTGTCTTCCTCTATCCCTTCTTCCACAAATCTTTCCAGTGGTCACAACATGTTCTATTTTCCCTCTTCTCATAACATGGCCGAAAAATGATGACTGTCTCCTTCTGATGTCTGTGATAAGTTGTCTTCGGGCTCCCGCCTCTTTCAAAACCTCTTGGTTGCTCTTTTTGGCTGTCCAAGGTATTCTAAGCATTCTTCTGTAAAACCACATCTCAAGGGCTCCAGAAATTGTTTGGCCTGCCTACCGATTGTCCAGGATTCACAGCCATATGTTAAAACTGGATGTATGTAGCAAGCGAGAATTCTTTTTCTAACTCTCAGTGACAAGGATATATTGCACAAGATGCGCGGATATACATTCACAAGTATTAACGAGGGTAGGTTGGTGAATCAGGCTTTTTTTCTTTCCCTCTTTGAGTTGAATCAACAATTGACATCACAGCACTCGGGGCTTTGCCATGCGCACACCGTCCTCATCTTCAGCAGCCAGCACGGAACTGGCGTCATCAGCCGATAGGCCAGTGGCTCTCAGCCTTCCTAATTCCGCGACCCTTTAATACAGTTGCCTCATGTTGTGGCGACCCCCAGACAATTATTTTCCTTCATAACTTCAATGAATCTGTGTTTTCCGATGGTCTTAGGCGACCCCTGTGAAACTGTCAGATTGAGAACCGCTGCGCTAGAGGATAATGACTGTACCTCGGAGGGGATCCGAGCATATATTGACTTAATGGCTGGATGTGCAGTGAAGATGTTCTCTTGACTGACTAACTGATTAACCAACCAACCAAGCAACCAGATTAATACACAGCAGTTGGTTCTCTCCCCTGCATAAATTACTTTACAGTGATATCTCGACTAACGATGACAATTCGATAACCGAAGCTTTATTTGATGAAAAATTCATATCACAACGCGGTCCCATTTTGTTAAGACACGAATCCACTAAAACATTCTTTAGCCCAATGCAGATTTGTTAGCCTGGACCGAAAGTAACACAGCGAAAAATACTTTCGTTAGCCGAAATAATGGCTAGCCGGGTCACTCTTTAGCTAGGGTATCGCTGTTCGCTCTGTAGAAATACACGAAAGACGGTTATTTGTCTCAGTTGAAGGACAGGAAACCACTCAATTCATGAACCCACTGTTGCCATGTACCAGTAATATCTAATTTGCTGCGTTGATTTGAATTTGCTATTATGGGAATGACTGCGCCCATCAAATCCCTAACTCCATGCAGAAAGACTCAATATGTTAGATAAAGGTCCTCTATTTTGTGATCAATCATTGCCCTTCTTTCGACTATTGTCCACAAGCTATTACACACAGTGAAAGAATTGATTAAAGCTTCGAGAGTGTAGATATATCTGTGGAATGAATTATCCAGAATTATAGCATCACACCTTGGGGTCTTTGTGGGGAAATGGTGAAGCTTTTTCCTCGCACTTTGAAGTTAGTGTTTTTATCCGTACATATATCTTCTGCTCTCGGAGAAAACTGATGAAATGCTTTCTTGTATATGAAGCGGGTGCAGAGCTGAATTAATCAGCGTTGTAGAGGCTACACTGCTGCATAATGACAAGTCTCTGACACTCACCAGAATGTGACCTGGCGTAAGACGTCTGTGACATCATAGAGGTCAAGAAAACACTATAACCAACCACAGCCTTCTGTAGAATACATAAACATTCTGTGTTCCGTGATATCTTAGGAATGGTCCATCTTTCCTGACCAGAGTGTTGCCCTTTGTTACTAGTGTTGTCTAGTGTGACAGATTAATGTGTCTACAAAGTGCCCACATTAAAAGCTGGACGAGGTCGTGGTGAACACTAACCGGCCTCTCGGACTTTCACAAAACGGGAATTTCCGTTGATCTGGTTGGCCATTTAAAAGCTGGAATAGGTAATGTAACCAACCCCGTTTGGGAACAGTCAGTATAGCGGTTGCTGCAGCATGGTAGGACTAGCACTCATGTATCACAGCCTGCGCAATACATTATAACATATGCAAAGTGATGTAGCCATTTTTTTTTCTGGCGCTCTGAAAATTGTGGGATCGTTTCACTAACGAGACTTTCAGTTAACGAGTGCCGTTTGTACGACGATTCATGGGGATCGTCACTGGAGCTACAATTTTCGGTGCTTTGTGCCACGCTCTAGGTAGGTCTTGCTGTTCTAGAGAGAGAGACTGAGCCATTCAGGAATGCAATGAAGTCGATCCTCTAGACTTTCATTTAAACAGTATTTAACGTTAACACGACGAAGCAGGGGCGTCTTGCAGTGTGTCGTGTTGCTCGTTTATAACTTAACGCTTGATGGAGTAAAGCCAAACAGCTTTTTGGGACAGCTAGTTCTCTTCTTTAGCATAAGACAATCCCGATCAGCACTAAGAAACAAACGAAGCATATTCGTTCTCATCCTGAACAACAAATGAATGATAGTTGAATGAAAGTAACTTGCGCAAGGACTTGAATTTGAGTGAGGAAGAGTGACGCAATTCGTCGACCTCACTCTCTCGCCTGAGTTCATCTTGATCCAATGGCAGGACAATGTCGAGACAATTAGAAATGAACCTAGGTACAGTGGATGACCAAGACGTCTTAAGTGCCCTGCCTTGATCGAAGCTCTCCACAGAGCCTGCTGGTAATCGCCTTTTTTGTTCGTTGAACCATAAGAGGTTTCATCCTTACAATCCGCCGAGTCCAGATTTTGCATGCAGGGTAAGCATATCCCAAACACCCAGTGGTTTAGAACCAGGTCGGCTACCCTCTCCTGGTTTAGCTAGCCCGTCAGAGCTGTTGCCCGGGCAGTGGCCGCTGTCGCATGCTGACAGCTGCTTGTAGTCACATGAGAGAGCTGAGTGCCAGACCTAGCCCAGTGGTTGTGAACTGCCCTAAGAAGGTCATGAAGGTCACCTTGCCATAGATAACTACTAGTATCTGACACCTCAGACCCTTCGCTACCATGCAAACATCGTCACTCACAACACACCAGAAAAGAACATTAGTAACTATGGACATGAGATTTCTGAGAAGGACGGCAGGATTGACCAGCAGATATAAAAATAGGAATGATTCACAAGAGAAAAAGTCGGCGCAGAACCAATTCTAAATTACACACAAAGACAACAAATCAATTGGTCTGCCCACTTAGAGGAAGCTCCTTCTGGTGCCATTCCATACAAGACATAGATCAAAAGAGGAGAAAGATGCATAGCACAAGCTATACCAAGAACAAGATGGAAGGATAACATCAGAGTGTCTGTGGTCGAGGCCGCTAGAACAAGAAGCAAAACCTTATGTCTCCCTCAAGACCTGAAGCGGTAAAAGAGGAAGTGAAAAGAAGAGACAGAAGAATCCCGTTTATATGTTTTGCTCATTCGTTTTCGGCATCATTCAGACAGCAGCTGTCACTCTTATCTTGAATATCATTGTATATCAGAAATCTACATTATTTATCTTTTTTTTTTCATTTGGCTGTTCGCTGTTAGAAAACTCATTGAACTTGCCGCAGGTTCATATAAGCTCTTGCTCGATTTTTCTTCTTCTTTCTGCTGGTGGCAGGTGTGGGCAAAAATGTGTCTGCAAACTAGATCATAACAACTTTGTTTTCCCCCCGAGTGGAAGGATAGTTCACTTTCAAGATGTTCATCTCCACGTGAAGAACGAAAATCTGGAATCAATTGTAAAGTTTTAAGGTGGGGGCAGCAATGAATAGAGTGGTACTTCCCGGCATGGTGCAGTTGTACTATTTTCGAAGAATATACTTCATCATCATCGCCATCATCATTATCATCATCTGCTTATAAAGGAGGGGGTTGTTGATTTTAATTGTTAAAGCTTCGGCGATTCTTAACAGTCTCCTGTTCGGAGTGTGGTAAACCACACTGAAAGCTTTGTCTGTGTCAATTACGTGTCCGGAATTAAGTAGAAGACGTCCTATTGAAGAAGTGGGTTATTTCCTCTTGACTGGTCTTGACACCCTTGAAGAATCGCTGAACTGTGTATGTAACCATTTGGGGATGTGCCCTCCACTCTATTTCCAAGCTGTCTCTCGGTTCGACCGATGAAAGTCAACTGGCACTTAAATGTAAATTTGTAAATACAAATTGATTTGGTGTACGGAGAAACGAGCTGTTTAATAGGTGGGGTTGGGATAGGAGTGGTCTTGTACCTCACTACTGGAACAGCCGCAAAGAATGTTTGACCAACTGCTGTTTTCAGTCGGTCCTGCAGACGCTGCATGACGTCATCACCTTGATAAGTAAGTTGGATATATACTCGTAGTTTGGATACTGTAATTTTGTTCGGGGTAGGGTTGGGTGGGTTGCAGTGACGTTTGATGAAACCTATGGGGTACCCATTCAGTAGTAAAGTTGAATTGAGAGTTTTAATTTCTGTAGCCAGTGTGTCTTCGGTGCAAATCTTTCTCGCCCGGTTAAAACAAGCTTCTAACGACGCTACGTTTGTACTGCATACGCACAAAACTGTAAAAGTTTAAATACTGGCCAGTCCATGTTTCTTTTCGGTACACTGAACTTTGGATACTACCATCCTGTCTATGTGCAATAAGTACATCAAGGAATGGTAAAGTGCCGTCATGTTCGTGTTGTAACGATAATGTGATGTTTCTGTGTGACTGGTTAATTGGTGGCATGGAAACGCAGTGGCTTGCTGTTTGTCAGCAGTTATTATTATGATATCGTCTACATGCAAAAGGTACAAAACCAAATCCCTGATGTGGGCAGATCTGCTGTTTTCGAGATGTGCCATGAAGATGTCTGCCAAGATGGGACCTAGTGAGCTACCAATGGCTCATGTAACGGGTCCTTTGCAGAACGTCGCTCTCATCACAGTCTGCCGGAAAGAAACTCGGTCTCACGCCAGTTCTCCCGCCTCATGCACTTTCACACTCAAGGAGTCACTTATATCCTGTGCCCATATTCGTGTCGGTCGGCGCCTGCTCCTCCTTCCTGGTACCATGCCTTCTGCTATAATTTTTTTCCAATCCGTCGTGGCGCTTGATATGACCAAAATATTTCAGCTTTCGAGAAAGGATGCTGTTTATTAGCCAATCTTCCTTGATGATCAGATCTTTTAATGGCTACTCCGTCAATTTGGCGTTAGCTCGTTTCAAGGAAATTAAACGTTAGCGGTGCAGAAGGGGGCAGAGGCGCAGCAGTCTGACTAATTTGGACGTAGGAATGTCCAGTTTCAGTTTCTTGTCCTTTATTTGAACAGTTATAATTTTGATGGTTTCTTCCAATGGCACATTGGTGAACAACGATGATATGTCCATAGAAGCCATGTGTTAATCTTTTAGATCACTTGTGTCAAGCAGTTCAGTGAGCTCAAACGTATCTTTTAATGTTTTATTTTTAAAAGACTACTTTACTGGTGTAAGTATTTCTGCTAACCATTTCGCAATATTTTGGGCATATCAAGCATAATGGCGGATTTGACCGGGGGGGGGGGGGGGGGGGGGCAGAAAGCATGGTACCAGGAAGGAAAGACAGAGGTCTACCAGCACGAAGATAAGCGCAGGAATTAAGTGACACCTTGGGTAGGAAAGTGCAGGAGAGCTGGCGAGAGACTTGAGTTTTTATGCAAACTGTGAAGAGAGCGACATTCTGAAGGGACCTGCCAGATTTCTCTCGGTTTGCGGCCACCCAGCCTAGAGAAGCATTGAAGGAATATCCAGTGGTCGAGATGGGCGGGCGTCTTACTGACCACATCGCGTGCCGATTGGTCTATGTCTGTCTTTCTTTCTCCCTCTCTTTCTTTCTCTACCTTGATATCTCTGTATTTATCCCTCTCTCTTTTCCTCTCTTTTTATCTCTCTTTCTGTCATATCGTTCTCTGTTTCTCTCTGTTTATTTTTCTTTCTTTTTTCTCGTTCTCTCTATCTTCCTCCCCCTTCATCGGCTGTAACTTCGGCGGAAAGTTCTATTTTTTCATCCGCTTCAGAATTTTGATCTTGTTCCACAACGTAATTTTTGCGTGCAAATTCGTTTTACCGATCTATCTTTTCTGCACGCAGACTGTTAATTCTTTGCCTCTCTGGCAGAGGCACTCCAGCTTCCATAGGAAGTACCCCTCATAATTAGTTCACTTTTACGACATGCTTGTTATGGGGCACTGCCCCCCCCTCTCCTAAAGAGGCACTGGAAACCACACGGAGATAAAAGAAATATAAATCCACCCTCGTGTAATCGATGCGTCACGTGCGTGAACGGGGCTCTTTTCTTGAACATACATTTCCCTTGGCTTCCAGGCCCACCCAGCCTCACAGAGAATATGATGGGAAGTGAAAGTGGCTGGCCTGGTTTTGACCACATCATCTATCGAGTGCTGCTTGATCTATACAAAATATGAGCCTGGTGCTGTGGTTTTCTACCTAAAGGAAAAGTTGTGGTTAAAAAGGGGTTGGGGGGGGGGGGGGCATTTGTACTTATAATAATCTGTGATACTAACACTTTTCTAGTTTAATTATTTAAAAAAATTTTGAAAAAAAAAAAACCTACTTGTAAGCAACAACAACAACAACGGCAAACACAACAGCAGCAGCCACAGCAACAACAACAACAGCATCATCAACAGCAAAAACAACAGCATCAACAACAGCAACAACAAATAACAACTGCAACAATAACAGCAAAAGACAAGATAGTTTTTGTTGTCATGAGTAGTTAGTGTATCCGTCGAGAATCTTCCTCTTCTTCTTCGCGTTCACCAGCAGTAAACTCTGACGGAAAGTTCTGGTTGTTCATCCACTTCTGGACTGCAGTTCTGTTCCAGAACCTGAGTGTCGCGTATGCATCCGTTTTTACAGATCTGACTCATTTGTATGCAGACTGCTGGTTCCTTTCCTCTCAGGCAGGTGCACTCCGACTTTGAAGAAGGCTCCCAATTAGTCTACTCTTACGACATGCTTTTGGGTAGGCAGTGGGTCTGTTCTTGTTTTCCCTATAACAGGGCCATGGAACCCACACCAAGATGCCAAGAATATTTTTAATGGGACATTTCGGGGCTTTTTTAAAATCCTACCCCAGATGACGTCACAGGACAGTCCAACATTTTAGAGGGTTGTAAGACTGGGTTTTCCGGCTTTCTGATGCTTTTAACGACCCCAAAACATCTAGAACAGGCCCTAACCACACGACTGCATGAAGCCTAGGTCCCACGACTGCATGCAGCCTAGGTCCCACGACTGCATGAAGCCTAGGTCCCACGACTGCATGAAGCCTAGGTCCCACGACTGCATGCAGCCTATCTACCACCCCCTGAAATATTAGACAGTCCAGTGACCTGTAGATTTTCCCTGTTTGGGATAGGATATTTTAAAAAGCACCCACATTTCTTGGTATTAGTGCAACGGGTTTTTCTTTTTGTCTGCCTCTTTGTAATCACATTGCGTTTATGCTGGCAGGGGAAGGAGCGGAGGTAGGACGCAACTGTAAATAGGCTAAAAATCACTGCTCTTGCACGACCGGCTCAGCTGGAGTCTTGCACAACCGGCTCAGCTGGCTCTTGCACGACCGGCTCAGTTGGAGTCTTGCACAACCGGATCAGCTGGCTCTTGCACGACCGGCTCAGCTGGAGTCTTGCTCGACCGGCTCAGCTGGCTCTTGCACGACCGGCTCAGCTGGAGTCTTGCACGACCGGCTCAGCTGGAGTCTTGCACGACCGACTCAGCTGGCTCTTGCACGACCGGCTCAGCTGGCTCTTGCACGACCGGATCAGCTGTCTCTTGCACGACCGGATCAGCTGGAGTCTTGCACGACCGGCTCAGCTGGAGTCTTGCACGACCGGCTCAGCTGGCTCTTGCACGACCGGCTCAGCTGGAGTCTTGCACGACCGGATCAGCTGGCTCTTGCACGACCGGCTCAGCTGGAGTCTTGCACGACCGGATCAGCTGGCTCTTGCACGACCGGCTCAGCTGGAGTCTTGCACGACCGGATCAGCTGGCTCTTGCACGACCGGATCAGCTGGAGTCTTGCACGACCGGATCAGCTGGCTCTTGCACGACCGGCTCAGCTAGCTCTTGCACGACCGGATCAGCTGTCTCTTGCACGACCGGCTCAGCTGGAGTCTTGCACGACCGGATCAGCTGGCTCTTGCACGACCGGCTCAGCTGGAGTCTTGCACGACCGGCTCAGCTAGCTCTTGCACGACCGGCTCAGCTGGAGTCTTGCACGACCGGATCAGCTGGAGTCTTGCACGACCGGATCAGCTGGAGTCTTGCACGACCGGATCAGCTGGCTCTTGCACGACCGGCTCAGCTGGAGTCTTGCACGACCGGATCAGCTGGCTCTTGCACGACCGGCTCAGCTGGAGTCGGTTGTAGCTCTTGCATCATATGGCCACCATAGCTTACCGAAGCGGGTTGATCGAGATCGACATTTTAGGGGTATTTTTTTCTTGAAGAAGAAGCATCATATGCCCGCCACCTCGCTAGCTTGAAAAGGATCCTTTACTTTAGGTTGTTTGTTGTTTTTGTAACCATTCTCTTTAAAAAAAAAAAAACGTATTGTAGGGAAACGTCTCAGGCAAGAGAGCAAGTGGTAGGCAGTAAGTAATAAAAGTGGGAGGACAACATCACATGAAGGACAAACAGCAGTCTGAGAGCGTGTACAACCAGGACAAAAGACAGAGCAGGTTGGAGATCTGTTGCATCCACTTCTTTTGTGATGACGGCACCTGATTAATTGATTGATCATATGCCTAACAAAGCTTATTGAAGTATGTTGAAGGGTAAGAAGAAGCATCATAAGCTTTATACTCTGCTGGCTTGGATCCCTTACTTTACGTTTTTGTAATCGTGAATTTTTGCTGGATACCTTGTTGTTGAACCTTGTCAGTTGAGACGAGAAAGAGAATTGTTAAAAGCTATTTAAATCATGTCTTGATATATGGAAGTGAATCATTGACAGTTGGTAGATTAGTGAACATTATTTGGAAGCCGTGGAGATGTGGTTTGTATAGACGAATAATGAGAATACATTGTACAGATAAAAAGAGTAATGAGGATGTCTTGAAATAAACTGACCCGCGAAGAGAACCGATTGCTCACGATGGAAAGAGACAATCTACATTCTTTGATGATGAGAAGGGGAAAACTATAGTACATCCTGACAGTAGGAAAGTTAGAGGGGAGAAGAGGCAGAGGGAGACCGAGAGAAAAGATGCTGGGCAGTTTGACATCATGGTACGGAGAATGATCTGTGTCAGAGTTGATTAAAAGTTCATGAAACAGAAGATTGTGGATAGACATGACCACCAAGGCCACACGGCATGGACTTTAAGAAGAGAAACCTGGCCGCTGACTTTATCACACAACATGTCATAAACTATAGCGTAACGATGCCGATATTCCGTCCATTTTTATCCCCACGCTAACTAGACACGGGTGCTGTCAGCCATCTTCCCTACTCGTGCTAGGAAAAAAAAAAAAACCACACGATTCCATGGTTAATATATCCATGTGGCAGGTGCAAGACCTTACTTATGACGCAAGAGTCCTCCACCCCCCCCCCTCCCCACAAAAGATAAGTTTAAGTTCTTTAGTGGGTATGGTGTATTACTTAATGTTGTCAAGGTTGGGCGCACTACACATTTATATCGGCTTCCTGCAACTTGTTTTTGTAAGCAGGTAGTGAAGTGCGAGTTATCCAAGCATTTCTCGCCTGACTTTTTTTCTTTCTTTCAATGGTAATTATTCTACTGATAAATTCCACTGTATGGATGACAAATAATATGGTTTCATATATATATATTATATATATATATATATATATATATATATATATATATATATATATATATATATATATATAAGTAAGGGCTTGTTGAGTCTGCAGTATCCAGGGCGTAAGAGAAATCCAGGGCGTAAGAGAAAAACTGCGACTTGATCTGTTCTGTTCATTCTCCTCCTCATCCCCCTTCTCTCTATCTTCTTTCTATTTTTCTTGCTTTTCCTGTTCCTCTAGCAGTCTGCAACACACACACACACACACACACACACACACACACACACACACACACACACACACACACACACACACACACACACACACACACACACACACACACACACACACACACACACACACACACACACACACACACACACACACACACACACACACACACACACACACACACACACACACACACACACACACACACACACACACACACACACACACACACACACACACACACACACACACACACACACACACACACACACACACACACCACACACACACACACACACACACACACACACACACACACACACACACACACACACACACACACACACACACACCACACACACACACACACACACACACACACACACACACACACACACACACACACACACAAATATATATATATAATATATATATATATATAGATATATATATATATATATATATATATATATATATATATATATATATATATATATATATATATATATATATATATTGGTTAACAACCTAACGAGGAAATTGGGAAGGTATTGATTATCATTAGGAGAAAGCATAAAATTAAAGTTACAATATGAAAAACTGTAAATTATCTATGGGTCTCTTTTCCAGAAGTCAAAACCCTCATTAAAAGAAAACTATAAACAGATTAGAAAACAGACACAGGTCATAAACTATGAACAAAAATGTCCTCAATCATCTGAACAGAACAGATCAAGTCGCAGTTTTTCTCTTACGCCCTGGATTTCTCTTACGCCCTGGATTTCTCTTACGCCCTGGATACTGCAGACTCAACAAGCCTTTACTTAGATAAATTATTCATGAGTCAGAGAACTTTCTGCCGTTGTCTTTGTGCTAAACAGACTCCACGGCATGTCTTGGAGGAGATGTGAAACGACCGGTGGCCAAACCCAGTAGCCATGACAACCTAAGAGACCTTGAGATAATTAAGTGCGTGACCAAAGATCGCTGAAGAACAAGATGAAGATCCACTGGTCTATTACAATGCAGACCTAGCACCATGTATCTGAGTACTGCCGTGGTGTAGTGGCTAGATGCTTGCCTCCGGGTCAGAAGATCGTGTGTTCAGGTCCTGACGGAGCCAGACTTTAAAAAAGTTTATCTTGGCTTCAAGGTCAATCCAGCCGTGAGTGGGTACCACGTCAAGTTTTGGGAAGTAAAGGCGTCCAGCGTTATGTTGAACACATTACCCGCCGAGTGCAGATTGGTCTATAAAATATAGGTCTAGCCCTATAGGCTTAATATGCCCTAAATAATTCTTTACTAAAATTTTACTTACCATATATCTAATGCCTCAGGTACGAGAAAAATGTATAAGAATTTATCCCTCAACTAAACTTCTTCTTCTTCTTCTTCGTGTTCACCAGCTGTAAACTCTGGCGGAAACTTCTGGTTGTTCGTCCACTTTTTAACTGCAGTCCTATTTTAGAAGCTAAGTGTTACTTGTGCATCCGTTTGATAGATCTGACTCATTTGTATACAGACTGCTGGTTCCTTGCCTCTCATGCAGATGCACTTCGACTTCAAAGGAAGCTCCCAATTTGTCAACTCTTACGACATGCTTTTGGGTAGGCAATGGGTCTATTCTTTTTTTTACCCCATAGTAGGGCCCCTGAACCCACAACTAAACAAAAACGTCTGTGTTTTGTTCACAGGTAAACAACAATGGAGTCATCTCATTCTTTGACGAGCTGAGGACTTACAGACCTGAAGACTTTCCTCTAACAGAAAAAATTCCAATCATAGCACCATATTGGGCCGATGTAGACATATCCATTTCTAATGGCACAGTGTGGTATCGGGAATCCAGAGATCCACAACTGTTGGCCAAGGTTGGTGTTTGAAACTGATGTTGGTGATATTGTATAAATTGTCACTTCAGATATTAGTGTGTCAATTACTTATATCCCCTTCTCCTCCTCCTCCTCCTTCTACTTCTTCCTCCTCCTTATCTTTATCTTCCTCCTCCTCCTCGTTCCCCTTCCTCTTCCTCCTCCTTCTCGTCTTCATCTTCCTCCTCCTCCTCGTCTTCCTCTTCCTCATCTTCCTTCTCCTCATCTTCCTCTTCCTCGTCTTCCTCTTCCTCTTCTCCTCCTCCTCCTTCCTTCTTCTTCTTCTTTTTCCTCCTCAACTTCTTCTTCTCTTCTTCCTTTTCCTTCTTCTTTATCTTCTCTTTCCTCTTCCTCTTCTTCTTCTTCTTTATCTTTTCTTCTTCATCCTCCTCATTTTCCCTCCCCCTTCTTCTCCATCTACTTTCCTCCCTGCTTCTTCATCTTCTTCCATTTCTTCATTCTCCTCCTCATCCCCCTTCTCTCTATCTTCTTTCTATTTTTCTTGCTTTTCCTGTTTCTCTAGCAGTCTGCAAACTGTCTCAGAAAGTCTTATTGTTCATTCATGTGTGGACTTTGGTCTTGTTTCAGGACTTGAGTGTTGTGTGCATATCTGTTTGACTGATCAAGCTTATTTGTGTGCAGGCTATTGGTTCCTTGCCTCTCTGGCAGATGCATTCTGATGTTAAAGGAAATTCTGGCTGGGGAACATGTTTCTTGGATGACCTCAGAAAGTTATACTTAGGTCTAGACCATTATGAGCCATGGTCGTGGTGCACCAGTGCAGGTGGCGCCTTATGTCTGCTTCCAGTTCATGTGTTCAGTCAGTGACAGTTTATGTAATTTTATTATAGAAGATAAAACCTGATATCCTTTTTGTATCAGTGGCTTTAGATGGAGGAGTTATTTGGAGAGGCTCTACTAGCCTTATTCTAGGGCGCAGCCCCCCCCCCCCCCCACACACACATACATACACACACGTGTAAATGGAGCATGAAAAAAATATTTAATAGCAGGCAGAGCCCACTTACACTGCTAACTCTGCTACATGTGGTTGTGGCTTACCAAAGCCCACTTACACTGCTAACTCTGCATCATGTGGTTGTGGCTTACCAAAGCCCACTTACACTGCTAACTCTGCTACATGTGGTTGTGGATTACCAAAGCCCACTTACACTGCTAACTCTGCTACATGTGGTTGTGGCTTGCCAGAGCCCACTTACACTGCTAACTCTGCTACATGTGGTTGTGGCTTGGCAAAGCCCACTTACATTGCTAACTCTGCTACATGTGGTTGTGGATTACCAAAGCCCACTTACACTGCTAACTCTGCTACATGTGGTTGTGGCTTACCAAAGCCCACTTACACTGCTAACTCTGCTACATGTGGTTGTGGCTTACCAAAGCCCACTTACACTGCTAACTCTGCTTCATGTGGTTGTGGCTTGCCAAAGCCCACTTACACTGCTAACTCTGCTGCATGTGGTTGTGGCTTGCCCGGTGATTACCCCCTCCTCCCAAAAGGAAAAAACCCCACTCATCTCCCTTTGTAAAAATCTAGGAATACGCTCGAGACTAGAACATACACTTATAGTTTTATCTGTAGACCTTATTAGATTTCATAGTTTTAGATACTTTTAATTCTTGAAATGTACTGATAGAAATTTTCATTGTGGCCTGTTTTTTTCCCCAGCGCAGCTTACAAGCATATTGTTTTGTTTTTGACGACAATGGGTTTACATTTTAATACCATTGTCAAGTGAGTAATTAACCCTTTTGCCCCGGGGACCTAGACAATAAAATGAGGTGGGGGGGGGGGGGGTGTGTTTAAATGACATGGTCAAGATATTATGGTCACCCAGTTGTGCTATAGCACTATGGAAGACTAACATCTAGAACAGGGCTTTCAAAATGTCTTGTTTGTTCACGTTGCTGACCCATGTTTCAGATAAGCACAATTTTGCGATACTAGTAGTTGCCCAAATAAGAGAAATCTATCAGGAACCATTATAACAGTTATAAAATAGAGAAGATGGCACTATATTGGACACATTCTGAGAACAGACGGCAGAGAATCACAAACAGCACTGAAATGGGAAACAGAAGGATTAAGAAAATGTGGACGTCCAAGAGAAGCCCTTGGACAAACTTTGATGAGAGAGGTCAAAGGTTGCTGGACCGGATTCCATCCATGATATTGAGGTCATTGCGGATATAATGGCATGGAGAAATAGACTGCAACCCTGTATGACATATAATGACACAAAAGGACAATGAATGAACGAAGTACGAATGAGATACAACCTTCACACCTTAACATATGTCAGGACTACTCACCTGATGGCCTGTGGGCCAAATCTGGCCCGTGAAGGCCTAGCAAATATAGCATTGCCAGTTGAATTGGATTAATGATGTTTCTATGCTGGGACTTGATAAATCACTGTCTTGCTTTAATTTAGTTTTAGTCCAGATAATTCTGAGATTGGTTTAAGAGCTTTAACAAGTGAATACCACATGGTGGCTAAATTTAATATTCACACTGTCGGAGAAGAAGAGAGGTGTATGGCCCATGCTTGTAATAATTATTGTTGTATATATATTTCCCTATTACTAGGAATATATTTTCAGAATATAGCTTCTGGCTTGTGGCGACCTCCCTTTTTCCAACATTTTGGTCCCTGTGTAAACTTAGTTGAATGGCTCTGATGTATGTGATGTTTTGCTAATGTTTGATGTAATTTAAAAGATTTTTTTTAAAGGTTATTATATCATTAATTTATTCATTTCAGTTATTCATCCATTTATTCATTTGTTAATTCATTCATTTGTTAATTCACTCCTTCAATAATTCATTTAATCGCTACATGCATTAATTATTTCATTCATTCATTCAGTGATATTTTCTTTTTTACCCTTAGAGGTGGGTAAGTGAAGAAATTCATTACGTGAATATGGTGTGTATGTGTGCGTGTGCACCTGCATGCATGCGTGCGTGGGTCTCTGTCTCTCTCTCTCCACCAAGACCGTACAATGAGCAACCTACAACCGACACACAAAATGCCAGCACCATTCAGATGAGGATCACCGGGGTACAAGTCCTAGAAACCCCGTTCAAGGTTATATTACCCCCCCCCCCCTCCCACCCCACCACTTCGACCACACTTGTGTGGCTTTAAAATAATGCAAAATTGCCTCTTATATTGACACGAGGAGCCAACAAAAACACGTTGCGTATATGTTGTTACCTCTGTATGTTTATAGACTGGTCATCTCTCAGTGGGTGATGTGGTAAAGATCACGCCAGCAGTCTCTACTAGACAAGCAGCGGTAATCAGGTATAATTGCAGTTCTAGCTTCAAAGCAGATGGAACACTGCATAGTTGCACACACAGTTAATCATATAAGGCACCCCCACTTCTCTGGCAATTGGCTACTTACCAATTTCCGAATCTGCAGCTCACAACACAAACCCATGGTGAGCACAGTAGAAAAGCAATCTAAATGAAATCTGCAGCTTACAATGACAAGCTATGCACTCAGTTCAGTAGCTGGGTGATGGGACTATATCTTTTAAGTCTACATATAGAGGAAAATGCAATGGTGAAATATTGTCAAAAGCAGAAACTTTCCATGACTCAAGCAGTGCTAGCCATTGATTTGAAACTAATGTTGATGGATGCTCAGGATTCATCCTCTGTATTTAATTTTGTGGGTACAGCCTTATTATATACATTGTGTTAGTCTAAGTCAATGGTTCTTAACTTTCCTAATGCAGCGACCCTTTAATACAGTTCCTCCTGTTGTGGTGACCCCCAGCCGTAAAATTATTTTTGTTGCTACTTCATAACTTCAGTGAAAATGTTTATTTTTTTTAATGGTCTTTGGCAGCTCCTGTGAAAGAGTCATTCAACCCACAAAGGGTTCATCACCCACAGGCTGAGATCCACTGGTCTAAGTTAAACCAGAGAACTTTCAAATGTAATATTCCACATCTTGGTTCCACTGCTTCAATTTTGGTGGACAAAAACAGAGTATACCCATTGCCCCCTCCTTATTAAGCATATTGTGAAAGGCAGTTAATTAGGAGTTAGATGAATTCAGATGTTAGATGTTTTGGCAGAAAGCTGCAGATATCATAGCCTTGTTGTAAACCACAACACAACATGCCAGCCAAATTAAAGGCTGAGTATGTGGCGATGACTACATTACTCACTGAATACAGATCGATCTGTACAAATATCAGTGTAGCATCATATGCCTGACATTAACATATTATTAGCACTGTTTTAGTTATGACAACTTTTTGCTTCTGACAATAGTTAGCCATTGCATTTTCCTCCAAGTATAGACTGAAAGGATATAGTTCCATTGCCCAGAAACTGAACTGAGTGCAGGGGCAACAGATTTAAGAATGCTTTTTAACTGTGCCCAACATGGTTTGTGTTGAGAGCTGCAAATCAAATATTGATTTAAAAAAAAATCATAACATTCTTTTGGAAAGTGGGAAAAGTTGAAGGCAGGTGAGCAAGGTGTAAATTGCCATACAAGTGGGAGGTAACATCAGGAGATAGATGCACAGCAGTTTGAGACAGTGTACTACAACCAGCATGAAATAGAGAGAGATTGAGAGAGATCCATCAAAACCAGTTTTTAAATTGTGGCTTGATTTCATGATTGATCACTTGATTGATTGATTAATCAACACATACTTTCTGTCTTACAGGCTACCAATGAAATAAGGGCATTTTCTGCATACAGAAACTTTCAAGCGTACTGGGTGTTTGTTGCCACTTGGGATGAAGTAGGTTTCTTTGGGGCTAGTGAAGACGGTTTGAATAAGGTAGGTCTGTAGAAGGCTTTCTTGTTTACTAAATGCTTCTTTGAAAACGCAAATAGATTTCAAGTAAAACAATTGTTGTTTTTGTTTTTGCTGTCGTTCTTCTTCTTCTTTCTCCTAGTATTTATCTTCTTCAGAACTGGACAGTCTATTGGTGGTGAATTGATGTATGACAAGCTAGATGTTGTGAGGGCCCTTTGGAGGCAAATGAACAGTGCGGAAGCACAAATTGATCATTACGGACTGAGCAGTATGGAACTGCAAGGAGTTACCAGGGGATCTGGCCGACGCTCAACACTCAAGGGAAAGGTGAGATGGATATACAGACATATCTGATATCATCAGAATTGGAACTTTTTGCTTGCTGCTGAAGATGAGAACGGAATTCCATCTGGGGAAAAACAAGACCAGATCCACTGTCCTTGTAACAAGCATTTCATAAAAGGGGACTAGTTGAGGGTGTTTCCTTTGAAGTCATTCATCCCCTGAGAGATGAGGAACCAGTGATCTGCACACAAATAATTCAGATCTGTAAAATGGATTTGCATGCAGAACTCATGTTCTTGAAGGAGGCTAAAGTGCAGAAGTGGACAAACAACCAGAACTTTTTACCGGAGTTTACAGTCATGAATTCTGAGAAGAAGAAGAAGAGGAAGACAAGCTTTAACTGTGACCAGCTGTTGTGTGTGAGGATACAGATCAGATGAAACAACCTGTTAAAAAATTTGGATTGTCTTTAAAATATTTTTCTAGGCAAGAGGGACCCAGGAGAAAATTAACCATCTGGGGTTGTAACTTCTGGAACATCCACCTTACAACCCCAACTTTTTGGTCCAGTGAAAACCCACCTTGGTAGGAGACATTTCGTGAATGACACAGAAGTTCATTGTAAAGTTAAAATGTGGTTTAGAAAACAGAGCACACAGTTCTCTGCAGAAGATTTGTGAGGACTGATAAAATGATGGGACAACTGCATCATTGTTGGTGGAAATTAAGTTGAAAAATAAAGAGTCAATGAATGTGTGAAAATCGGTTTTCAAGTTGTTATCATCTTTAATTTTCTCTTTTTTTTTTTAAACCACCATTTGTGACTTACTTATTGTCTTCCCCTGTATTTAACCATGCACTGGCGATGGGGTTGGAGCACTTTTGGGAATGCCCCAAATGCTGTGATGTCGGTTCTTGAATTGACTCAGCTCATAATTTTTAAGCATGTTCTGGCAAAGTGCAGTGACGCAGTTGTAATATTTCCCCTGCAGTGCAGTCTGGGTTGTTCTGCTATTGTGCAGGAAGCTAAATATGATTCCAGGGGTGACTGACTGACGTTAAATCCATCCAGGATATCACAACGAGTGATAAACACCCACTGACACCAAGTGCCACCGTTGAGATGAGCATCACCCAGGGACTGGTCCCAGAAACCCTGTTCATCCCATTGGTTTGGTTGTGTTAGGGCCCCCGGCCACAACCTGAGTGGGGCTTTAAAACAACAACAAATTGCGTCCAACATTGGGACGAAGTGATTTTTCTAGGCAAACATGATTTCAGGGGTACATGGAAGTGTGCATGAGCACCTAGCTATATTTTATGAGTTCAAAGTTCTGATTCTGATCAAAAATGCCATCCCTGCTTCCAGAAAAATACATTCCAAGCAGTGTTGGTGTTGGATACAACTGGCAAGCTGTCATTTGTGATCTTGAATTATGCAAAAATTGAATGGACAACAGGGTCAAACAGCCTCGGACACTCGTTAACGGGCCTCGGCGGTAATCCGGCCCAGGTATGGCAGGTAGATACAGCGTAAGACTTGGTTGTCTCCCTTAGACCTGTATTTTTCAAGTTTAGTTCACGTTATTCATTGAAGTTTAGTAGCTTTCATCATTTTTGTTTTAAATTCTTGTTATCTTTGTTTTAAAGTTTTTAGATGTTCAGTTTTGTTTTTAGTGTGTTTTTCCTTGTAGTAAAATTCACATTGTGAGAAGCTTTGCCAGTTTTTAGTGTGTTTTTCCTTGTAGTAAAATTCACATTGTGAGAAGCTTTGCCAGTTTGTGCAGCTCAGTGCAAGAATAGTTTTCTACTACACAAATCACCAAAACAGAATGGCTCACGACACATTCATATCATCATCATTGTTTAGTGCGTAGTACACTTGACCAGTCACCAGAACTGTAGTGTTGTGGAGTAGGGATGTAAATAACTTGTTGCAACAAAGTTCCTCATCTCTAAGAAACAGAGTCGAGTTTACCTGCAGATTTGCCTGTAGATGCCAGGTAGTAAGATGGAAATTTATTAACTGGCCAGTTTTTGAGCATTGTGAACGCTGTATTGCATGGCACTGGATATTGAATATTTTATTGAAATTCATACTAAAGACATTTTTAAAGATAATGACAGCCTATTTCAAGCAACAACAAAAAATAAAGAGAAGAGAACTTTTAACTTTTAAATTATCGGAAACTGTCACCTGGATTGGCTTGGTTATTTTCGTTGAAGATTTTCAAAACCTAAAACATAATCTGATTCTCTTAACAATTTTACCAGCCCCAAAAATATACTTCTATTATGAAACAAAATTTTCAGTGCAAAAAACATCCTTTTACAGTACTGATTTTCAAAGCCTGGAACCGTGCCATTCCGGTATAGATTATGAGAGTATAGAAAAATGTCATTCTAATACAGATTTTCAGAGTATAAAACCATATTATTCTGGTATAGATTGTCAGAGTATAAAACCATATTATTCTGGTATAGATTTTCAGAGTATAAAACCATATTAACCTGGTATAGATTTTCAGAGTATAAAACCATATTATTCTGGTATAGATTGTCAGAGTATAAAACCATATTATTCTGGTATAAATTTTCAGAGTATGAAACCATATTATTTTGGTATAGTAGATTTTCAGAGTATAAAACCATATTATTCTGGTATAGATTTTCAGAGTATAAAACCATATTATTCTGGTATAGATTTTCAGAGTATAAAACCATATTATTCTGGTATAGTAGATTTTCAGAGTATGAAACCATATTATTCTGGTATAGATTTTCAGAGTATAAAACCATATTATTCTGGTATAGATTTTCAGAGTATAAAACCATATTATTCTGGTATAGTAGATTTTCAGAGTATGAAACCATATTATTCTGGTATAGATTTTCAGAGTATGAAACCATATTATTCTGGTATAAATTTTCAGAGTATGAAACCATATTATTTTGGTATAGTAGATTTTCAGAGTATAAAACCATATTATTCTGGTATAGATTTTCAGAGTATAAAACCATATTATTCTGGTATAGATTTTCAGAGTATGAAACCATATTATTCTGGTATAGTAGATTTTCAGAGTATAAAACCATATTATTCTGGTATAGATTTTCAGAGTATAAAACCATATTATTCTGGTATAGTAGATTTTCAGAGTATGAAACCATATTATTCTGGTATAGATTTTCAGAGTATAAAACCATATTATTCTGGTATAGATTTTCAGAGTATAAAACCATATTATTCTGGTATAGTAGATTTTCAGAGTATGAAACCATATTATTCTGGTATAGATTTTCAGAGTATGAAACCATATTATTCTGGTATAGATTTTCAGAGTATAAAACCATATTATTCTGGTATAGTAGATTTTCAGAGTATGAAACCATATTATTCTGGTAT
Source organism: Candidula unifasciata (assembly GCA_905116865.2). Taxonomy (NCBI): domain Eukaryota; kingdom Metazoa; phylum Mollusca; class Gastropoda; order Stylommatophora; family Geomitridae; genus Candidula; species Candidula unifasciata. The sequence continues at coordinate 535,015 of CAJHNH020000746.1, forward strand.
AGATTTTCAGAGTATGAAACCATATTATTCTGGTATAAATTTTCAGAGTATGAAACCATATTATTTTGGTATAGTAGATTTTCAGAGTATAAAACCATATTATTCTGGTATAGATTTTCAGAGTATAAAACCATATTATTCTGGTATAGTAGATTTTCAGAGTATGAAACCATATTATTCTGGTATAGATTTTCAGAGTATGAAACCATATTATTCTGGTATAGATTTTCAGAGTATGAAACCATATTATTCTGGTATAGTAGATTTTCAGAGTATGAAACCATATTATTCTGGTATAGATTTTCAGAGTATAAAACCATATTATTCTGGTATAGTAGATTTTCAGAGTATGAAACCATATTATTTTGGAATAAATTTTCAGAGTATAAAACCATATTATTCTGGTATAGATTTTCAGAGCCTGCAACAATGCCATTCTGGTATCAATTTGTAGAGCCTAAACAAAGAAATTTTGGTATATATTTTCAAAGCCTGAAACTATGCCATTCTGGTATAGATTTTCAAAACCTGAAACTATGCCATTCTGGTATAGATTTTGAAAACCTGAAACCATGCCATTCTGGTATAGATTTTCAAAGCCACAGAAGGGGATGTCATTCTTGTGTCGATTTTTAAAGCCCCACAACTTAATTCTTTTCTGGTACATTTATTTCAGTCCCTCAAAAGATAGTTCTTGTCTGGATAAAATTGTTGGTACCTGAAGTAAAATCTGAAATATCGACTGTTTGAGGTGACGAGACGAGAAAGCCAGAGTTGCATTCTATCCCTCTTTTCAACAGATATGCTGAAAATATTATGAGGCATGTGACAGCTTTGATCTAATCACAGTTGGAAGCAAACCTATCCCAGAACTCAAATATGTGGAGAATACAGTTCTCCTTTCAAATAGTGTACAGAGCTTAGAAGCATGAACTCTAAGTAAAGTTAAAAAAAACAAAAACAAGTAAAGATCTGTTTTCACGCCTTTGGCACATCGGACATATGGGAAGGTCACGCCATATTTTTACAGACCAATTGGCACTAGGTGGGTAATGTGGTCAGCATTACGTCGGCCGTCTTTACTTTTCCAGGACATTCATCCTGGTATCCATTTTGGACTGGTTCAACCTGCGATGCCCCATACCGTGATTAAAAAAAAACCATGTAGCCACAGTGGGTTTCGATCGCGTTACCTTGGAATTACAAGTCAGACTTGCAACGCCTAAGCAGCATGAATTCTGCGGTTTGAAAAAACAAAAGTGAATTAACAAAAATGTGAAACATCATGGCAACTTAGAGAGAACACTGATGAAGGGGATAGTTTCTAGAAAAGGAAGCAAAGGCAAACCTCCACAAATGTGGATACAAGACATTGAAGATGCATTGGTTATGAAAGCACGTGGCCCTGAAGAGCTGGCTTGAGAAATAGAAACTTTCAATCATGCTGTAATGAGAGTGATATTCTATAAAGAAATTGCTGATTGTTGGTGAAATAAAAATCCCAAACTGGTATCGATTTTCATAGCCCCGAAGACTATCTCAGCAAAACGTGCAGCAGCAAAATTATGTATTGAAAATTTTAAACTGCTGCAATATCGAATGAACAAACAAACAAATTTTACTTTCAATCGGTCAAAAATTGGGCACGCAGGTCTGTCTTACATTTGGCCCTTCCAACCACCCATCTTTCACACTGCATCCTAAGGGTGAGAATAACAAACTAAATATTCACAAATGTGGTAAAAGAATTTTTGTATTCCACTTGAATATCCAAACCATCTTTTACACCCCACTGCACTTTATTGACCTTGACATTATTATGTACATTTATTACAGGGCTATGAGCTTTGCCTTTGCATATGTACCTTATATTGCACTCTTCACTTTCTGTAGCTCGCACCCAATTGTCCTTTGGCAGTCACACAATGCATGTATTTAGCCGACACTCAGATCCCCATATATATATCATCATCATCATTAGCAGCTTCTGAATCAGTACCACATAAAACCTACTTAGTTATGCATGTGTTGAATTCTCTCCCCTTTTACATTATGTCTTGAAGGACTGAAACCAAAATATATAAACTTAATCACATTTTGTCTTTGATTAAACGTTTTGCTTTTAAATAGATTATTCCATTTTAATTCTTATTTTAAGTTTTTGTTTTTTCCTTTTCTTTTGTAAACCTTTTACTTCAGTTCTTTGTATTGGAGACACCAATCTTATGCATGTTTATCTACTATATTTGTGTACGTTTTCATGTATAAATTAGTGTATTTAGTTTATCCAATTTATACAGTAGCTGAGTGTGAATAGCATATTTGCTTTTTTTGCATTAGATCATTTTTGGCTACTGCCATAACTTTTTAGTTTCAGATGGTCAGAGTTGACACCTGAGTGAGGCAGTAATGACAGCTATAAAATATTGTGTTTTCTACATCTAAAAGGACCAAATACACACTCCTTATAAGAAATATATTTGTTGAACAGAGTTCTTTCTTATGCCCAGACAAAATGTAAGATGTACAAACATACATAACAAGTTTATTAGTATAAATAATAGTAATGCATTTACAACAACAATAACAAGTGTCAGTCTCTACATCCATGAGGACCAAATATATGCTCCTTGTAGGAAATATTCATTGAGAGCTTGAGTTTTCCCTGACTAAACATGATGTAAACAGACATGTCTACCATGTTGATTGGTGTGCCTAAGTAATATCCAATTTGCCAAACTGCCATCATTGCCTGTTTTTACCAATTTTGTGGTGTAACCCTAGGATTTTGGACCACATTGCTTGTGCTGCCACCACAGACTGTGCAGGCTAAGGTTTCATTTTTGACCTGAAAAAAAAAAAATAATCCATGATCTTACCGAGCATGAGAGTCCACAACCTTCTTAACTGTTTAGCCAGTTGCTTCTCCAATCCAATAAAAAAAAATGTATAGCTGTTCTGCATCAATCAACAGGAGCCAAATACTCACTCCTTAAGTACGCTCTGACTAAATATGAGATATACAAGCACATGTAACCTGTTGACTGATATACAGAGTTAATGTCCAGTAACATTGACCACATCTTTGGTCCTGAAAGAGATAGGTTTGAGGTTTAAAGAACGGATCAACATCGTGGCACACAGGTAGTAACCCGTAAGTGCTCTGTTCTTCTAATTTGTGTTTGAAAAAGCTCAGCACAGTGCACAGGCTCTATAGCACCGGTGAGGATCCTGAAATACTTTGGGTAGATTTTAACTCCAAATTTTGCCTGGGCAGCACCGTTAGGCTACTCTTTACGATTTCCAACTGCCAAGAGATTTTGTACGTGCGCAACAATGCACATGTGCGTCTGATCTCACTACCCAGAGACCAGGGGGAATTACTAGAAGTCCAAGTCCACATGAAAAAAATCACAGCCCATAACGAGGATTGAACCCAGAACCTCTAGCACTTGAGACGGACACTATGCCTCGAGATCTTGAAAGAGATAATAAGGCAGAAAAGCAATCTCAAATCCTAGATTAGATAATGATAAACATATCATATAATGAAACCCAGCGGTATGTCATTCTGGATTTTGTACTCCAAAATGACTTTGGGCTCCCAGGTGACCCAGCCTTAAGTGGGTACCAGGTCAAGTCCTGGAAAGTAAAGGTGGCTGGTTTGATGTTGACCACATTATCCACCCAGTGCTGATTGGTCTGTAAAATAATATAGATCTAGCCCTATAGTCTAGATACACCTCAAGGCATGAAAAGGAGGTTCTTTAGTTTTTACTTATATAATTCTAATGAATCTAAACCCAGGTAAGGCCATGATCTGCTAGGAAGGGATACCACGGCAGTTAGGTTGTCATTCATGTGAACATTCAGGAACCATTGGGGGAACTAAAACAAGATAGGGAAATTCAAATAGAAGACTGGATGTAGAGGTGCTGAGCCATAGGTTGTAGTGCACTAGGACCAGAGCTCACACTCACGTTTCTACACCTCTCCATAGTCCTCAATGAAAGAGATCCCCAAACAGGGACCTGGCCAGCTTATACCAGTGTTTCCTTAAGTTGTAAACCCTTTGGCTCGATACTATGGATATCGCAACCGTTCGGTCTTGATTCCATTATAGGTACCGTAAATCAGGGAGAATGTGGCGTTTCTGCCTACCCCCTGGCGTGAACCCGGACCACAATGAGTTCATCACCTGGCCACCGCGAAGTCAGCTTTAACCAGCTGCGCTAGCGAGCCGGGCAACCAGTGTTTTCTTCAAAGTCATAGTGCGTCTGTCTGAGAGGCAAGGGACCAACAGTTACCATACAAATGAAGCCAAATCTGTAAAATGGATGTGCACACAAATCTAAAGTGCTAGAACTAGACCAGAGTCTAGAAGTGGAGAAACAATCAAGATGTTTCAAGTCCGTGCAACCTGAAGACGAAGAATACACCAAACATTATTACAGATAAAGACAGTCTATTTCCAGCAGACAAAAAAAAAAAAGGAAAAGAAGAAGAAGCAGAAAAATAAGAAAAGTATCCCATAATTTCCATTACAAAATAATGTAATCTCTGTTTAATTTCATATAGGAAGAGTGTGTATACTATTGATACCATGCTCATAAACCGTATATATGTTCTAGTTTTCCATGACGTTTTATCAGTTTTCATAAGCCATTTGCTTTTCAATGTAACATACAAAAGAGGCAATCAGCTATATGATTAGAGAACTTGACCAATTTCTGCAACATTTTGAACCTTCATAAAACGCATGATGATAATTTAGACTAGACATGGAATGCTGAAATTATTATTTATGATTGACTAAACAACCAAGAACAAAAATACCCCCTTTTCCCAAGTTTCACTTGTAGCCAGTTTTTTTTTTAAATAATTCCTTTAGCTATTGTTTGGAACATGATAATGATGATGATTATATAAAATCTAGTTAATTAAACTTAGTTATATAGATTACAGAAGTTTTAGTTTTGACCTATTATTGTGTTATATAAAATACAATTTTATTATTTAAATATTCAATGGACAGAAGGTTGCTTTGTTTAAATTTATCCTATTTACAAGTTTCAAAAATTCAATTTATAAATGTAAAACATTAATATAGTGTTTTTTTAAAGAAAAAATAAGTTTATAAACAAAAAAAAGTTTTCAGCTTCCAAAAAGAGAAAAGTTCTTCCCAACTTCTGTACTAGACTTGACAAATGTTTACAGTTTGTAAGAGTCTTGAATGTTGCTGAACAGTTAGTTAGTACAAGTATACAATTGTAATAACTGAGCTATTACAAGATCAGATAAACAAAGGGAGCATAATCAGATAAACAAAGGGAGCATAATCAGATAAACAAAGGGAGCTTAATCAGATAAACAAAGGGAGCATAACTGTCTAATTGAACTTGGCATAAAATACTGCAGTGTTTTTATAGTAAATGTAGAAATCCCCCCCCCCCCCCCCCCAAAAAAAAAACTACTGGCAGTAAGATTAAGTAGTGAAGGGAAGGGCTCTGTGTGCACCTTTCATACAGGAGGCGTATAAGGCTAGACTTATATTTTATAGCTCTATCAGCGCTCGGGCTGATGTGGTCAGTATCACTCCAGTCAACATTACTTCCCAGAACATTACCTGGTACCAATTTTTGGCTATGTCGACCTGGGAGCAGGTGTCAAATTTGACAAACAATCCACTTCAGTGGGGGATTTGAACCCTAGACCTTCAGGCCAGTAGACAGACAAGCATCTAGCTCCTACATGACTGCTGCCTTCCTTACTAGCAGTGGAATTGTGATTTCCAAGACATAGTATGGATGGGACAAGAACACAGACCTGATCTATGATTATGGTGATCATGTGAGATGGTAAACCATGACTGCCTGTGTTAATCAATGGGGTGTATGGTGATAAGAAATATTTTCACTAAACTTAAAGAAGATGGTGATATATCAAGCACATCCTGCGGACGCTAATCATCTGTTAACCAGCGATGCCTAATGGCGAGCTCCAGCGACGGAAGAGGTCCCAGGGAGAATAGAAAAAGCACTATAAGGACACTCTTAAGACTGTTGTCGGTTCTTTGCCATCAACACAGTGACATAGGAGGCTGCTGCAGAGGACTGTTCTGGATGGCGTACATCCCTCAAGCATGGTGCATCAGCCTGCCAGGCAGAGAATCAGTGGCTGACTAGAAAGAATCATATCACTAATCCCACACTTACTGCAGCTTCCGTTCTTTGTTCGCACTGCTCAAGAACTTCCCAGGCTCATATTGGACTAATCAACCCCCCTTGTATTCATAATCATTGATGATTGCTACTTTGGATGAAAAGTGGTCTTCATCACTGGGGATGGACAAACAACAACAGGGGCACAATATAACATTTGGACACAAGAAAGAAAGGCAGTATCAATAGAAATAAACTATAAAACTTAGTAACAGCCGGCAAATTTCAGATGGTGATATATTGGGCATATCATGAGAAACGAACATAAAATCACCAAACAGGCACTTAATTGGGAAGCAAATGAGTTGAGAAAGTGGGTTTGTCCAAGAATATTGATGAGAGAGGCCAAAGATGCCTCCCATGAAATTGAAGCAGTAGCACAGGATAGAATGGCATAGAATAGACTTCAAGCTCTATGTGACCTATAACCTCACACAAGGATGAAGATAATGAAGCTTGGATTCTTAAAGCAGCCAATAGTAAAGTAAGGGAGCCATTTCCACGCCTTGAGCCGGATTTGGCAAATAGTGCTAGACCTATATTTTATAAACCAATCTGCACTCAATGGTTGATGTGGTCAACATCTTGACGGCTGCCAAGGACTTTACCTGGTACCCATTTAAGGCTGGGTCGACCAGGGAGCCAAGGTTATTTTTTTTCTAAAACGTTGAGCTCCATCAGGACTTGAACCTACAACCTTCGGATCTGCAGGCGAATGTCTGACCAATGCTAGTGATAAACATTAGTAGTAGAACTAAAAAAAAGATTGTTAACAAAAGAAATTTATTTAAAAAAATTAATATTCTAGTGCTTTAAAGTCAAATGAAAAGAATAACAAAAGTAATCGTGTTTGCTGTCAGGTCATAATGTTTCACATTCCATTGTTGGTCAAAATGTGTTTTATCTTGGTTCGCCAGGCTGGCTTCAATGCCGGAGATACAGTTCACTTTTTTGAGATTGAAGGTGCTGGCACATCCTCTGTTATAAATCTCACTGCTACATCAAATATGGGAATACCTGGAAAGTGGATATTTCGCATCGATTCTTCAGAGATTCAAGATGTTTGTTCCCAGTCAGGTGGGTGAAGTACGGCATTTACGATCTTGTTGACTGAATATAATACATGTTTGCCTCTGTGTTTTTGACTTTTATAAATCTAATAAATATGATGTTTATGTTTATATGACGGATCAACATCATGCCACACGAGTATAACCCATAAGTGCTCCGTTCTACTTCCAACTCAAGCCTAAGTCTGAAGAATTTCAGCACAGTGCACCAGCTTCGTTACACCCGCGAGGATCTACTTTGGGTGGATTTTTAACTCCAGATGCAATATTTCCTCTGGTAACTTTGTTTCTAAGAAGAGATTCTTGAGATGAACACCTTGATATATTGAGAAGAGAAAAACAGGAATTACTGAAATACAAAGCCACCATTATATTAACTACATTACTCATTCTTGTAGTCTATGCCATGTGGTGTTGGTGGTTGTTTCTATCCACAGCCTTTTGTTTTATGTACTTCTTATAGTCCATGCCATCTGACGTTGGTAGTCCTGTTTATCCACAACCTTCTGTCTCATGTACTTTCAATCAGTTCTGACACTGATGATTTTCTGTGCTATTATTATTATATCAGACTGTCCAGCATCTTCTCTCTCTCTCTCTGTGTTTCCCACAGCCTCTCTTTCCCTCTGGCTTTCCAACTGTCACGATGTACTCCAGTTCTTCTTCTCATGACATGACCAAAGAATGTACATTGTTTCCTTTTAATGTGGGCAATTTCTTTCAAGACATCTTCATTACTATTTGTATCTGTCCATGGTGTTTTTATCATTTGTCTTTCAAACCACATCTCAACCACTTCCACATTAAATTTCACAAAATGACTAACTGTCCATGATACACTTCATCTTTCAGGATAGGGTTTATATAGCTCTTATTGAGCATCAAATGGTCTAAACACAATGGACAAAACAATCTTGACTGCAGCAGAACATGGCTCAGTAAAATGAAACAAAAAAGTATTTTGAGATAATACATGCATTTCACAAGGACCTTGAGCCAGGCGACCGGAAAATTCATGTACCCTAGCAAGGCATTATCAGAACTGTGTTAGTTAGGTGCGTATCCTTTACAGGACGTTGCAGAACGAACCCCAGCATTTGTTGGCAGCAATAATCTATTTTCAAGGGGGTTTTAAATGAAAACCTGAAAAGTGTGATAAATATTAAATGTTGAATATCGAATTAAGAATCAACATCATACCAGTCTGACACTCCCATAAACGCTTCGTCCCCATCTTCAGCAGCAAGTGAAGAATTCCGATTCTGAAAAAGTGTGATTATAAGTTTCAAAACAGCATGGCTTCTGTGACAGTACTGTCCATATTTTGGGCTATGGAGAGATGGAAAATACAGCATATGCTGTGTTGCATTTAAAACTTTTGACCAGATTTCTTTTGCATACTCAGACCAAGCATAAAATACAAAATAAAAGACCTTGTTTTGCACATATAAACATAAGCTGAACACACATGGCATGTAGCTTGTGAAAGAAAGATTCAGTTTATGGTTTGCTAATAGATCGAATTACTGTATCAGTAAATTATGTTTCTCTAAAAAGTGGTCACCAGTGTTAAAAGTTTTGAAAGATCTATTTGAGGACAGTATTACATTATCATATAAGAACGTGGAAAGACACCAGCGTGAAAACTTTTCAAAGATCTATTTAAGGACAGTATTACATTATCATATAAGAACGTGGAAAGATACCAGCGTGAAAACTTTTCAAAGATCTATTTAAGGACAGTATTACATTATCATATAAAAAATGGAAAGATACCAGGGTGAAAACTTTTGTAAGATCTGTTTGAGGACAGTGTTACATTATTATATAAAAATATGGAAAGATATCAGCGTGAAAACTTTTGGGAGATCTATTTGAGGACAGTGTTACCCTATTATAAAAAAATATAGAAAGATACCAGCGTGAACACTTTTGAAAGATCTATTTAAGGACAGTGTTACATTATCATATAAAAACATGGAAAGATGCCAATTAAAATCTGTTTTAATTTTCAATATTTGTGTTGTCTTCCAGAATCTAGTTTAGTCTCCTTCCAGCCAGCGTTCACCTCGATGCTAAGTGCAGATGCTATCACAGTGAATGGTCTGTGCCTAGACACAAAGGTGCCATCTATAGAAGGCCAGCTGGAGGGTGCCACAGGCCCCCGAGAATTATGCTGCTTCTTAGAGGATAATTCAGCCAGATGCTACCTGCCTCCATTGGTGCTTACAGGATTTGTAAATATATCATTGAAAATTGGCGGTGGAGGGTGGAATTACAGCGGAGAATTAGAAATTAGTAAGTATTTTTTTAGTGTACTAATCTTTTTCAAAATTAGATGTCAGAGAAAGGCTGCAGGAATGACCATAAGAGATAAAATAGGAAATGAGGTCATTATAGAAAAAGTCGGCACAGAACCAATTCTAAATTACATGTAAAGATAATAAATAGATGGTTGAGTTGAGTTGAGTTGAGTCAAGAATTGACATCACAGCACTCGGAGAATTCCTATGCATGCTCCGTCCTCATCTTCAGCAGCCAGCACAGAGTTCCAATACTGATGGCACCAGTCACAATCTGGTTAAAAGTCCGTCTTGCCTTTCCTCTGAGTGAAGTTACCCAGCCAGACCCTCTGGTTACACCCAGGTGCCTCATTCTCTCCAGGCCATAATAATCTTCTCTCTCTACTGATAAAATCAGATGGTTGACCAACTTAGATAGAAAGCCTTGTGACGCCATACCATACAAGCATACACCAAAAGAGGAGAAGGGCGTAGAGCACAAGGTTGACTAAAGACAAGATGGAAAGATAATGTTAGAGAGAATCTACAACAGCACAGTGTGTCTGTGGTCGAGGGAGACAGAAGAGCAAGAAGCACCTTATTTCTACCTTGACACCCAAACATGTGAAAGAGGAAGCAAAGAAGTAGTTAAGAAGTAGTTATCTTTTTGGTTTTGTATTAGCTGAGCCTATATAGGCAAAAATATAAATATAGCTAACACTGTAGCTTACCATGGATGTATATAACAGTTGAAGTCAGCTTCACTCACAACAAAACATAAAAGAAAATTAGTAACCATGGAAATGAGGAGTCTGAGAAAGGCTATAGGAGTGACTAGAAGAGATAAAATCAGGAATGAGTCAGTAGATAACCAATTCTGAATTACATATGAAGACAGCAAACCAAATGGTTTGCCAAGTTGGAGAGAATGCCTTCAGATGCTATACCATACAAGGCAAATACCAAAAGAGGAGAGGGATGTTGAGCAAGAGGTTGATCAAAAACAAGATGGAAAGATAACATCTGAGAAACTCTTCAGCACCACGATGTGTCTCTGGTCGAAGCAGCCAGAAAAACACAAAGCAGGACCTTATATCTCCCTTGACACTTGTTGTGGTAAAAGAGGAAGTAAAGAAGAAGAAAGCTTCAGCTACAAAACTCAATCACTGATGAACTGGTCTGCAAGTAGCTTAGCATGAGGTGGTTGAAGACCTACATTTTGTCAGCAAAGAAGTTTCAGTTGGGTCATCAAGTAATTTTGGTACTTGTAATAATCTGTTACACAAACATTTTTTTTTTTAGTTCAATTGTAAATAAAAATAGTTTTAAACTATTGTTATTTTTAAAACTTAAAAGTCAAGGATGTTGTTATTTTCATGTGCAGTTTATACATCTACAATAAAAAATTGGATTATAGAATAATATATAGTTTAGTTGCATATCCTTTACAGGACGTTGCAGAACCAACCCCAACAGCCCCTGGCTGTTGTGTGGTTTTTCTAGGCAAATTTACGTCCCATAGTTTGCCTTTGCTTTCTGGACGGTGAGCTTTCTTGATACCACTGTCAAAACCAACGGAAGGCCCATGGCCCGCAGCTGGGATCAAACCCGGCATCCCGGCATTACGAAGCGTTCGCATCGACTTAGCCACAGAGCTGACAGAATAATATATAATATAATATATAATATATATATATATATATGTATATAGTATGAATAGTTGTAATATATATAATATTTTAGAATAATATATATATATATATATAGTATGAATAGTTGTAATATATATAATATTATAGAATTATATATATATATATATATATATATATATATATATATATATATATATATATATAGTATGAATAGTTGTAATATATATAATATAGAATAATATAATTGTTGTCCTACTTGATCTAGCCTTGAGTGGGTACCAGGTAAAGTCCTGGGAAGTAAAGGATGGACAGCATGATGCTGACCACATCACCCACCAAGTGCTCATTGATCTATAAAATATAGGTCTAGCCTTGTTTGCCTGCAGGCGTGGAAAAGGGTCCTTAACCTTTTTTTTGTAAACAGTTGTTGTTAACAAGAAGATAACTCCACTCTGTGATATCTCAACTGAAGGAAAAAGACTTAACCAAGTCAGTAAATACAAATATCTGGGAACAATCATATCATCAGATGGAAAATATGTGCCAGAGATTAAAAGCAGAATAGGTCAAGCAAAAACTGTGTTTCAAAAAAATTAAAAATATCTTATGCAATAAATCGCTCTCATTTAATGTCAAAAAGAGGGTGCTAAAATGTTACATAGAACCTGTTTTACTGTATGGCAGCAAATCTTGGAATGTCACTGAACAAATTAGGAAGAATTTGATAACAACTGGTTTCTGAGACGAATGCTACAAATACCTTGGACGGCCAGAGTAACTAACAACGATTGCTTGAAAGAAGCTAATGAAAGTAGATCTTCTTATGCAACAATAAGAAAGAGGCAAACACTGTTCTTTGGCCACATAATGAGAAGAGAGACACTGGAGAACATCATGACAACTGGTAAGATCAGTGGAAAAAGGGATAGAGGCAGACCAAAAGAGATGATGCTGGATGCACTGAAATGATGGCATGAAGGGATATCATCAAGAGAGCTGTTCTAGGCAACCAGGGATCATGATCTGTGGAGATGTATAAGCGCCTACGCCAATAGGCAGGGCACATGATGATAATGATGTTAACAGTGCTTGAGGTTGATTTTTTGGGTCCTCTTTTTAAATCATATTGTTTTTAAGTTAGGGGTGGGAGGGGCATTGGGAGGGTCTTGATATATACTCAAGGGGATGTCACCTAAAAAAATTGGATAAAACCACTAGGCTAGAAGAAGGAGGGCTAGTGGAATTGGCTAGAGAAAGAGAGACTTTCTGGCGTGCCGTGAAGAGAGCGACATTCTGTAACGGACTTAATGTTTTCTAAAACAAGCTAAATACTAAAAGACTGGTTTTTTTTAAATGAATCCTGTCTCTGCAGAAAATATTGTTGACATGCCACCTGCTGTTATACGAGATGTCCCGGATGAGTGGATGACTGGAAACACAGTCAGCATCTCCTGGAAGTATGGTTTTCTAGAGTGGGCCACAAGTTACAGTATTGAAATTTTAGCCTTCAAGGTAACCTTTTTTTTAACTGCTGAAACTGTTCAACTTAAAATGATAGCAAGTTTGATCACACTGCAATGAAAGCCAGGGAGCATCAGTAGCATAGTGGCTAAATGCTTGCTTGCACAGCCCGAAGGTCTTAGGTTCAGATCTGCATCAAGTCAGATTTTTTTTTTATTGACCCTGGCTCTCAAGTTGACTCATTTCTCCTTCTTCTTCTTTACCTTCACCAGCTGTGAACTCTGGTGGAAAGTTCTGGTTGTTTGTCCACTTCTGGACTGCAGTCCTGTTCCAGAACCTGAGTGTTGTGTGTGCATCTGTTTGACAGATCTGACACATTTATTGTTTCTTGCCTCTCAGACAGAGGCACTCCGATTTCAAAGGAAGCTCCCAATTAGTCGACTCTTACGACATGTTTTTGGGTAGGCAGTGGGTCTATTCTTGTTTTCCCTATAATAGGGAACCCACCGGGGAAAGGGGGGGGGGGGGGTTCTAAAATAGGTACAAGATAGTGCACTGGAAAGTAAAGGTGGCTGATGCAGGGACGACGTGTATGGACATAGCAGATATAATTATTTCTACAGACCAGACTAGCAGATAGTAAGAAATCTCTGACATTAACATGATTGTATGCACTCAGAGTGAAGCACGTCTGTGCCATGTTCAAGGTCAAGATAGAAGATGTTTAATCAACTTTTCATGGGGAAAGTCAGTAGAGGTACCTTGGGGTGGCTGCTTGTCAGGTGTTTATCCTGGCGAGCGCCTCAGTTGTCAGGTTTTTATCCCAACACTGCACACGGACAGGAGAACTTGGACTAATATCTGTGCTGTGTTGATCCTAGACAGTCCTAGATAACCAAGAAAACAGCAAAAGTGGCTCGTACAATAAATTGAAAATAGCTGTACTTGTATCCACAGGAGTAGGAAAAGGGATTGATAGATATCAAGATGAATCCAATGAGATAATATCAAGATACACAGTGAACCCCTCCGACTCTCTCCTCTGCTGGTATTAATTTATAACAAAAGCCCCCATCAAGTGTTTTACAAATAAGTGAGCTGATATAAACTAGTATGCACAAAGACACTTCAACCTAAGTATACAATTTACTCAACTGTTTTATAACAACATGAACAAGATTTTATTAATTAATAGTCTAAAAAAAAATAAATTGAGTGATATTGATCTTGCAATAATAAAAGATAATAGCTCAGTGGTGGTAATGAGTCACTCAGTGAGTTCAATATGTGCATATGTTAGTAGAGTGAGAATGGTGTTATGGTGATAATAATTCCAGCTTGTTGTCTTCTCTGCTTCAAGCAGATTGTTACACTCAGACTGTCTGCAAAGAATGGATGCCAACTAGTCACCAAAAATGTTACGTTGAAGATTTTTTTTTTTTTACTGAAGTGTATGTACATTTGTTAGACTTCATCATCATCAAGTGCCTTGCTAGCTGCCATAGGCGTTCATGTCTCTCCACAGATCTCAGTCTGTGGTGTTCTGGATCAGTTCCACCGATAATATTCCTCCATGCCACAGTCTTAAGCCATCCACCATCATTTCTCTTGGTCTGCCTCTGCTTCTTTTACTAGAGATCGTTCCACTCGTCACAGTATTTTCCAGTGCCCTTTTTTCATGATACGACTAAAGAACTTTGTCTCCTTCTCATTCTTCTTCACTTCCTCTTTTACCGCTGTGGGTGTCGAGGGAGATATAAGGTTCTGTTTCTTGCTCTTCTGGCTGCCTCGACCATAGGCACATCGTGCTGTTGTAGAGTTTCTCTGATGTTATCCTTCCATCTTGTTCTTGGTCTACCCCGTGCTCTACGTCCTTCTTCTCTTTCCATGTATGCTTTGTAAAATATGGTGTCACAAGGCATTCTTTCTAAGTGGGCAAACCATTTCACTTGCTGTCTTTGTATGTAATCCAGAATTGGTTCTGTGCCGACTTGTTCTCTTATGATCTCATTCCTGATCTTATCTTTTATGGTCACTCCTACAGCCCTTCTCAGACATCTCATTTCCGTGGTTATTAATTTTCTTTTATGGTTTGTTGTGACTGACCATGTCTGGCACTGGTAGCACAGAGTTGGAATAAATATGCTTTGAATAAGATGTCTCTTTGTGCTGATTGGGATTGTCTTATGCTGTAAGAGGGGGGCTAGCTGTCTCATTGTCTCATAGCTCCTTCTCATTATTGTATATAATGTTCTACTTTCATTAGGCATTTTCAGGCAATCATTGTTAGTTATTCTGGCAGTCCAAGGTATTCGCAACATTCTTCTCAAGAACCATATCTCAGTTGCCTCCAAACTCTTCTTAATTTGTTTGCTCATATTCCAAGATTCACTACCATACAACAGAACAGGCTTGATACAACATTTCACTACTCATTTTCTGATGTTTAATGACAATGATTTGTTAGACTTACTATGTATGTATGATTTTGCAATTTATTTGTCATAATGTGAAAGATTTCCTTTCTTGGCTTTTCTTTTCATAAAGATGGAGAATGGGAATTCTAGTCTGCAAATAATATCCAATATCACACTTGAAAAACAGGAATCGAGAAAGTATGACATTTATTTACCAAAGGACTTCTTTGGTGCCAAAGTTTCTGTTGTCAGAGTCACCAGTATACAAAATAATTGCAGCAGGTAAATCATTTACACTGAGTTGTTTTATATATTTTTTATCTTTGTAGTATTTTATATTATGTGGAAGCTGCAGGGATGGGGTATTATAGATGAATCATGAGAACAATATGAACAGAGACAGTTCTTCTTCTTCTTTTCTTGTTCACTACTCACAGAGCATGTTGAGAAAGGTGGAGACAAGCATGCTCCATGCAGAGTGGCAAACATCACTTCAGAGGTCTCAGGTAGTTAACGTCCTTTAAATATTTCCTCCATGTTATGCCAGTATGTTGGGAAATGAGCAGGCAGATAGACTGGCTGGTTCCACACTACTTGCAGGTGAATTGATGTATGACAAGCTAGATGTTGTGAGGGCTCTTTGGGAGCAAGTGAACAGTGAGTAGGCGCAAATAGATAATTACAGCTTGAGGAGAATGGCGCTGTGAGAAGTTACAGGGGATCCGGCAGATGCTCAGGGAAAGGGTGAGACGGATATACAATTAGACAGTTGCTGGTACTATCAGAATAGGAACTCTTCACTTGCTGCTGAAGACGGGGACGGAGCGCTAATGGAGGGGGGGGTGGGGGGTGTCCCAAGTGCTATGATGTTGATTCTTATTTCAGCATTCAACTCTTGTTCACTTCCTTTTTTTTTTTACCCTTTCAGATATAGAACCATTTTATTTCATTCGCAGAAAATCCCTGTGTGGGTTTCGGGGCCCTGTTGTAGGGAAAACAAGATAGACCCACTGCCTATCCAAAAGCCTGTCGTAGGAGTCGCCTAATTTAGAGCTTCTTTTGAAGTTGGAGTGCATCAGCCTGAGAAGCAAGGAACCAACAGTCTGCACACAAATGAGTCAGATCTGTCAAATAGATGCTTGTGCAACACTCAGGTTTTGAAACAGGACTGTAGTCCAGAAGTGGATGAACAAACAGAACTTTCCATCAGAGTTTACATCTGGTAAACGCAAAGAAGAAGTAGAAGATTCACAGAAATTAGTAAATTGTCCGAGTGTCCAAAAGTTTATACAGGGATTGTAGAAGTTTAGTTAGAATAAATCAGGGAACATCTTATCCTTTCACAGTAACATCTGGAGCAAGACAGGGGTGTGTCTTATCACCACTGCTGTTTATCACCTACATTGACAGTATATGCAAGAATGCCAAGCCCATGAATGAAGATCTTAGTAAGATCAACAAATTACTCTATGCAGATGACCAGGCCTTGATAGCAGATACAGCCACGAAATTGCAACAACATCTAACATTCATGAATGAAGAATGTAAAACAAATAATATGAGAATCAACACTGAAAAGACAGAAGTAATGTCAATAGGAAAAAAGAAGACAGATCTAAACATATCAATAGAATACAAAGACATTAAACAGGCATCTGAGTTTAAATATCTGGGAACTACATTTACCGAAGATGGGAAATTGGATAAAGAAATTGACATTAGATGCAGTAAAGCAAACCAAGTATTGGGACAGCTAGCACCCCTCTTACAGCATAAGACAATCCCAATCAGCACAAAGAGACATCTTATTCAAAGCATATTTATTCCAACTCTGTGCTACCAGTGCCAGACATGGTCACTCACAACAAACCATAAAAGAAAATTAGTAACCACGGAAATGAGATGTCTGAGAAGGGCTGTAGGAGTGACCATAAGAGATAAGATCAGGAATGAGATCATAAGAGAACAAGTCAGCACAGAACCAATTCTGGATTACATACAAAGACAGCAAGTGAAATGGTTTGCCCACTTAGAGAGAATGCCTTGTGACACCATACCATACAAAGCATACATGGAAAGAGAAGAAGGACGTAGAGCACGGGGTAGACCAAGAACAAGATGGAAGGATAACATCAGAGAAACTCTACAACAGCACGATGTGCCTATGGTTGAGGCAGCCAGAAGAGCTAGAAACAGAACCTTATATCTCCCTCGACACCCACAGCGGTAAAAGAGGAAGTGAAGAAGAAGAAGAAGAAGTCCCACCTTGGACACTCAACATCCTACAGAGGAATGCCAGACAAGATAGCCTCAGTAGCAACATGGTTAGATGCTTGTCTATTGGCCTGAGAGTTTTGAGTTTAAATCTTTCAACATGTGCTCTTGGCTGATGCCTATCTTAAATTTCATGTGGATGGGCTGCATCATTGGTTGTGCTGTATTCTGAGACACAGAATAATGACTTGTTCTGATCTATCAACAAAGTAAAGATGTAAAATTGAACGAAAAGTATATCAGCAAGCTTCACAATATAACGAACACAAACAAAACACAAATGTTGTGGCTATGGAGCCTTCATCAGAACATACATAAATAAACATTACCATACAAATACACACAATCACTTAGCTTAGTATCTAGAATCAACAAAGTAGTCATCTTGTGCTGGGTCTGGTGGTTTTGTTAAGGCATCTGATTGTGATATTGGCTGTGTCATCTAACGAGTGTCGATTTGTCATCATCAAGTGCCTTGCCAGCTGGTGAAGGCATTCGTGCATCTCCACAGGTTTTGGGTGTTCTGGATTAATTCCACTGATGACATTCCTTCATGCCACTGTCTTGAGCCATTCACCATCATTTCTCTTGGTCTGCCTCTTCCTCTTCTACCATTGATCTTTCCTGTCATCACAGTATTTTCCAGTGCTCCTTTTCTCATCACATGACTAAAGAACTTTGTGTGTCTCCTTCTCAATGTTATATATAATGTTCTGCTTTCATTAGCCATTTCAAGGCAATCATTGTTAGTTATTCTGGCGGTCCAAGGTATTCGCAACCTTCTTCTCAAGAACCACATCTCAGTTGCCTCCAAGCTCTTTTTAATTTGTTTGCTCACATTCCAAGATTCACTGCCATACAACAGAACAGGCTTGATATAACATTTCACTACCAGTTTTATTATGCTTAATTACAGTAATTTATTACATTAGATGCTTAGATGCTCGCCAACCAACTCAAAAGTCTAAGGCTCAGTCAAATCCACATCTTTTTGGATTTTTAAAAATAAAATTGATCTTGGCTCACAGGCTGACCCAGCCTAAAATAGGTACCTGGCAATGTCCTGGGAAGCAAAGTTGGCCTGCATATTGTTGACATCATCCATCGAGTGTCAGTTGGTCTATAAAAACATGAGTCTGGCATTATATGCCTGATTTTTGTTTTTTATTTAAATGAAGAAGATAAAAAGAGAAAGAAGAATAAACAGTTACCATTACTTGAAAAGATTATGCAGACTGTTTGACTGATGTGTCTGATTTATCCACATTTTGCAGCTTTGCTGGGCCTTCCATTTACTCTGACGTATTTCCAGTCCGACATTCAGATGCATCTCACTCACAGTTACTGTGTTCAAGCTGGCTTGCACAACAATCTGGTTCAAAGCCTTTGCACATTCCTGGCCACTGTCCTTGTACCTTGAGACAGGCAGAAGGGGACACCGCGCAATACACTCAGGATCCTTTTTGTACCAGAAACTCAGACTTTATATCAAACTGCAAATATAGGTCAAAGTTTGCCAGTCAGTGTATAATGCCAAATCAGATAAGGTAGGTGGCTTTCTCAACTATCTATATTTATGTGAGAAGAATAGTTGCACTACCTATTGCCATGTTTGTCGTCAATCAGTCACATGTATCTTGTGTATTTCTTTCAATAGCTCCCTTTTCTCCCCAGTCTCTTCAGAGCCTCTTGTGTTAAGCATGTTATAAGAGGCAACTAAGGGTAAGGTTTGTTTCAGGTGGGTTACCCCATCTTGTGAAATGCTTCAGGTGCAAAAACCAACTAACTTCATACAATGTGCCTAGGGTAGCCTGTTATAGAAACAAAAATAATGTGCCCTCTCCACAGTGAAGATTAGAGCAGGGGTTCTCAACCTTCCTAATGCCGTGACCCTTTAATACAGTTCCTCATGTTGTGATGACCCTCAACCATAACATTATTTTTGTTGCTACTTCATAACTTCAGTGTATGTGTGTTTTTTTATGGTCTTAGGCGACCCATGTGAAAGGGTCGTTTCACCCCTAAATGGGTCGTGACCTGAAGGTTGAGAACCCCTGAACTAGAGGGTACCTACTGCTACCTTTAGAAATATTAGATGTGAAACAGTGATCTCATCTAGAGTGCAAAAACCACGAAAATGGTGTTTAAAAAAAAGCCCATCATAGAAGTCAAATGCTAGCACTCAAGAATCATGAAGTTAAACATATTAACTAAAATCTAAGCCACAGAATTGCACGCCTGTTATAGAAAGGAGCTCAGTACAATGAAAACTATGACTAGGAGACGGAACGGAGAAGAAAGAAAAGACGGCTATAAATATATTCAAACAATTTTATTAGTGTTGATCAATGAATATAACCCAACAAACAAATTTACTACCAAACATTTCATCAAAAGTCTTCTTTCAACCAATATAAACCAAGAAAAAGACTAAACAGTCAAAGATTTTGACCGTCCTGGTCATAGTTTTGTTGTGTTAAGTTACTTCTGGAGGTGAGTCTTTATGACAGCGTTCTCAGTCACCCTATCTCACCTGTTTCTCCTGCCACAAATTGGTTGAGTTGTTGAGTTTAAATGCTCATTGCAAGACAGAAGGCTTTGTGTGTGTGAGTGTGTGTGTGAGTGTGTGCGTACATTTTCATACATCAGCCTACAAATATTTGAGTTGCAGGAAGAACTGGCGTCATAGCACTTTGGACATTCCCATGATCTCTCAGTCTCCAGCAGCCAGTGCAGAGTTCCTGTGTCGATGGTGCCAGTAGCAGTCTAATTGTATGCCCATCTGGCATTTCTTCTAAGAGTTGAGTGTCTGCCAGATCTCTTGATCACCGTGGTGACAACATCTTGCTTGTTATGCGTCAGTTTACCACCAAGTGATACGGAACTAGCCACTCTTGTCTTACTGTTCATTTCCCATCTTATGTGAACCGCAGCTAAATATTAATGAAAGCAACAGTCATTTGAGCAAATTATCTTCTCTATTACTATCAACACACTACAGTGAAAAGGTAAAAAATGCAATGGTATGGACATGTAATTAGATCTAATGGCCTTTTAAAAACAACATTGCAGGGCTCAGTAGAGGGAAAGAAGAAAAGAGGCAGACCAAGAAATACCTGGCTACAGAACCTGACTGATTGGACAGGCTTCAGGCATGCAACCATGAATTCCATCGCAACTGACCGCCAAAGGTGGGGAGAGCTAAAAAGACAGTCAACAGAAACTGGTGACCCAGTGACACAAAGTGTTACAGGATGATGATGAATAGAGATGACAGTGGGATAAATTGCAGGAAAAGACACAAAACACACTCATATCCTTTTACACAGGAAGCTGTTTTCATGATTGTTAAAAACAGATAATCTTTTAATCACACTGCAGCTGGTATCATCATTATGGGAACTCTTCTTTGGCTCCTGAGGAGGTAAATGGAGCACAAATGGAAATGTCTCAAGTGCAGTGATGTCAGTTCTCGATTCATTCATTCATTCATTCATTCATTTATTCATTCATTAATTTATGGTTGTTATTATTTCTTTCAACAGTGATGACAATGGAACTTTTGTCTGCTGCTACGACAAAAATTCTGGAGAACTACTGATGGCCCCAGAAGGCCGTGGTGGTGGAACCGTGGAGCGCTACCATTTTCGACAAAGTGGACCAAATGTTGTCCCATATTTTACTTACATAGAGGAAGAAATAGCCCCTTATTTACACTGCTGCGAGTTTAGTCAGAACAGCACACTCTGTGAACAGTTTCTCAAGGTGCGACAGCCGGTTAATTGTCGAGGATACCAGCCACCCGCAGCAGGTTTGTCACATGACTTATTGTATTCTGTCGATAAAAACATTTCTTGCAGAGTTTTTTTTTGCTTATTTTCTAGACATTTGGATCACAGGAAAAACATGGTGATGTTATTAAAAAACCATGATATTGTTTAAAAAAACCATTATATTGTTTTAAAAACCATGATATATATTATAAACACCATGACATTCTGTACTGTCCAAAAACAAAACAAAAAAATGATAGTTATCTGATAGCGCGTTTTTAATAGTTGACTGGAAATCCATCTGCCTAAAACCTGTCGATGACTCAGATGCAGAAGAACTGTCAATTAATTGGTTGAACACTTGGAATTTTTTTTTTTATTTGAAGTTTCACTCACTAAATTACAAAGATGTCAGAATTAGGACAAAATTATATTCCTTCCAGTGGCTATGCATTAACAAAAAAAATAGTATATAAAAACGTGACACTCTTATTAAATAAAAAATTTAAAAGACGTGGTACTGCTATTAAAACTATATTGTAGGAAACGTTAGAGGCAAATGATGAAGAGATAGATGGCGATACAAGTGGGGGGATAGCAACAAGAGAATCTGAGAGAGTATACAGTCAGGGCAGCACATACTACCAGCTAAAGTTGAGACACACTGTGTTAAAGAAATCTAGATGAATATGAATAACTGAGCTGTAAATATCTTTGTAACAATGTTTTTTTTCTTCTTTTGCTAAGCGCAAGCAGCAGGTGACCCTCACATTGTGACCTTGGATTACGCTGCCTATACTTTCAATGGTGTTGGCATTTTCACCTTGCTCAGGGTCAAGGACACGCAGACTACAGTTCAGGTCAGGGCCGTGCCTGTCAAAAATAACAAAAGTAGGTTAAAATAGCTTTTGTCAGTCTGTCTGTTTAAATGTTGCCAGTCAGTTGTTTCATTTTTTCAATCCCCAGATTCATCACACATTGAGAAATATTGTTCTTGTTATGAGAAATATTGTTCTTTTGAGAAATATTGTTCTTGTTATGAGAAATATTGTTCTTGTTATGAGAAATATTGTTCTTGTTATGAGAAATATTGTTCTTGTTATGGGAAATATTGTTCTTGTTATGGGAAATATTGTTCTTGTTATGCAAAATATTGTTCTTGTTATGAGAAATATTGTTCTTGTTATGAGAAATATTGTTCTTATAAGCACCTGTCTGTCTTTCCAGACGATGATGTTTATATTGTGCTGTGGGAAAGCATGAAAACCACAGCCCATGGCCAGTGTGACTGGCAAAACCCACTGCTGTTAAGAAAGATCTTCCACTGTTGGTGGGGAAAGGGGGGGGGGGGGGGGGGGGGGGGGGGGGGGGGGGGGGGGGGGGGGTGGGGTTGCGAAGTGGTCCATTTGTTTGCCTCACGCTCTGAAGGTCATCAGTCCATTTTGCGTCTTCGTCCTTTAGTTCACGAGTGCAGTTTTTACAGAATTTCCTGGGGATTATCGCCGGGGCTGTGGAGTTTGTGCTTTGTGCGATGCTCCCGGCAGGTGGTCTGCAGAGAGAGAGACTGAGCCATGTGGGATAAAATCTAGTGCAACAAAGTCGATTCTTTCAGTTTTAACCTTTTATCTTTCCACAGTGTGAGAGTGCTTCTTCTTAGATCTTAATGTTTCTGCAAAAATCTCTCTCCTTTATCCCTATTCCCTTCCTGATTTTACTGCCTCATGCCATACATTTGATTACATTTTGTTTCCATGAATTCACCTCAATCTGGTAATCTTAGTTTCAGTGTCATAGCAAACGGGTCACCCCATAGTTGCTCCGCTCCTGTGCCAACGAAAAACACACTGAATGTTTATCACAGTCCCTTGTGAAAATATTGACAGACTGCTGTCTCAGCATATGCACTAGCATACACAGGCATTAAAAGCCTACTGTAGCCATCTGAAGTGCTAACACAAACAGTCCGACATTAGAAATGCAGTTCATCATGGATGGTAGCAGAAGTCACCAACAGATCATCAGTTGCACCCCAATACCTGTATCGTTCATGTCCCACTTACATACATCTGTATGTAGCAGAGGCCTGGGATGTATATTAAATAAAGTAAAGGACCATTTTGCATGAGCAATTGGCACTCAGTGGGTGATGTGGTTAACATCACATGGCTGCCTTTACTTCCCAAGACTTCACCTGGTACCCACTCAAGGCTGGATCAACCTGGGAGCCAAGATCATATAAACAGAATATTTTTTAAAGTCATGTTCCAATCAGACTCCAACTCACAACCCTCTGATCTGCAGGCAAGTGTCTAGCCGCTACATGATGGCAGCTTTTCCTGAGATGTATTAGGTACAATGGTTATAGACTAAGCCACGATCAGTGAGTGATCTGGTCACTGTCACACTAGTTACCTGTAGTTCCTATAACATTTCTTGTTGCCAATTTATAGGATGGGTCAACCTGGCAGGAAATCATATTTCATCATTATCATCGTCCTGTCGTCATATCATATGTCACATAGGGTTCACAGTTTATTACTCTTTTTTATCTGTCCAGCGTATTCTCATCATTTATCTGTAAAACCACATCTCCCCAGCTTCCAAATAATATTTAACTTGTATTTATTTCCAGACCAGCCACAGAATGCAACAGTTTTCTCAGCAATAGCAATGCAAGCCAGTAATACTTCTTCCGTTTTGGAGGTGCGATTGAGGATGCCTGAAGATGAAGAATTAGTGTCCGTGTATAAAGATTCTGAACTGTTTTCATTAACTGCAGCTACCTCACAATTATCAGGTATATACCGGTGCTGTTTTTAATGTGGTCATTTTTATTTCTTTAAGATAAATCCTTGTGATGAAGTTAAGCCATTTTCTTCAATATAAGGGTCTTAGGTTTGGTTTCGGCAGTTTTGCAGTTTGTGAGGGCAGGTTGTTTTGGAAATACATGAGAGCTACAGCAGGAGATAAAGAGTTTCATGCTTTGTAAGATATTCTTAGCAAATGAACAAATGCCATGCGAAAAGAAACTGAACCATGTATATTTCTATCATAATCAAAACTCAAATTAAAGCAAAATGTGAAAAAATACATATTACATTTCGCCCTATTTTTGGGGGGAAAAAGATTAGAGCCACACTCTGCTTTAAAGAATATTATAAAAGCCGACTAATTAGAGGTTTTCCTTTGAAAATGGAATGCAAATGCCTGAGAGATGAAAAACGATCAGTTTGCAAATAAATACGCCAGGTCTGTAAAATGGATGCACATGCAAAACTCAAGTTCTGGAACAAGACCAAAGACCAGAAGTGGATGGACAACCAGAACTTTCACCAGAGTTTACAGCCAGTGAGCACTAAAAAAGAAGAAAAAGAGATTTCTGAAAAGTGGCAAATCTAATAAGAACTAATTTGTTTAGCCAACTATGCTACCAGTGCTAAACTTGAACCCTTACTAAAACTAATGAATGCACAATCATAACAATCAAAACAAAAAAGATTAGATGTCTTAGAAGAGCAGCTGAAGTAACAAGAGGAGATAAACTTGGAAATAAAGACATTAGAAGAAGACTAAGCCCAAAACCAGTAATACAGTTTATTATAGAGCCCCAGTTGAGATGGTTGTGTTGTCTGACGAGAGTGACCTGGTATCAGCTTCCACAGAGAGTCATGCAGAAGAACTGCAATGGACACAGAGCAAGGATAAGACAGCACAGAAAATGAAATGATGGCATCAGGAACAGACTATCTTTTAAAATGCGTTAGAAAGATACACAGAAGGTCGTTACATCCCTTCCCAACACTTCAGTTAAGTAATTGGAGGAAGTGAAGAAGAAGAAGGAAAATGCATGAAAAGAGTTATTTTTTGTGTGATTGTTTTTTTTGTGTTTGTTACAGCCATATTGACAAAATACTAATAATAAAAATATCTGCATTAAATTGATTTTCAGAAATGACAATTCAGACAAACGACTCTCAAAATGGGACACTGGAGCTGACGATTGTTATGGTGGATGTTGGCCTCTCACTTCTTGTGCAAGCCACCGAGGAAATGTTGAACATCATGGTGATAGCTGGTTCTCAGCTCAAAGGTAAGCATTTGCTGTTTGTGTAGTTTTTATTTTAATGTAGTTGAATATAATTACTTTTTAATGTAAATTACGACAGCAGAAGATTTGAAAGGCCTTGCAACAAATGGACTGAAGAAGTGAAATCCCGGGAAACCTTTTTTCAAACGTTGGGGATCCCTGTGAGGGTATTTATCTTCATCATTAGGTGCCTTGCCAACTAGGGTGATTGCACATAAATGTATTTGCCTTTCTGAATAGTTGACTGTTGATACCCCTGTTTAAACCATAGCTGTTGATACCTCTTTCTTAACCACAGCGTTTGATACCCCTGTCTAAACCACTGCTGTTGATACCCCTGTCTAAACCACAGCTGTTGATATCCCTGTCTAAACTGCAGCTGTTTATATCCCTGTCTAAACCACAGCTGGTGATACCACTGTCTAAACCACATCTGTTGATACCCCTGTCTAAACCATAGCTGTTGATACCCCTGTCTTAGCCACAGCTGTTGTTACCCCTGTCTAAACCATAGCTGTTCATACCCCTGTCTGAACCACTGCTGTTGATACCCCTCTCTAAACTACTGCTGTTGGTACCCCTGTCTAAACCACTGCTGTTGATAACCCTGTCTAAACCACTGCTGTTGATACTCCTGTCTAAACCACTGCTGTTGATACCACTGTCTAAAACCACTGCTGTTGATACCACTGTCTAAACCACTGCTGTTGATACCCCTGTCTAAACCACTGCTGTTGATACCACTGTCTAAACCACTGCTGTTGATACCTATGTCTAAACCACTGCTGTTGATACTCCTGTCTAAACCACTGCTGTTGATACCACTGTCTAAACCACTGCTGTTGATACCACTGTCTAAACCACTGCTGTTGATACTCCTGTCTAAACCACTGCTGTTGATACCACTGTCTAAACCACTGCTGTTGATACCCCTGTCTAAACCACTGCTGTTGATACCACTGTCTAAACCACTGCTGTTGATACCTATGTCTAAACCACTGCTGTTGATACTCCTGTCTAAACCACTGTTGTTGATACCACTGTCTAAACCACTGCTGTTGATACCACTGTCTAAAACCACTGCTGTTGATACCACTGTCTAAACCACTGCTTTTGATACCCCTGTCTAAACCACTGCTGTTGATACCCCTGTCTAAACCACTGCTGTTGCTGTTGATACCCCTGTCTAAACCACAGCTGTTAATACCCCTGTCTGAACCACTGCTGTTGATACCACTGTCTAAACCACTGCTGTTGATACCCCTGTCTAAACCACTGCTGTTAATACCCCTGTCTAAACCACTGCTGTTGATACCCCTGTCTAAACCACTGCTGTTGATACCCCTGTCTAAACCCCTGCTGTTGATACCACTGTCTAAACCACTGCTGTTGATACCACTGTCTAAACCACTGCTGTTGATACCCCTGTCTAAACCACTGCTGTTGATACCCCTGTCTAAACCACTGCTGTTAATACCCCTGTCTGAACCACTGCTGTTGATACCACTGTCTAAATCACTGCTGTTGATACCCCTGTCTAAACCACTGCTGTTAATACCCCTGTCTGAACCACTGCTGTTGATACCCCTGTCTAAACCACTGCTGTTGATACCCCTGTCTAAACCACTGCTGTTGATACCCCTGTCTAAACCACTGCTGTTGATACCCCTGTCTAAACCACTGCTGTTAATACACCTGTCTAAACCACTACTGTTGATACCCCTGTCTAAACCACTGATGAATCGTCTACAGCTGGGGGTGGAACCCGGCACCTCAGAATTAGAATTTGTTAAAAGACACCCCCCCAAAAAAAATTGCCAGGATAACATGGAATGGAGGAGCTGACTGTGAGCCTTGTGGAATAGATAAATGGCATACAAAAATGATGATGGTGTTTGGAGCCATGTTTGCCATTCAGCCAAGCTGTCACATGTAATAACAGGTGGTAGCAGACGTGAATTAA
Organism: Candidula unifasciata; assembly: GCA_905116865.2. NCBI lineage: Eukaryota > Metazoa > Mollusca > Gastropoda > Stylommatophora > Geomitridae > Candidula > Candidula unifasciata. Next base: position 562,215 of record CAJHNH020000746.1, read on the forward strand.
AAATAAAAACAGGAATTGCCACAAATATTTACAACAGCATGAAAAAAATAGTACCATCTAAAGCAGTGGCTCTCAATCTTCCTAGTGTCATGACCCTATAATACAGTTCCCCCAACCAGAAAATTATTTTTTGTTCAGTGAATATGTGTTTTTCGATTGTCTTAGTCGACCCATGTGAAAAGGTCATTAGACCCACAGGTTGAGAACCGTTGATCTAGAGAGATATACAATACATTTGAATTAGATTTTTCTAATCCAGCGTTACTACATGACACAGGAACCTAAACAATGTACAAGAAATTAGAAGTTGGATTAAGCCTTTGTGTACTTGTTTTATAGTACTGATATATGTGGCCTGGTTGTTTTGAGCGGGGTTTGTAATTCCGAGATGCCTGGTTTGATTCCAACTGCAAGCGATTTGGCAGCAGCATGTTGTGTGTTGATTTCAACAAAGGTATCTAGTGTCGACCATTCAGAAAGAACTGTTAGACTACAGAATGCAAAAATTGCCTAGTAAAACACAAACAGTCAATACATTTTGGCGTTAGTTCACAGTGTTCTGACAAAATGTTCTATAAATGATGCGCAACTAACATTTTTAGCATCTGTTCGATAATGTGATCACATGCACATAAGTGCACACATTTTTATGGTAAAGAGATGTATGGATGAACAGAGCAATTGGTGGATTATGGAATAGATGGATGGATAGATAGAGATATGGGTAGATGGAAGAATCGTGGGATGAATGGATCGACAAAGGAATGGAATGGATAGAATAATAGATGGATGTACGGGCTCATAATGGATTGGAGGAAAGCAGAAGATAGATAAGCAGAGGAATGTGTAGATGGATGAAACCATCTATGGGTGAGCAAATAAATTCATGGAAGAACAAGTGTATGGGTGGATAAGAAGGTGGATAGATAAGCAGAGGAATGCATGGATGAATGAAAACATTTATGGGTGAGCAAATGAATTCATGGAAGAACAGGTGTATGGGTGGATGAGTAGGTGGATAATGGGCAGAAGAATGCATGGCTAGAGGAACAGATAGATGGACAGATAAATACATTGTGAATGGAAGAATAGAGTGATAAATATATTCATGGGTGGGCAGATAAATGGATGAATGAGTTAAAGAATGGATGGATGTGAAGATGAATGGATAAAATATATTTTGTCGAAATAAGATGTTCACACCTTGAATCAATCTTCATCAGGTCAGCTAGAAGGCCTGTTGGGAAACTACAATGGAGACAGCAAGGATGATTTCACAGCGAGTGATGGAACCATGCTGGGAGAGAATGCCACTATGCGAGAAGTTCACAATATATTTGGAATGTCTTGTGAGTTATAAATTTGACAAAATTCTTGGCTTTGTATTTGCTCAATGTTAATTACTTCCTTCCTTCATCTGCAAAAATGTGAGACTGGCATCATATACCTGGTGCTACCACTGGCCTGGACACACACAAAAACAACGTTCTTTACTTTACTCTGAGAATAAGGAAGTCACACTGGACCAGTCTTACCTGCCAGCTTGGAGGTCATGTTATTTAGTCTTCCTTTAACGCTCTTGCCCTGGGAACACTTAAAAAAATATTAATGACTTCGTTGGAATTCCATAAAAATATCCTTTAAACATTGTTTTAACACAGGCCACTGGTAAATTCAAATTTTTAAAATCTTTATCCACATTAAAAAGTATTTTGAAAGACATAAAGATATATGGAGGCAGTAATCAGCATGAACAAGATGAAGCATTAAGTGGACTACATCTCAGAGGTCTTAAAATACATGATTTAATGACTCATGCTGTGACCCTGTGACCTCTATCACAGAGGCTTACAGGGAAATTTGACATCAACTTGGCTTTAATAAAACCATTTGGTTTAAAGAAGAACCCCTAAATGTTATTTCTAGTTAATGTATTCAAATCTTGACCTTTTAATTGTTTGCACAGGTTCAGAAGCACCCAATAGCATTAACTACATCTCTCATAAACAGATCACTGTAGACAAGTTAGGAAAGTGACATTTATGTGGAACGGCACCCAATCAGAGGTGCCGGTTGTGCAACTTTTCAGGGCAGAAGGATTCAGACAGACATGTTTGTTTTCTGTTGAATTGGGCTCCCAGGCTGATTAAACTCTAAAATGGGTACAAGGAAATCTTTTTAGAAAACAAAATGTCTGATTGGTTTAAACGTATGGGTATAGCACACTGTATGTATTCAGCCATGTTTGTCTGCTGCCTGTTGGTTATATTGTTTAAAACCTCTTTGGGACACATATTTTTTCCCCTGTTGAAGATTAAAGTCGAAAGGATCAACTTCATTGCTGTGGATTTTATCTCATATGGCTCGGTCTCTGTCTGCAGAATGGCCAGCTGCCTGCTGAGTGCACTGCACAAAGCATGAACACTGAAGCTCTGTTGATGATCCACAGAGGTCCCCATAGAAACTGCACTCATGAACTAAACAGCGCAGCTGTTAAACAAGCCCACGATCTTAAGAGTGTAAGGCTTAGCTCTTCACCACGAAAACCCCCATGCCTAAGTAGGTCAGCCTCAAAAAGTGTACCAGGAAATTTATTTGTGAAAGTGAAGGTGTGTGCCAGATTTGCTCACACTCAAGAAATTGTCTGAAAAGTAAAGGTAGCTGACATCTTCTTTCTGGCGTCCACCTGCAGTAAACCCCGGCGGAAAGTTCTGGTTTTTCGTCCATTCTGGACTGAAGTCTTGTTCCAGAACTGGAGTTTTGCAGGCACATCCGCTCTTGATGTCTGGCTTATTTGAATGCAGACTGTCTCCCTCAGCACCCATAGTGGTAAAAGAGGAAGTGGGGGAAAAGATAGTTCGTTTCTTTACTGTTCCAGTCATACTCCATGCTTGTGACCCATAAGTGATGACATGAATAGGTGCTGACTGCAGTCCAGTTTTCCAGTCACAGTTTGTGTTGTAATTAGTACTCCATTGGTAAAGACTTTTGTCAAAACATTTGGTTATGTTTGTGCGAGTCTTTACCATTCCCTCCACCAGGCTTTCTAGTTGTATTTTGCACTTCTTGTGACCCATAAGGCAGCACTGATTTGGAAGAGCTGAAGCAATACTGATTTATACATTAAAATTCAATCTCCCAGTTATAACTCTGAGGGTTGAACAGGACATTTTTATGTGAAAACTACTTCTACTATTAATACTGATTTGATTTAAGTGTTAATTAAATTGTCTCATTATGGTATTAGATGCAATATCTTAAGACAGCAATCCAAAAGTGAAAGCTATTGAGATTGTACTCTGCAATTAACTTTATCTTCAGCATTGTAACTGACGCACAAAGCATGTTCCCCCCGTGTAATGGGGATGTTAATGTAAGTTTCAGCTTCATAACAAACGGGTCAACCCCATAGTTGTTCCGCACCTGTGCCAACGAAAAAAAAAAACCAAATGTTCATCATGGTCCCTTGTGGAGAGACTGACAGCCTGCTGTCTCAGCACATGCACTAGCATACGCACGCATTAAAAGCATATGGTAGCCATAAGAAATGCTAACACAAGCAGTCTGACATTAGAAAGGCAGTTCATCATCAACGGTAGCAGAGGTAACCAACAGATCAGCAGTTGCACACGCAATCAGTTTTAATCACATAAGGACACACCCAATATTGTGACGACAGGCCGCGCGCCATTTTCTGAACCTACAGTTCACAACACCACGTTGGCCACAGTCGAAAAACATTCCAAATTAAATCCGCAGCTCACAGGGTCGCGCTTTGCACTCAGCTCAGTAGCTGGGTGACAAAACTATATCCTTTCAGTCTACAAATAGAGCAAAAATGCAACAGTCCCCGTCTGGCAGAAGCAAAATCTTTGCCACGACTAAAAGCAGTGACCGTGCCTAGCATCCATTTTGACCGGCAATCCCACGTGTGTTCCAGGGCCCCCTTATGGGGAAAACAACAATAGGCCCTCTGCTCAACTAACAAGCATGTCATAAGAATCAACCAATTAGAAAGGTTTCCTTCAAAGTCGGAGTGCATCTGCCTGAGAGGTAAGGAACTACAAGTCTGCATACAAATAAGCCAGATCTGTAAAATGGATGTGCGTGCAACACTCAGGTTCTGGAACGAGACTAAAGTCCAAAAGTGGATGAAAAATACAACTTTTTGCCCAAGTTTACAGCCGGTGAGCACAAAGAAGACAAAGCGTATTACGGAAGGTGGAAACATGTGTGTTCCATGCAGAGTGACGAGCATCGCTTCACAGGTGTCGGTAGTTTTGGTATGTTCTCTGTGTCATGCAGGATTGTTGGGAAATTAACAGGCAGACAGATTGGCTGGTTCTTCACAAATGTGTGGTGAATCTGTGCATGACAAGCTAGATGTGGTCAAGGCCCTTTGGAGGCAAACAAACAATGCGGAGGCACGAATAGATCATTATGGTCTGGAAGTAACAGTACAGCTAGGAGTGACCAGGGGATATTGTCCACACTCTACACTCAAAAGAAAGGCATGACGGACATATAATCAAACCACTATTGGCATCATTGGAATTGGAACTCTGCACTTGCTGCTGAAGATGAGGATGGAGCACTTATTGGATTATCTAGAGTGTTGTGATTAACTTAACACTCAGCAACACAATCTGTAGGTGAACTTATCATAATCAACATCCTCATCATCATCATCTGGTTTTGATGTTAGCCTTCCTTTCAGTATCAGGGATGGAATCAGTGTAAAACCATTGTCTTCTGTAAAAACTGCCATAATTGCCTTTATTACCACTTTTGCTGTGTAGGCAGGAGGGTCTTTGAGCCTGAGGATTTACGGCCACATAGCTAGTGCTGTTGCCACGACTGTGCAGGTGAGGATTTTATTTTTCCCTTCGACAGAAAAAAATCCCCACCCTTACCGAGGATTTGAACCAAGGTATCCCACTGAGAGCCCAGTGTTCCAGTCATTTGGTTTGTCTTCTGTAATCTTCTTCTTCTTCTTCTTTGCGTTCACCAGCTGTAAACTGTGGCGGAAAGTTCTGGTTGTTCGTCCACCTCTGGACTGCAGACCTGCTCCAGAAACTGAGTGTTGCGCGTGCATCCGTTTTACAGATCTGACTCATCTGTATGCAGACTGCTGGTTCCCTACCTCTCCGGTAGATGCATTCCGACCTCAAAGGAAGCTCCCCAATTAGTCGGCTCTTACGTCATGCTTTTGGGTAGGCAGTGGGTCTATCCTTTTTTCCCTATAACAGTGCCCCGGAACCCACACGGGGATCTTCTGTAATCAACATTAATTTTAAATCTGTTTCAAATGTACATGATTATGCAACATAGTTCTTATACACATTTAAAGTTTTTTGAAAATCTTACAACAGGGCTGGTTCCAGAGAATGACAGCTTGTTTACCGTGACCCCAGTTTCCGAGTTCGACAAAAGTAGTCCCATAGAGACAGACACTATTTTCTATGTCCCAGTGTTTATTGACGAAGTGCAAGCTCAGGAACTGCCCAATGATACACAGAAAGTGTGCAATGACAATCAGCAGTGCCGGTTTGACTACAGAGTCACAGAAAAGAAAGCCATTGCTCTTGCAACATTGAAGTTTAATCAAAGATATGAAGAAAGAAAACAGGATGTTAGTGAGGGTAAGTTTTTCTTCTCCTTCTTCTTCTTGTAAGTAAGTGGATGCATGTCTCTCTCTGTTTCTCTCTCTGTTTCCCTCTCTGTCTCTCTCTGTCTCTCCTTCTCTCTCTCTCTCTGTATCTCTCTCTCCTTCTCTCTCTGTCTCTCTCTCTCTGTCCCTCTGTCTGTCTCTCTCTGTCTGTCTGTCTCTTTCTCTCTGTCTCTCTCTCTCTCTCTTTCTCTTTCTCTCTCTCTATTGCTAGTTTCTTGCTTGTGAGCTCAAAAGTCTTGTGCTCAAACCCGCATGTTTCCCAACATGACCATAGCTGCCATGGACAACCCAGCCTAAAATGGACACCTAGTAATGTTTGTTTTTCCTAAGTAAAGGTGGCTTTAACTTTTTTATTTATTTTTTTTAATTTAAAAAAATAAATTAACAATGTGTGTTTGGGGAAAAGAGAGAGCCATTGATGCATATGTCAATCTTTTTTTTTTCTTTTGTCCTACTGCTTGTGTCATAAAGTGCTGCGTTGAGGAGTAAGAATAGTGTCCTGTCTTTTGCTGGGTCTGTAGCTTGTGTTAATGTCATATTGTGTTTCTGTAGTATCTACTTACTCTCTCTACCCATCTCTTTCATAGTCCGCCTCTTGACCTGTAGCCTGCTGTTCTCCTACTGCATGCTCTAGCTGCTGGCTGATTGTGTATTTGTTTTATTCTGACCAGCTGGCCAAACCATTTGATTCTTTGGTGTTTTGTGAAATTATTTACTGCCAGTTTGCCTTCTGTTGTTCTTAGTTCTTCATTGGTGACTTGTTTCATCAGAGAAGGTTTGAGGTTTTAAACAACGGATCAACATCATGGCACAAGGGTAGTAACCCATAAGTGCTTCGTTCTACTTCTAACTCAAGTCTGAGTCCGAAGAATCTCAGCACAGTGCACGAACTCCGTAACACCAGTGAGGATCCTGAAATACTTTGGGTAGATTTGTCACTCCAATTTTGCCCAGACAGCACCATTAGGCTGCTGGTTTCGATTTCTAACTGCCAAGGGATTTTTTTACGTGCACAACAATATAACAGCGTTCGATCTTAGTACCTATAGATAACTAGAAGTTGACGTGAAAAAATCCCAGCCTTTACCGGGGCTTGAACCCAGGACCTGCAGCACTCGAGGCGGACGCCATGCCTTGAGACCATGCAGCCTCCTTGTTTTATCAAGAAGAACAATCAAACATTGACTGCCAGGATGATAAGGGAAGCATAGTCATGATGGAGCTGTCACACTCCCATTGTCCAGTGGCCTGGTTATTAGAATCACGCTTCATGCTTCATACTTTCCTGACATGGCTTTCAGTAAAAAAAAAAAAAATTTTTTTTTGAACTGTTTCACTTTTGCTGATCAGACCTTCTGTGTTATGTTATCACAATCGACATCACTGCATTCACATACATACCCAATCCTCCCACACAGCAACCTTACCACGGTACCTCTAATGATTGTTCCCATAAGAAGTTGGTTATAACGTCTCCTATATTGATGAGACTTTTATATATGTATGTGTATATCCAGATACTCTTTGTGTCTTCTAACAGTTATACGATGCCCATATCTTGATGCTGAAACTGTTGCAAATGGCAACCGAAATCTCTCAGGGTTACAGGTGGGGGACGTGACAGTGGTTGAATGCAATGATGGCTACAGCATAAATGGACCAGACAAGTTGACATGCACAGAGAATGGAGAGTGGAACAGTCAGCCTCCAACATGTACACGAGGTTAGTCAAACTGTTCTGTCATTTATGTTCAATTGTACTACCTACTGTATTTTTTTTTTTCAAAGATTCATATAGTTGGAACATACTTGGAGGATTGGTTGGTTGATTGAGTCCCTAATGACACTTCGTGGCAGGGGTTCTCAACCTTCCTAATGCCGTGACCATTTAATACAGTTCCTCGTGTTGTGGCGACCCACAAGAATCAAATTATTTTTGTTGCTACTTCATAACTTCAGTGAATCTGTGTTTTCTGATGGTCTTAGCCCACCCCTGTGAAAGGGTGGTTCGACCCCCAAAGATTTCACGAGCCACAGGTTGAGAACCGCTGCTCTATGAGGATTTACAGATGGGAGAAAATGTTGAAGTCAGTCTCTACTACAGTTTAAAGATGTGTGCAAGCTGAGAAGAGATATTCCTGTCCCACTTGCACACATCTTTAAACTGTAGTAGAGACTGACTTCAACATTTTCTCCCATAAATATATACACACACACACACACACGCACGCACGCACGCACACACACACACACACATATATATATATATATATATATATATATATATATATATATATATATTCTCATTTATATCTCCATCTCTTTCATCTTTTCACAACTACAAGTTTTCACTTTATCTCATTTATATCTCCATCTTTTCACAACTACAAGTTTTCACTTTATCTCATTTATATCTCCATCTTTTCACAACTACAAGTTTTCACTTTATCTCATTTAAATCCCCATCTTTTCACAACTACAAGTTTTCACTTTATCTCATTTATATCTCCATCTTTTCACAACTACAAGTTTTCACTTTATCTCATTTATATCTCCATCTTTTCACAACTACAAGTTTTCACTTTATCTCATTTAAATCCCCATCTTTTCACAACTACAAGTTTTCACTTTATCTCATTTATATCTCCATCTTTTCACAACTACAAGTTTTCACTTTATCTCATTTAAATCCCCATCTTTTCACAACTACAAGTTTTCACTTTATCTCATTTATATCTCCATCTTTTCACAACTACAAGTTTTCACTTTATCTCATTTATATCTCCATCTTTTCACAACTACAAGTTTTCACTTTATCTCATTTAAATCCCCATCTTTTCACAACTACAAGTTTTCACTTTATCTCATTTATATCTCCATCTTTTCACAACTACAAGTTTTCACTTTATCTCATTTATATCTCCATCTTTTCACAACTACAAGTTTTCACTTTATCTCATTTAAATCCCCATCTTTTCACAACTACAAGTTTTCACTTTATCTCATTTATATCTCCATCTTTTCACAACTACAAGTTTTCACTTTATCTCATTTAAATCCCCATCTTTTCACAACTACAAGTTTTCACTTTTTCTCATTTATATCTCCATCTTTTCACAACTACAAGTTTTCACTTTATCTCATTTATATCTCCATCTTTTCACAACTACAAGTTTTCACTTTATCTCATTTAAATCCCCATCTTTTCACAACTACAAGTTTTCACTTTATCTCATTTATATCTCCATCTTTTCACAACTACAAGTTTTCACTTTATCTCATTTATATCTCCATCTTTTCACAACTACAAGTTTTCACTTTATCTCATTTATATCTCCATCTTTTCACAACTACAAGTTTTCACTTTATCTCATTTTTATCTCCATCTTTTCACAACTACAAGTTTTCACTTTATCTCATTTATATCTCCATCTTTTCACAACTACAAGTTTTCACTTTATCTCATTTATATCTCCATCTTTTCACAACTACAAGTTTTCACTTTATCTCATTTAAATCCCCATCTTTTCACAACTACAAGTTTTCACTTTATCTCATTTATATCCCCATCTTCTCACAACTACAAGTTTTCACTTTATCTCATTTATATCCCCATCTTCTCACAACTACAAGTTTTCACTTTATCTCATTTATATCCCCTTCTCTTCACAACAACAATGCTTCAATACATCTCAGTTAATTGACAGACCACCCTTTTTGCATATTGAACTATTCAGTCCATAAGTGCTCAGATTCCCTCCTCAGTAAGTCTCGCAGCTTGTAGCTGCTAATGACACTAGTTCTGTGTCAGTTTATTATCCTTCTTTGACTTTCTGCATAGTTCTCTTGTCTGGCCCCACCCCTTGTCACTCACTGTTCTTGCAGTCTGATCACGGTTGCTGATTCAGTCATCCCTTGGTTTTCTCAGACATCTTACTTCTTGAAGAGAATCACTTATCAGCCTTATCCATTACTCATCCACCCTCCACAGTACCCTCACACCAGCAGGCCTATCAGCTTGTTTATTTCCTTTCACATTTTCATCTCCTGGCATAAAAAATGAAACTGATCTTAGTCAGTCATGAGTCACTTCTTCTTCCTCTTCTCAAATTCCATGCTGTGTGGCATTGGTAGTCATGTCTATCCACAATCTTCTGTCTTATGTACTATCAATCAACTCTGACTCAGATGATTCTCCAGGCCATGATGTCAGACTGTCCAGCATCTTTTCTCTCAGTCTCCCTCTGCCTCTCCTCCCATCCGTAAGTTACTACATCTCATAAATGTCCTGGCCCTTTACAGCTGCAAGGTAAATATACTTTGTGTAGCTTATGCTGCTTGCTTTACAGCAGTAGGTTACCACCATTTCACATTATAATGTATTTGGTGTTAGTAAGACGTTTGTGAGAACAATCTGCAACAATGACCAGACTACAAGAACATGTTAAAAGGGGTGTGGCCAGACGTGGGCATTATTCAGGAAGCCAAAGAAGAATAAGAAACCAACACAGAACTGGTGTCATGTGCTGCTACATGTAGGTGCTTTCGTTGGTGGTGGCATTGCAAGAAATGTGTGTGAATAATCCATGGGTAATGTTTGTCTTGTTATTATTGTGACAAATCAAACAGTAGGGTGTTATGTGTGTTACTCACACTACTGTGTAAGAGGTCAGAGTATATGTGAGTGCACATTATTATTCGTGAGATGGTTGACCAAGGTTAGTATAAATACTTGGGCCACACAAAGTTTTAGGAGAATTGGTCATCGGTTGGCCGATAGACAACTTTGTCGCATTGGTGGAGACAGTATTTGGGTTCGTCTCCTTTGATCACATCAGCACTGTAAGAGTTCTTTTCAGGCTACTTGATGGCAAACAATGTTAAGCCATTTTACTTCTTGATATAACACAGATAACCTAAGTCACAATTATAACCAAAAGCTCCCTCTTCGGGATGCTGGTTGAATGTGTGATTTTAATTATTTTCACAAAACAAGGCGAGGCAAGTTTGAGGAGCACATTTGCTTAGAAAACCAGAGGAAAGTATGTCCATGGAAATTTAGCTAAATGTGGAAAACAGAGTTGATTTTGTTAGTCGCTTTCAGTCTGATGGAGTGAATGAACTAGTTGTGTAGCTCGTTGTGCTCTTCTTCTGCCTTCTAGCCCTAATGGAGCATAGGCCCTCAATTAACTCACGCCAGGTCATTCTGACCTTGGTTATCGCGTGCAATTCTCCCCATCTTTTTAACTTCACTCTAGCTCCCTTCTGCATGTGTTTTTTTTTGGTCTTCCTTTATTTTTATGACCCTGTGGGTTCCAGTGCACAGACACTCTAGTTATATTATTCTCAGGTTTTCTCAGTGTATGTCCTATCCAATGCCAGCATCTTTTCTTCACCTCTTGGTCCACTGGAACTTGTTTAATTCTCTCCCAAAGCTCTACATTAGTGATTCTATCATACCATTTAATTCCCTCTATTCTGCGCAGGCACCAGCTAGAGACTATTTGTAGTTTATAAGTAATTGCCTTAGTTTTTCTCTATGTTTCCGCTCCAAACAACAGTTCGGATTTGACATTAGAATAAAAAATTCTAATTTTAGTTAAGTTTTAATTTCTTTTAACCTCCGAAAATTTCATAGTGCTAAGAAAGCTCCTCTTGCCTTTTGTAATTGTAACTTTACTGTATTAAAGTTCTCCTTTGCTAAACTTTACTTATTAAAAATTTCCCCCCACAGACTTTACTGTATTAAAAAGTTGTGTTTCCCCCCCCCCCCCCCCCCCCCCCCCCCCCCACTAAACATTACTGTATTAAATTTCTTTGTTTTGTAAATATGTAAATGATAAGAATGCCATAAAGAGATTGTTGACTTTCATTCACAGTTCTGATGTAGAAGAATCAATTGAATTACCCAGTATATTCCCAATTTCTGACATTCCATCTCCTGTTTTTGAAAACAGCATTTTCATGTCAAGGTATGTAAAATCAACTAACAATATATTTCGGATAATTAGTAAAGTAACTAGTTTTGGGACAGAACTAAACAAATTTCAGTGAATCAAGATGCGAAGAAATGGCATCCACTCTGGAGCACACTAAGGAAACAATATATCCACTATGCTAATGGCACAATGCTATCAAGATTGTCAAATTATTCTTAGTACAATTTCTAATTATCCATAGGATAATGTCTGATTATTCATAGTGCAATTTCTATCATAATAACAGCCCTAATCAAAGCAAAATATGCAACTATACACATCGTATTTTGGTCATATAAGTAATTACATGATAAATAAATTCAGAATAACAAATATATTCTCTCAGAACTCAGTTACGAAATGGTTCAGCTATCTAGTGAGAATGCAGTCAGATCAGACTGCATATGAAACTTGTTACCATAGAACATCTGGGAGGAAGGCGAGAGAAAGACCAAGAAAGACATGGACAAATGGTGTAGCTGAAACCTGCAAGAAGATGAACAAATCCACCACTCACACCACCTGAGAAGCTCAAGACAAATACAGAAAAACCACGACACTGGGCTACAACCTTCTATCAGTGAGATGACAAAAGAAGAAGAGCTCAGTTAATAACTATATATCCCAATTTTAACACTGAGGGTTGAACGGGACATTCTTGAACAATTACTACTACTACTCCACCACTCTGGATAGGACAGACACTGAGAAAACTTGATAATAGTATGACCGTGACGTGAAGTCAATAAGTAAGTCAAAAATGGTTGTTTAAAAAAAACTAAGGAGGATAACCTCTTGAAAACCATTTGTTTTTACACATACACTGTCCCTTTATTTTTTCAACATAATTTCCACCAACATTGATGCATTTGTCTCATCGTATTGTCAGTCCTCCAAAACTTGCTGCATAGAACTGTGTGCTGTGTTTTCTAAACCACATTTTCACTTTACATTTAACTTCTGCATCATTCGTGAAATGTCTCCAGCCAAGTTGAGTTTTCAGTGGACCAAAAATGTGGAAATCGCTAGGGGCTAAGACAGGGCTGTAAGATTATGTTTCAGAAGTTCCCACCCTGGATGGTTAATTTTCTCCTGAGTTAACGGAGCCATATTGATCTGGCATTGTCCTGTTTTCTTCTAACTGCATCATGAAGCGTTGGAACTTTCCGGGATAAATATTTGTCAGCATAAACAGGAAGCATTTCCTTATGAATGTCCTTTGCAGGCAGCCCCCCTTCCCATCGACCAAAAAAAAAAAAAAAAAAAAAATGCAACGCACAACAGCACATTATTCTTTAAGTGTATACTCTGTAAGTGCAGTCACCATTTTGTTTCTATGTTGCGAATGCGCATTCAACACCCAGCACCACCTAATGAATGGAGACATAAAGTTCAATGTTGCTGTCACCTGATGACACATTTAGAAACCACCAGCTACATTTTTTCCTGCCATTCCAAAACCACTTGTGACTTACTTATTGACTTCCCTTCCTAGATTGTTCTTGCACGGAAGCCAGCAAGGCCAAAGAAATTAGGGGAGATTAAAAAAACATTGAAAAAAAGACTGAGGTGAAGATGATGAAGAGGATATGTGATGACCTGCGTGTGATGGGTTTAAATCTGCATTGAGACAGATTTTTTCCTCTCTCAAAATTAGCCTTGGCTCCAAGGTTTGCCCAGCCTAAAATGGGTACAGGGGAAATAAAGGTAGTCAGGATGATGTTGGCCACATCACATGTTGAATGCCAGTTAGGCTGTTAAAAATACTTAGGACTAGCCCGACGTGCCTGCTGCGGCAGAACTGTTTTAAACGAGGACCATAATTTCTGTATTTCTTGGTCAGGAGTCAAATTTACATCAATTATGATCGGATAAGAAGTGTCACAGATTGTAGTATTTTTTTTCTTCTTATATTTTACGTGTAAACGTTGAACAGATGTATGGAAGGATTACAAGAAAATGTTCACATAAACATCATCTTGCTATTTTTTTAAAGTCATGGATTATAAGCATGATTGATAGATTCCTTTATATATGAATGTTGAGATTTATATTTTGTCGTCTTTTACTTCAGCCTCAGTAAATATAGTAAATGTTAACTCTTTCTACACCAAGAAGCACATAGTGTGATCATTTGTTGACTCCATACATTATATATCCCCGTGTGGGTTCCACTGCCTAATTGTGGGGAAAACAAGAATTGACCCACTGCTTCCCCACACGCATGTTGTACAAGTCAACTAATCGGGAGCTTCCTTGAAAGTTGGAGTGCATCTGCCTGAAAGGCAAGGAACCAACAGTCTGCATACAGATTTTTTAGATCTGTAAAACTTATGTGCACTAAAAACTCGGGTTCTGGAACAGAGCTAGAGTCCAGAAGTAGATGACCAACCAGTACTTTTTGCTGGAGTTTACAGCCAGTGGATGCAATGAAGATAATTATAAACTTATTCTGTTGTTTTTTTTGCTGCATACTGATATCAGTTTAGTGCTATAAACATCTGAGTGAGAAGTAAATGACAAAAACAGTGGGTGGTGAGCAGTTGAATAAGCATTAGCAACAAATGTCTGGGTTCTGAGATGAGCTAATCGCTAACAGAGACCTCGTTTATAAAACAGCCGTCTGGGACTGCAAGAGTTAAAGTTAGTCGTAGCAGTCTTCTTCTTCTGCCTTTCTATCCCCCAATGGAGCATAGGCCCTCAACCAACTCACGCCAAGTCGTTTTATCCTTCGCCATTGCATGGAGCTCTCCCCATGTCCTCCCAATCTTTCTAACCTCGTTCTCCAGCTCTCTTCTCCATGTGTTTTTTGGCCTTCCTTTATTCCTATGCCCCTGTGGGTTCCAATGCAAAGACATTCTAGTTATGCTGTTCTCCTGTTTTCTCAGTGTGTGCCCTATCCGATGCCAGCGTCTTTTCCTCACTTCCTGATCCACTGGAGCCTGTTTAGTTCTCTCCCAAAGTTCTACATTAGTTATTTTATCATACCGTTTTATTCCCTCTATTCTGCGCAGGCACCAGTTAATGAATGTCTGTAATTTATTAGTAATTGCCTTGGTTTGTTCTCCATGTTTCCGCCCCATACAATAGTACTGATTTCACATTAGAATTAAAAATTTTTAGTTTAGTATTTCTTTTAATTTCTTTTGACCTCCACAAATTCCCTAGTGCTATGAAAGCCCCTCTTGCCTTTTGTATTCTTATTTTAATATCTCTATCAGTTCCTCCATCTTTATCTACATTACTGCCTAAATAGGTGTACTACTCCACGTCTTGGAGTGGGGTGCCATTAAGAGAAACCACATTACTATTTGCCTGATTTATTCTCATTACCTTTGTCTTTCCTTTATGGATTTTCAGACCAAGCTGCTTTGATCTCGCATTAAGTATATTTAATTTATCTTGCATCTGATTCCGTGAATGGGACAGAAGAGCAATATCATCAGCGAAGTCCAGATCATCAAGCTGTTTTGTAGGGGTCCACTGAATTCCATTCTTGGTGTTAGCAGTTACTGTTTTCATAGTCCAGTCTATAGCCAGTAAAAATAAGAGAGGCGACAAAAGACATCCCTGTCGCACACCTGTTTGTATTTCAAATGCATCTGTTAGCTTTCCCTCATGAAGAACTCGACAATTCATGTCTTTATATGTTGCCTTTACTAAGTTGATAATTTTCTGTGGGATTCCATAGTGTCCCATCAATTTCCAGAGAGATTCCCTATCTATGCTGTCAAATGCTTTTTCATAGTCTATAAATCCAATGTAAAGTGGTGAGTTCAGTTCAATGCTTTGCTCTATTATAATACGTAATGTGGCTATCTGATCAGTACAGGATCTGTTTGACCGAAAACCTGCCTGCTCATCTCTTAGCATTTTATCAATAGCATCTTTTAATCTTTCCAAAATAATTCTACTTAATATTTTTCCAGGAACTGACAGCAACATAATTCCTCTATAGTTTTCACACTCCTGTAGATCACCTTTTTTGGGCAGTTTCACAAGATATCCTTCTCTCCAGTCTGCTGGTATTTCTTCGGTCTCCCAGACTTTACTGAATAATCTATGTAGCAATTCTGTTGATGTGTTTATGTTGGCCCTGATGGCTTCAGCTGGGATACCGTCTGGGCCTGTCGCCTTTCCTTCCTTGAGAAGAATTATAGCTTTCCTTATTTCCTCTTTGGATGGTATCTCACAGTTGATATCCAGTTCCATTTCTAAAGGCTGGATATCTGGGGGAACCTCTGGGCCTGGTCTATTTAGAAGCATTTCAAAATATTCAACCCATCTGTCCATTTGATCTTTAGTGTTAGTAAGTACCTTTCCTTGACTATTTTTGATTGATCCAGTTGGCTGACTATATTTACCTACTAATTTTCTTGTGTTACTGTAAAGTTCTCTGAGGTTTCCTTTTGCTGCTGCTGTCTCTGCTTCTTGTGCTAGATCATTTAGATATTTCACTTTATGTGCCCTTATATGCCTCCTAACTTCCTTGTTGGCTTCTGTGTATTTCTCCTGAGCTCTAGCTTTAGCAGCTCTAGTTTTGCTATTGTTTAATTCTGCCTTTTTACTTTTCCTATCTTCAATCAGTTTAATGGTTTCTGGTGTTATCCATGCTTTATGTTTCCTTTCTTTCTTGCCAAGAACTTCTACGCAAGATTCATTCCAGATTCCTTTGATCTGATCCCAGCAGACTTCTGTGTTGACATCTTCAGCTAACTGCTGCAACACCTGGTACTTTTAAGAGACCGTAACTGAGAACTGTTCCTTAATTTCTTTATCTCTGAGAAAGCCTACATTATATTGGTTTCTATGATTATAAGATGTTATATATCTTTTTAGTTTCAACTTGATTTTACTTATCACCAGGAAATGGTCAGTAAATACATCGGAACCTCTGAAAGTCGTAGCAGTAGTCGTTGAATATCATGATACAGTCACTGTACACATGAAAGGCATTCTACATGAAAAACACAACTCACAGTGATGCACCAAGCACTAAACTTTGTAGCTTTCACAGCATAACCCTAGACTTCCACACATTCTGCCATGGCTGTCCACCATATTGGGCTGGAAATTAAAAGGGTGTATAGAAAGTATGAAAGACCCCCCCACCCCCAAATATTTAATATATATATTTATTAATATGTTCTGGTTAACTTGTCAGTTAGACATTATAAGCATGATTTTTATGCCTTTAAGTGTGAATATTGATATTTCTGTTATGTCTTCTTTTACTTTCAGCCTGAGTAAATTAAGTGAGAAAGGAAGCTTTCATATCCCACGGCCAACATTCGTAGATCCCAACATTTACTCCGAGTACTTCTAGTCAACACTGGGCTGCCATTCGTCACTTGTATCACCCCTCCCAGGTCACAGTTCTGCCATAAGAACCATTTTGTAAGCCTTTTCGACAATGGAGCATCTGCAATGTCAGCTCAGTACCTGACGGCAAGGACTGGCGGAGAAAGCCTGTTATTTATCAAAACTCTCTGAGAAGGCAGCAAGAGAAAATCACCTGGGAATCTAAAATACCACAGGTTGTAACTGTAATGAACAATCCTGCATTGTGGAAACAAAAAGAACCAGTGGTCAGTTTAACTTGCCATGAAATCGCATGGACATCCAAAATACCAGTTTGTTGATGGTGTTATCACACAAGGCAAAATCAGTCCCACTTGCTAACAAACAAGAATCAGTGTCTTTGTGGCATTGGAAACTAGTTAGTTGCATATCTTTACAGGATGTTGCATACCAACCCACACATTTGTGGTTTTTCTGGTTTTAATTGACAGTTGTACATTCGGTAGTTTGAAATTGTTTTCTAAATGCTTCGATGCTCCATACTGTTGTGTCAAAATCATTGTAAAGCAGTCTGCTTTTCAAATCACCTGCAGCTGAATCAGACCAGGAACTTCAAAATTATGAGCTGCATTCACTGGGGATAAACAGGCGAGTTTAACATTTGAAGATTAATGATAAACAAGAGAGACTGACATTGGAAGATTGGTGATAAGCAAGCCAAGAATTTCCACTTGAACTTCTTTAGTGCAGAGCAGTCAATACCTCAACTATATCTGTGCCAATGAGATCAAAAGATACTAAGGAATTCAAAAGAGAAACTATGGGGCTGAAGTAGTTGGACTATTACAGTGCATATCTGATAAGGAGAACTCACCGTAGACCCAAGAAATAGTTCTTCTTATCAGAAATTCCTCTTATCCAGATGTAAGAAAAATTGCAGAGGATAAACAAATTGTTCCTCAGAGCAGAAATTTGCCACATTAGAGATTGCCTTGAGCGATCTGCACTGTAATTTCTTCTTCTTCCTTTTTGCGGTCACAGGCTATAAACTCTGGCAGAAATGTGTGGCCTTTATCCATTCCTGGACTTTGGTCTTGATCCAAAAATTGAGTTTCACTTGCAAATCCAATTCACAGATACTGTCTTTCTTTTTTTTTTTTTTTTTTTTTTTGGGTATGCAGACTATTGGTTTCTTGCCTCTCAGGGAGATGCACTCCAACTTTGAAGGTAACACCCAGAATTAGTTGCCTCGTATGACATGCTTGTTAGTGGGGCTTTTCTTTTGCTCTCCAAAATGGAGCTCAACATACACATGGGGATTTGGAATGATCAAGACATGTGATGGTTTGTTTGAAACTGAAAGAGTGAACCACCTTCCGTTGACAGACAGCAAACGTTTTTCATATACACCACACGCTGATGGGTACAGTCCCTTTCTGAACATACTTTCAGTACGAACAAATGAACAGAATTTATTTCCAAAGGGTTAATCACTGGGCATGCAGGTTGGGCTAACATTCTGTCATTCTAGCCCTTTAATAACTACTCATTGCGTGTGCCTGATTCTCATCGATACAAACACTGAAGACATGTCGTATAGATTTAACTCTTGCGCTACCATGCAGTTCACCATAAATTCATTAGTTAGTACAAAAACCATACATATTTCAGGCTCTTTTTTTTTTAAGTCGCACATAATTGTTACATTAACTCATTTATCTGAATTGTGACTTTTACTCCTTTCCAGTTGTGTTATTATTTTAATGTCTTTGAACTTAGACATTCACTACTTTAAACTAGAATATGTTCAGATATGAGGAGTAATTATAGGCTGGTGCCTAAAGAGTTAGTCCTTCTGTCCCATGAATATTAAAGAAAAACAGTCTGCACACTTGGAAATTTCTGGGAAAACCCTCTAAAAAGCAATTATTTTACACAGGTAGCTGATAAATTGTTTTAAGGTTTATAATAAATTGTTTGAAAATGTTTTAACATTTTGTTTTGGAATATATAAAGATATATAAAGGGAGTAATCAGTAAACACAAATAGAGTGAAGCCTAAAACAAATATGTATTGGGTGACTCGTGCTGTGACTCATGACCTCTATCACTGGGGCTTGTGGGGAAATTTTTAATCAACCTAGCTTTAGAAAAAAATTTGTATTTACAAGTAAACCCCTTCAAGTGCAGTATTTAGCTAATATATTTATCCTGATCTACATGTGTGAGTCATAGGCAATAACAGAAAGCTCACAGAAGCCATTTTCTGGCCTCAGAAATGAGAAATCTGAGGAAGGTGGTCCTAGTGACAAGAAGGGACAAAGTTCACAATCAGACAATATGTCAAGATCTTAAAATCAGGCCTTGCAAACATGAGTGGATCAGTCACAGTTGTGAAGGTTTGGACATTTATGCAGAATGGGAGAAAATTGGCCACCATGGGATGCTAAGTACCAGGGAACCAAACCTCCAGGGAACGCTGCGAAGACAATGTCCAACAGCTTCTGACTGACAGAAGACTGGATGTATAAAAGTCAAAAAGAAAACTGCTGATAGAAAAGTTTGACGATCTATCTGGCAAACCTCTACACCCCAAGGTAGAACAGGAGCGACTAAGTAAGTAAGTGTCACGCCTCCTAAACACTACGCAGACACACATAAATCAGAACCTAAACCCACGACCTTCTGATCTGCAGGTGGGTGTCTGGCTGCTACACCATGGCGGCTCCTCACATATATGATAAAGTAACATTAGCAAGACAGTAAATCAAATGGTTTTCCCATTTCAAGAGAATGCCTTTTTATGTTGTACAATACAAACATATACCATAGGAGGAAAGGGACGTAGGGCAAGAGGGAGGCCACGGAAAAAATGGGAAGAAAGCATCAGAGAAACTCTTCAGCACTACCATGTGTCTATGGTCAAAGCAGCCAGAAGAGCACTTATTTTTGCTTCAACACCTGGAGAAGACGTAAAGAAGAAGAAGAAGAAACATTAACACCTAATGGGTTTAGGTTTAGACTTCGGATTAAGGGTTAACACAAGGGTTAACCCATAAGTGCTCCACTCTACTTCTAACTCAAGCTTGAGTTTGAAGAATCTCAGCACAGTGCACAATCTCTGCAGTACCGGCAAAGATCCTGAAATACTTTGGGTAGATTTTTAACTCAAAATTTTCCCGGGTAGCTCCATCAGGCTACTTTTCGATTTCTAACTGCCAGAGGATTTTTTACGTGGACAACAATACACACAGGTGTCTGATCTTACTACCCAGAGACCAGGAAAAATTACTAGAAATTCTTGTAAAAAATTCTAGTCTTCACTTGGGCTTGAACCCAGGTCCTCCAGCACTTGAGGTTGATGCCATGCCTCTAGACCATGCAACCCCCTACACACCTAACATGTGTTCAGCACAAGTGCTAAAGTAACTTTTAGCACACACAAAAGTCTTCAGCATGATGTGATAAAGTACATAGATGATAAAGTACATAGATGATAAAGTACATAGATGATAAAGTACATAGATGATAAAGTACATAGATGATAAAGTACATAGATGATAAAGTACATAGATGATAAAGTACATAGATGATAAAGTACATAGATGATAAAGTACATAGATGATAAAGTAAAACATAAAAAAGTCTTCAGCATGATGTGATAAAGTACATAGATGATAAAGTACATAGATGATAAAGTACATAGATGATAAAGTACATAGATGATAAAGTACATAGATGATAAAGTACATAGATGATAAAGTACATAGATGATAAAGTACATAGATGATAAAGTACATAGATGATAAAGTACATAGATGATAAAGTACATAGATGATAAAGTACATAGATGATAAAGTACATAGATGATAAAGTAAAACATAAAAAAGTCTTCAGCATGATGTGATAAAGTACATAGATGATAAAGTACATAGATGATAAAGTACATAGATGATAAAGTACATAGATGATAAAGTACATAGATGATAAAGTACATAGATGATAAAGTACATAGATGATAAAGTACATAGATGATAAAGTACATAGATGATAAAGTACATAGATGATAAAGTACATAGATGATAAAGTACATAGATGATAAAGTACATAGATGATAAAGTAAAACATAAAAAAGTCTTCAGCATGATGTGATAAAGTATAGATGATAAAGTACATAGATGATAAAGTACATAGATGATAAAGTACATAGATGATAAAGTACATAGATGATAAAGTACATAGATGATAAAGTACATAGATGATAAAGTACATAGATGATAAAGTACATAGATGATAAAGTAAAACATAAAAAAGTCTTCAGCATGATGTAATAAAGTACATAGATGATAAAGTACATAGATGATAAAGTACATAGATGATAAAGTACATAGATGATAAAGTACATAGATGATAAAGTACATAGATGATAAAGTACATAGATGATAAAGTAAAACATAAAAAAGTCTTCAGCATGATGTGATAAAGTACATAGATGATAAAGTACATAGATGATAAAGTACATAGATGATAAAGTACATAGATGATAAAGTACATAGATGATAAAGTAAAACATAAAAAAGTCTTCAGCATGATGTGATAAAGTACATAGATGATAAAGTACATAGATGATAAAGTACATAGATGATAAAGTACATAGATGATAAAGTACATAGATGATAAAGTACATAGATGATAAAGTACATAGATGATAAAGTAAAACATAAAAAAGTCTTCAGCATGATGTGATAAAGTACATAGATGATAAAGTAAAACATAAAAAAGTCTTCAGCATGATGTGATAAAGTACATAGATGATAAAGTAAAACATAAAAAAGTCTTCAGCATGATGTGATAAAGTACATAGATGATAAAGTAAAACATAAAAAAAGTCTTCAGCATGATGTGATAAAGTACATAGATGATAAAGTAAAACATAAAAAAGTCTTCAGCATGATGTGATAAAGTACATAGATGATAAAGTAAAACATAAAAAAGTCTTCAGCATGATGTGATAAAGTACATAGATGATAAAGTAAAACATAAAAAAGTCTTCAGCATGATGTGATAAAGTACATAGATGATAAAGTAAAACATAAAAAAGTCTTCAGCATGATGTGATAAAGTACATAGATGATAAAGTAAAACATAAAAAAGTCTTCAGCATGATGTGATAAAGTACATAGATGATAAAGTAAAACATAAAAAAGTCTTCAGCATGATGTGATAAAGTACATAGATGATAAAGTAAAACATAAAAAAGTCTTCAGCAACAATTATAAAGTAACATTAACATATAAAAGGCTGTTAGCAAATATGATCATTTAACTTTAACACACAGACGAGGTTTTTTACATAAACACATTTGACTCATTAATATCTATAACCATGTCAGAAACAAACTTAATGTAGTTGGTGTATTGAAGAAATCTGACCCCTGTCTGTTCTTTTTCATCCATTTAGTGAATTATGACCTCTACCTGTTGCTTTATTCCATTGGTGACTTGGAGAATTCTGACCTGTTCCATGTGTATACAGTAGAATATATTGGAGAATTCTGATCTGTGATTGTTCCATTATACGCAATTGATATGTGAATTCTAACCTGTGACTGTTTTAAGTAATTTCATTTGAGACAATATTTAAAAGTAAAACTGTGGTGCACCCAACTATCAGATATAAACAGAGCTGTTTTGTGTGTCTGATGTATAACCACTTTTTGGTTTTATCCGACTGTTTGCATAATAATAGATTGTTATTAAGCTAAAAAAAAACATAAACAATCTTTAAAACTCTTAATTTTTACTTTAAATGAAAAAACCATTAAAGCCATTTATTTTTCCATTTTTTTAAAACCCCTAAATATATAGAGGTGTATAAAGCTTAAAGATATAGATACATCTCTAGTTTGATTAGTTCTTCTTCTGCCTTCGCCATTAAAAGATTGCTATTTTGCACTTTACAGCAATGCCATGGTATCCTTGCCTTTCAGCCAAGCACATCCGATTTTAGTAAACCCCTAATTAGCCGCCTTATATGACATGCTTTTTTGGAGGGGGCATTGGGTTTGCTATTTTGTCATTGCAAAAACTGGACGCTGAAACACAAATAGGGAATTCAATTATTTCAATAAATAAAATCTCCCACAAAATGTTTTCATCTGGTAGTTAATCAGTTAGTACGGTTTACGGATACTGAATAATTTTGGGTGACCATACGTCCCATTTTCACCTGGACAGTGCCATTTGTTTGTTTGTTTGTTTGTTTGTTTGGTTTTTGTTTGGTGTGCCCCAGCCGTCCCATTAGTACTCCAAAAATGCTCCCGTTTTTTCATTTATACTGGTCTAGGAATACACTGGAGTATAAAACATTTGTTATAGTTAAATCTGTAGACCTTATTAGAATTTATATGGTTAGATACTTTTAATGCCTGAAATGTGGTGATGGGAATTTTCACTGTAACATGTTTTCTTTGTGTCATTTGATGGCTTGGATTTTAATACCATTGTCAAGCAGAGCAAGTAATTCACATGTTCATCCGGACGACCTAACAAAGCAAAAATGGGAAAGTGGGAGGAGGGAGGAGAAAGGGTTGAGGGGGTGTTCAGCAGACTAGCTTATGAAATCCCATTTTCAGCTCTAAATATTAGTGGTATGTCCCATTTTCAGCTCTAGGTATTGTGGTCTTTTCTATAAATAATGCTCTAGAAGTACAGACAAAGCATACCGAACAGCATCTTTGACAGTCACACATTGCCTATATAAATAGATAAAACCAAATTATGTAAATATATATCTTCTTTTGCAGTCGATCATTGCTTATCCTATGGTTGATTTGATCAGCTTATGGTTTGTTGCTTTGACATTGAATATCAATTTATTAACCCATTAGCTTCTAGGCTAATGTACTTATTGCGGCAGACATTTAACTTATTTGTTAATTTTTTTAAACTACCAATGCACCAATAATTTCAGCTGTAAGTAGTAATATTGAACATAGATGATCTGCCCTAAACAAACCACTATATGGTTGACATTTTCTTGCTACATTGCCAGCACACTTGTATAAAGAAGAGTTAGGTTTAGACAACAGATCAACATCATGCACAAGAGCAGTAACCCATAAGTGCTCCGTTCTACTTCTGACTCCAGCCCGAGTCCGAAGAATCTCAGCACAGTTCACAGACTCAGCAGCACTGGCAAGGATCCTGAAATACTTTAGGTATATTTTTAACTTCAAATTTTTCCGGGCAGCGCCGTTAGGCTGCTCTTTTTCGATTTCCAACTGCCAGGGGATTTTGGTATGTGCGCAACAATACACACGGGCGTCCAGTTTTACTACCTAGAGACCAAGGGAAATTACCAGAAGCCCACGAAAATATCCCAGCCTTCACCGAGGCTTGAACCCAACACCTCCAGCACTCGAGTTTGACGACATGCCTCGAGAACATGTAGCCCCCTAATAAAGAAGAGTGTGTGATTGATTGAAAAAAATTAAAGAATTGCTGTCGCAGTACTTGACACATTTCTACATAATATCTGTCTCCTTGAATAGTGGTCTAGAGTTATCGTGCTGATGGTGCCTGTGGAAAATTGATTCTTCTTTTTCTACTTTCAATTTTAAAAGGACGGTTGGCACAGCACATCTGATTTCAGCAAATTCTTAATTATTTGCCTTTTATGACATGCTTATTAATTTTTTTTAGTCCCAAACAATGCAAGGTGTATTACTGTTTCTCTCATGTCTCAAACATCACATCAAGTGTTTTCTTATATTTAAGTTTTGATCAATGTATACTAAATAAATCTGGCAAACACAAGGGTATCTTTCTTTTCAGTTTTCATTCCTGCAATTTAGCAAGTGGTTAGAGTTTCCATGGCAATATTTAATAATACAAATAATATTAGGGGTATTGTGTGTTTTATTTTTCCCCAAAACCTTGGAACTCCTACCAGGAGAGGTAGGTAGGTAGTTGTACCCCACAAGCGATAATCATCTGGTGACATAAAGTGCCACCATGCGGATGAGGATCACCCATGGAGAGGTCCAGAAACCCCTGTCAGCCGTTAGGCCATATCTGTGGCTAAGCCATGTTTATGGCCCCACTATAGTCAATGTCCCCGGCAAAAGCCAGTCTTGGCGACAGCACTAGCCATGCGGCCATAAATCCTCACGCTCAAAGACCCCCCAGCCAACACCGCAAAAGTGGTATAATAAGGGCCGTAACTGTCAGTTAATTAGCATTCACGTAGCATAAATCTAGCATTTTAGCTATTCTTGGAGATTTTATGTGATGGCTTTCACTTGCTTTCCAAATCTGCTTGAGTAAATCACGTTATGAATATGATTTAGAGAGCACTGGGAAAATTAAAAATATTCGCTGGCAGAGAGAACTGAGAACATTTAAAATATTTGCTGGCAGTTATTGTGTGCTGTAGTATGAGTTGAAAAGGGAAAAAACCCATTGTTATTTGTATGCTCAATGTTTCATTATCAGATCTTGTCTTTATTATTATACCTGTGCCTTTTTTTGTTGATGTAGAATGATTGTTTACATGTGTTGTTTCAGTGTTAATAGATCAGGCATTTCAATCAGCATTTTTGTAAATTTATTCTTTAGATGAACATTATTTTTTGCGTAAATTTTATTTTTCAGTGAATGTTTATATTCGTCCATGATGATGTTTTATAATTATTATTATTACTATTACAAATTAAAGTTACATACATCGTATGCAGTCCCAGAGGCTTTCACCACATTCTCTTTATCAGGGCATAGAAAGCAGCCAAGAGATTGGAAGCAGCCAGTCTATAAGCTTACTCTGTTCTCTACACACATGCATATGATTTCCTTCCCAAAAATTCAGAAAATTATTTGGTATCAGCACTCTGCCAGTGTCTTTAGCTGAGTTTGTTTTGTATTTATTACTTCTTTGATAAAGAATTTGGTCAAAATGTTCTGTTGTATTTGTGCATGTCTTTCCCATTCAGTCCACTGAGATGTCTAGTCTTCTACTTCTTCACGTTCACAGGCTGAAAAAATCTGGTCGAAAGTTCTGGTTTTCATTCACTTATGCACTTTGGTCTTGTTCAAGAACCTGAGTTTTGTGAGCATACCAATTTTACAAATCTGGCTTATTGGTATGCAGACTGTTAGTTCCTCGCCTCTCAGGCTGATGAACTCTGACCTTAAAGTAAACACCCCAGTTAGACGACTCTTACAACATGCTTGTTAGGGGGCACTGGAGCTGTTTTGTTTTTTTCCTCCCCTCCACAATGGCTCCCCGGAACCCACCCACACAGGGAGAGTTTTGTTTGGCTCCAGAACCCACACACACAGGGAGAGTTTTGTGTGGTTCCAGAACCCACATACACAGGGAAAGTTTTATGTGGCCCCAGAACCCACACACACAGGGGGAGTTTTGTGTAGCTCCTGAACCCACACACACAGGGGGAGTTTTGTGTGGCTCCAGAACCCACACACACATGGAGAGTTTTGTGTGGCTCCAGAACCCACACACACAGGGAGAGTTTTGTTTGGCTCCAGAACCCACACACACAGGGGGAGTTTTGTTTGGCTCCAGAACCCAGACAGACACAGGGAGAGTTTTGTGTGGCTCCAGAACCCACACACACAGGGAGAGTTTTGTGTGGCTCCAGAACCCACACATAGGGAGAGTTTTGTGTGGCTCCAGAACCCACACAAACAGGGAGAGTTTAGTTTGGCTCCAGAACCCACACAGGGAGAGTTTAGTTTGGCTCCAGAACCCACACACACAGGGAGAGTTTTGTGTGGCTCCAGAACCCACACACACAGGGAGAGTTTTGTGTGGCTCCAGAACCCACACATAGGGAGAGTTTTGTGTGGCTCCAGAACCCACACACACATGGAGAGTTTTGTTTGGCTCTAGAACCCACACACACACGGAGAGTTTTGTGTGCCTCCAGAACCCACACACACAGGGAGAGTTTTATTTGGCTCCAGACCCACACAAACACAGGGAGAAATTTGTGTGGCTCCAGAACCCACACAAACAGGGAGAGTTTAGTTTGTCTCCAGAAGCCACACACACAGGGAGAGTTTTGTGTGGCTCCAGAACCCACACAAACAGGGAGAGTTTTGTGTGGCTCCAGAAGCCACACACACAGGGAGAGTTTTGTGTGGCTCCAGAACCCACACACACAGAGAGAGTTTTGTGTGGCTCCAGAACCCACACACACAGGGAGAAATTTGTGTGGCTCCAGAACCCACACAAACAGGGAGAGTTTTGTGTGGCTCCAGAAGCCACACACACAGGGAGAGTTTTGTGTGGCTCCAGAACCCACACACACAGAGAGAGTTTTGTGTGGCTCCAGAACCCACACACACAAGGAGAGTTTTGTGTGGCTCCAGAACCCACACACACATGGAGAGTTTTGTGTGGCTCCAGAACCCACACACACATGGAGAGTTTTGTTTTGCTCTAGAACCTTCACACACACGGAGAGTTTAGTGAGGCTCCAGAACCCACACACACAGGGAGAGTTTTTTGTGCCTCCAGAACCCACACACACACAGGGAGAGTTTTATTTGGCTCCAGACCCACACAAACACAGGGAGAAATTTGTGTGGCTCCAGAACCCACACATAGGGAGAGTTTTGTGTGGCTCCAGAACCCACACATAGGGAGAGTTTTGTGTGGCTCCAGAACCCACACACACAGAGAGAGTTTTGTGTGGCTCCTGAACCCACACACACAAGGAGAGTTTTGTGTGGCTCCAGACCCCACACACACAGGGGGAGTTTTGTTTGGCTCTAGAACCCACACACACAGGGAGAGTTTTATGTGACTCCAGAACCCACACACACAGGGAGAGTTTTGTTTGGCTCCAGAACCCACACACACAGGGAGAGTTTTGTGTGGCTCCAGAACCCACACACACAGGGAGAGTTTTGTTTGGCTCCTGAACCCACACACACACACAGAGTTTTGTTTGGCTCCAGAACCCACACACACAGGAAGAGTTTTGTGTGGCTCAAGAACCCACACACACAAGGCGAGTTTTGTGTGGCTCCAGAACCCACACACACAGGGAGAGTTTTGTGTGGCTCCAGAACCCACACACACACACAGAGTTTTGTTTGGCTCCAGAACCCACACACACAGGAAGAGTTTTGTGTGGCTCAAGAACCCACACACACAAGGCGAGTTTTGTGTGGCTCCAGAACCCACACACACAGGGAGAGTTTTGTGTGGCTCCAGAACCCACATACACAGGGAAAGTTTTATGTGGCCCCAGAACCCACACACACAGGGGGAGTTTTGTTTGGCTCCTGAACCCACACACACAGGGGGAGTTTTGTGTAGCTCCAGAACCCACACACACACACAGAGTTTTGTTTGGCTCCAGAAGCCAGACACACAGAGAGAGTTTTGTTTGGCTCCAGAACCCACACACACAGGGAGAGTTTTGTGTGGCTCCAGAACCCAAACACACAGAGTTTTGTGTGGCTCTAGAATCCACACACACAGGGAGAGTTTTGTGTGGCTCCAGAACCCACACACACAGGGAGAGTTTTGTGTGGCTCTAGAACCCACACACACAGGGAGAGTTTTGTGTGGCTCTAGAACCCACACACACAGGGAGAGTTTTGTGTGGCTCCAGAACCCACACACACAGGGAGAGTTTTGTTTGGCTCCAGAACCCACACACACAGGGAGAGTTTTGTGTGGCTCTAGAACCCACACACACAGGGAGAGTTTTGTTTGGCTCCAGAACCCACACACACAGCCAGAGTTTTGTGTGGCTCCAGAATCCACACACACAGGGAGAGTTTTGTGTGGCTCCAGAACCCACACACACATGTAATGACACGTTATGTTATATTTAGCACTTCATGCCATTAGCTTGACTTCAGTCAGTCCTATTTGTGTCATCAATAGTAAGTCAACAATGAGCTTGGCATGAGTTGGTTGAGAGTCTATGCTCAACTGGGAGATAAAAAGCAGAAAAAACTGAACAAAAATAATTTGAGGAGGGGGATGTAATAGTACTTTACTGTGCCTCTAGAAACATTGGCCATATGGTTTTCATCCATTGTTCTATTGTGCAGTTATATGTCAAATAGGATTCACAGTCTATTCCTCCAATCCATTCTATTCAGTGCAGTCCCCTTAGATATCATGGATGAAATCCTGTCCAGCACTTTTGACCTTTCTCATCAACATTCGTTTTAGTATTTCTTTAAATGTCCTCACTTCTTCAGTCCATTTACCTAATTTGTCCATTTGCTAATCCTACATTTTAATATGCAAATCAACACTTGTTGGATAATGGGGTCAACATAATGCTAATTGCCTTAACTTCCGAGGTACCCATTTTAGGATGGGTCAGCTTTGGATCCCAGGTGTGAATTTTTTTAATCCTTTGACGGGAAATCAAATCCTTTACCAAAGGCCTGTCAGGCAAGCATTCAAGACACTGCACTATCAAAGCTCCCTAAGCAGAAGGCCGAATCAAAATTAAATACACAGCTGAATGGAAGTAAAAGATTCTTCAGACAACAGTCTGGTTTGTTCACCATGAGAATCTGTTTTATGGTGCAATTGTAAGAGACATTTTCACCGGGAAAAAAGTGTGTGGTGGAAGGAAGGGTGGAAAAGTCACATAATTCATAAATTATTGAATAAATGGATTAATTATTGTTTTATTGTTAATACAAATGTTTTAAGATTTAAACTCTTTCAGTATCAAGACACTCAACATGGATTTATTAATTTCTCACAACATGGAATGTGGGGATCTGCTGGTCTAGTGGCTAAACATTCACCTGTGGATCCAAATTTTGTGAGTTCAAATCCAAACAGCTGTAATTTTTTTCTTTCTAGAATGACCTTGGCTTCCAGGTCAAGCCAGCCAGCCTTGAATGGCTACCAGGCATAGTTGTGGCAAAAGGCAGCGGGCATGGTGTCCATATCACCCAACGAATATAGATCTAGCATTATACACCCCGTACGCCTGAAGACGTGGAAGAGGGCTCCTGTGTATGTTATAGGAGCTGCAATGTCGCAGAGCTTTCTAAACTGTTCATGTTGGTGACATACTTTTCAGACAAACATAGTTTTGTGAGAGAGTAATTCAGTCTACTGGCAATCCGTAGGTTAAATAAACTCACTGTAAGAGATATGGACACATACATAAATTGTTAACACTTTACGTTCATGTGGCACACTTTCACATTGCAGCCGACACAATTATTTGTCACAACCAGGGATTTTTCCCGCAGAAAACAAAAAAGGTGCTGGTACTCACCACAAGGTGTCTTTAAAAAGTGCAGGCACTCGCCACAAAATGTCTATTGCAGTTGCACTAAAAAAAAAATTATGCCTGCAAAAAAAAAAAAAAAAAAAAGTTCTATCACTGCGTGCTGTTGCATACCACCAGAAAAAAAAGCCCTGGTCAAAACACAATTTGGAAAGCTCTGGTGAGAGGCTTGTCTGCCAGCTCCAAGATCTTGAATTTAAATCAGGGCATGTTTTTTTTTTCTAATACATTACTTGGACTCCCAGGTCGACCCAGAAAAAAATGGGTATCTGGAAATCTATGGGGAAGTAAAGGTTCTGGCATAATATTGTTCATGGCACCTATGTTGGTCTAGCACCAAACACAGTTTCAATGACATAAGAAAACCCATAAACTTTCTTACTCAATTTTACAGGAAGCGACTGTGGCGTAGCAGAGAGATGCTTGCCTGCAAATCTGAAGGTTGTAGGTTTGAATCTGAACTGAGCCTGAATTTTTTTAAACATGACCTTGGCTACCAGGGCGACCCAGCCTTAAATGAGTACCGGGTAAAGTACTGGGAAGTAAAGGCGGTGAATGTGTTGTTGACCACCGAGGGCCGATTGGTCTGTAAAATTTAGATCTAGCCCTATATGCCCAGTACATCTAACGGCATGAAAAAGGGTCCTTTATTGGACCTGCTTACTGTTGTCCAAACCATCAGCATTCAGTGCCATTAATCATCCATGAATAAGCCTTACATTATTTACGTTTCTTATCTTATCATGTCTTTCATTATGTTCATCTGCCTACCCTAATCTCACTTGTTACCTTAATCCATTCTGTTGCCCGGGTGCGTTATTTTAACTCATCAAGACTCACAGATTGTTACACTACAGTATACAAGACTTTGGAATAAAAGGTCTTAAAGCAACAAGTTCCGGAGACTGAAATAATTAAATCGGAAAACATACTTATTAGACGGTATATTTTTTCACAATATTTTGAACGTTTCATTTGATTTGTCCTCATACTGCAGTAATATGAATTGTAACTTTCTATTTGTTTCCTCCGTGTGTATCTAGAGCAGTGATCTCCAGCCTTTTCCAGCTGGCTCCCCCACCCCCCCCCACACACACACACACACACACAATGTCAGCATAATGAAATTTGGTTAAAAAGAGGACAAAAAGAAAATTCCTAAGCATGATTAACTAGAGCTTGGAGAAAAACATCCACATTAAAAAAAACATAAGAAAATAGTCACTGGTAATTTGGTGTCAAAATATTAATGTGATAATGACAACACTGTTTTGTCTTTATAATATCTGCTATTTTTGATGTAGTGCTGGACATGGCACAATGCAGATCACTGTCCACATCAAGCTGGCAACTGTGTTGTGTTTCCATGACTGCTAAAGTTGAAAATCTAGAATATTACAAGTACAAATGAACTCAGTTTCAAAATTTTTTGCCAACCCCCCCTCCTCCTTTTTCTAAAAAACTTCCTCACCCTTACCCTCTTTCCATATTGAAGGCCACTGATCTAGAGTCTGTCAGAAGACAACTTAATATCTGCAGCATTATGTCACATCTGCAGCATTATGTCATATCTGCAGCATTATGTCATATCTGCAGCATTATGTCACATCTGCAGCATTATGTCATATCTGCATCTGTTGAAACCACTAGTACTATAAAGGATGTGTTTCAGATTTCTGTACTATGATATTTAAAATAATGTTGATCACCAGACTTGCAAAACCACACATTAGAAAACAAAGGTCAAAATTCAGTGTGGAAGTATGTTTGAGCAACTCTTTTTGCTACCAAGGAACACATCATGTGTTGATTTATAACAAATGTAGCTGTCTTGTGGAACTGAAAGAGTTGATGAAGACAGTCGGTGACTGGATCACCAATTGGCTGGCCAGTAGACCGCCTCATTGTCGGTAAGGACAGTATTGGGGTTTGTCTCCTACAGTCGCATCAACACTGCAAGGGTCATTTTCAGGTCTTCTTGGTGGCCAGCAATGTTAAGCCATTTTAAATGGTGCATATAACCCAGTCACAATTGTAACAAAAAGCTCCCCATTAAGGGGATGCTCTGGCTTCTTCTAGGACTTTCAAGGTCTAAGTGCATGTGCCTGACAGGGCAGGAACCAGCAGTTTGCACACAGATAATCTATAAAACAGATGTGCAAGGAACACTCAAGTTCTAGAACAAGACCAACTCTTAGAGGTGGATGAACAACCCGGGTTTTTCACCAGAGTTAACAGTGGTGAACATGAAGAAGAAATATGTACTTATTATTTAAAATAGCCCCTATTGTTTCTGAGGGACCCCATTTGGGAGGACAAACATTAGATCCATCCCCCCCCCCCCCCAATAGGCATGTCATAGGCAGGGACTAATTAAGAGTGTTTTCTTCAAAGTCTTGGTGCATCTGACTGATTGGGATGGAACCAACAGTCTGCATACAAATATGCCATATCTGTAAAACTGATGTGCATGCAAAACCTAAGTCCTGGAACAAGCCAGAAGTTGATGAACAGTAGACTTTCTGCCAGAGCTTATAGCTGGGGAGCGCTATGAAATATAGAATAAGAAAAAGATTGTATAAAGTGTATCGTTTCATTATCAACGGAGAAGACATTGATGTCTGTGCTCATTATGTGAAATCTAGTCATTTTTACATGTTACGGAAACCAACACACAATTCTCTGCCAACAGTGCCTTAATTCATTGTTGTGTTTATTTTAATTCATAATTTTGTAAATATGGCATTTTCAAAAAGACCCACCCATTAAAAAAAATATTTTTAATGAGTCGAAGATGATATGCCGTATTGTTGATTGTGTAAATTAAATTATGATTTTCTATTTGTGAAGTGAGATGATTGCATTATTGTTTACACATAACATTTCATGTTTTTTGTGCATGCATGCATGATACATGTGTGTGTGTGTGAAAATGTAGTCATATGTGAATTATACAAATGTTTGAATGCATACCATGTACCTGGTATTTTAGTAAATTAATTTAAATAGTGTTACATATGATTTGAAGAGAGAACTCCCTTTGTGTGTGTGCTTGTATACACATATATCTTAAGAGAGAACTCTCTTTGTGTGTGTGCGTGTGTGCTTGTATACACATATATTTTAAAAGAGAACCCACTTTATGTGTGTGTGTGCTTGTATACACATATATTTTAAAAGAGAACCTCCTTTGTGTGTGTGGGTGCTTGTATACACATCTATTTTATGCCGTTTATAATGATTGACATTTTCATTATCATTGCCAGTATTGCTGCATGGATTAAATGTAAATAATATAGTTTCGGTGAATTTTTAAAAATATTTGCAAATTTACGAAGGACTCAAAAATATGCTTGTTTACTCTTTGCTAGCATCACCTAGTGGTTCTTCTGCTTCTTTTTTGCGTTCACTGGCTGTAAACTCCAGCAGAAAGTTTTAGTTCCTTGTCCTTTCCGGATTCCGGAACCTGAGTGTTGCAAGCACATCCGTTTTACAGATCTGACTCATTTGTATGCAGACTGTTGGTTCCTTGCCTCTCCGGCAGATGCACTCTGACTTCCATTTAGTGGATTCTTAAAACATGCTTGTTGGGGAGGCTGTGGGTGTTTTCTTGTTTTCCCCACACAGGGGAGCCAGGTGGTTGAACTATAGTCAGACATGCCTCTTAAACTGAGAGAAACAAGTTCTCAGCCCCAGTAAGGCATTTTTTTAAAAACCCATTTAACCCACCGAAGGTGAAATTTAAAAAATATGGCTGACCCGACACTTTGTTTGGGATTGGCTAGAATAAGCAGCCATAAATCTGCAGGCTTAAAACCTTGTTGATGATACCGATAGTGGTCAGTTCTTCTTTTTCTTCTGCGTTCGACATCAGTCATGCTAAACATTGAGTCCCGTCTGGGTCAAAAATAGGATTGTGCGTTTAAGGTCGCACCGGTCCCTCATAGCTTCTCTTTCTATGTGGCTCCCTTGGGCCAGATCCACAGTCTTTGCTGGGAGAGGTAAGGGCAGTACTGTAGTATGTGCCCAGGGGTCTGTCTTTCTGCTCCACAATCACAGGCAGCAGATTCTTTTATGCCTATCCTGTAAAGGTGTGCTCGAAGACCACAGTGTCCAGTCCGAAGTCTAAAAATGGTTGTTTGTTCTTTTCTGTTGAGTTTGTTTATGCTGTCACTCTCTGGTATGTAATCTCCATTCTGCCTTCTCCACTCCCGCTTGAAAGACTGCTTCAGCGCTGTTTTGGTTTCCTTGTAGCTGTGTGGTGGATGAGGTTGTGGAAAGTGGTCAGTAAAAAACCCTTCTTGTGTCAGTGGCACATCGGGCATCTAAAGCTAGACAAACAATTTTTTTTTTAAAGGCCAGTCATTCCTTGGAAGGTATTGTGGTCAACATTCAGTCAACAAATTTTACTTCCCAGGACTTTTACCTGGCACCAATTTTAGGCTTGATCGACCTGGGAACTAACGAAAACAAAATTTCCACTTGATATGGATTCAAACCTAAGACCTTTGGGTCAGAGATGGAGCATCTAAATGCATTACCACTGCAGCTCCCTTGATAGTGCTCATTGAACTCAAACTATGATTTTTATATACAGGGAATTAACTCTGTCAGTCATGGCTGACATCCAAGGGACACAATTACAACAGCAAAACTCTAGGTATACTTTTTAAATTGTGTGCCATCTCGAAATTAAAGGTGGACTGCAGTGTATCCACAGCTGTCTTTGGAAATATGTGGTGAGGTCTCAGTCTCTTCACATGAAATCGAAATCCATTACTTAAGGATCAGTAGATTGTTGATCATATTTACCGATATTTAAGCCACAGGTATTACGTGGGGCCAGACAGCGATCCCGCCAAAAGCCAATAGCACAAACACCCATCAGATGCACAGAGCATCTGCCAGAAGTGCCAATGCCTACAGTCTGTCACTAGAATTGCTGTTTATATTTGATGAAATCTGAATGATGGGAATAGACTGTCTCCTTTCCTCACAGTCTCTTCTTCACAGAGAAATATTTGGTGCTCCCCCCCCCCCCTTCCCCTGCCATTTTTTTTTAAAGCAAAGGTAGAACAGAAGGTTTATATAATTGTTAAGACATCCCTGTACACTGGATTAAATACAAACTGCAAAGGAAAAGCTGGTATGCTGCTACAACCTCACAAACCACGTAGGTATATTTATAAATATATAAAGTTTGCTTCCAACAGAGACATCAAAGTGGATAACGGGCTGTCTGCAGCTCTTCATCTTCATCGGTTGCATCCTCTATTTCTCCTCTTCTCTTCCATCATCTAATATTTCTTTTGCTTCTTATTCCTCTACGATTAAAAGAATAAGCTAAAAAGTCAGAAATGTCTAAGTTTAACCACAGCAGATTATTTACAGTGTGTGAAGAGGGTTGGACCCTCCCAGATTTTGAATTGTTCAAGGGCAAACATTAAGAAGGTATGCTTCTATAGTTTTAGAACAAGAAAAGATAAAAGAAGGAATAATAATTTCTTACTGAGAAATGTTGCTTCTACAACTCCTATCTCTTAGCTTGCCAGTAATTTTGTATATCATGAAACTGTTAAAATTGATTGCATTGCATTTTACATTAAATTTTCCCATAAAGGCCATGCAAATTAGATTTTTGTGGTGCGTCACATGTTAAGCATTCATATTGTATGCAAAGTTATGATTTTGGATTTAAGGAACAAACCATTCTAATATAGTTTGATGAATTATACATACAGTGAGAACTAAGAAGAAAAATGTTTCTAATCTTGTGTAATTAAACACTGTTTGAAAATCTGTAATTGTTGGTTACCTAGCATGAATACAAGTGTATTTGTGTGTATGTTTGTGTGTCAGTGTAGATGTGTTCATTTTCTACTACTTCTTTCACACTGAAAGGGATGGTTGGCATGTTGTATTGTAGTTTCAAGCTAGGCTAGTGGTATTTGCTTTTTGGCCCAATGCATCTGATTTTAGCAAACTTAATTAGTTGCCATTTGTGGCATGCTTGCTAAGGAAGAGTGGGTCTTATCCCCCCCCCCCCCCTTTTTAAGTGTGGGATCCCAGAACTCACATGGGTGTGTTTAAAGTAGGGCTGTACCGAATAGTGAGACCAGCTATTCGGCCGAATATGAATACGAATAGTGTATCATCATCGTCAGGTGCCTTGCCAACTGACGTGGGCGATTATCCCTCACCACAATCTGCAATCTCCTGCAGCATGTATTAGTTCGTGTGCTGACACACCTCCATGCCACGCATCAAGACTGTCAAGAATCTTCTCTCGTTGTCTTTCTCTATCCCTCCTTCCACAGATCTTTCCAGTGGTCACCAAATGTTCCATTTTCCCTCTGCTCATAACATGGCCGAAAAATAATGACTGTCTCCTTCTGATGTCTGTGATTAGTTGTCTTCGGGCTCCCGCCTCTTTCTTGCTTTTTTTTTTTTTTGCTGTTCAAGTTATTTTAAGCATTGTTCTGTAAAACTACATCTCTGAGGCCTCAAGAAATTGTTTGGCCTGCCTACCGATTGTCCAGGATGCACAACCATATGTTAAAACTGGATGTATGTAGCAAGCAAGAATTCTTTTTCTAACCTTCAATGACAAAGATATATTGCATAAGATGTTCTTCATTTTATAAAATGCAGTTATTGCCTGTCGCCTGTCCTCTTTTTGACAGTGACAAGGAAATACAATTTAAAATGTACCTTTTAAGTATCTTCATCCCTTCTTTAATAATGTCACAATTTATAGCCGACTTTTCTTGATTTCGCCGCGGCACCCGTGGCATATGCAACCTCTTTGAGAACCTCTGCTGTAATGCCTCGGTCGAGTCAGCAGGCAAAGACCTTGCCAGCTATGCAGAAAC
The DNA here is from genome assembly GCA_905116865.2 of Candidula unifasciata. Classification (NCBI taxonomy): domain Eukaryota; kingdom Metazoa; phylum Mollusca; class Gastropoda; order Stylommatophora; family Geomitridae; genus Candidula; species Candidula unifasciata. The sequence continues at coordinate 599,340 of CAJHNH020000746.1, forward strand.
GAGTGTAAGGTAACCACTATTCGTATTCGGCCCGACCGCAACTATTCGGCTGAATACTGAATAGTTATTTGGTCCAGTATTCGGCCCCGAAGCGAATACGAAGCAAATATTCGGTACACCCGTAATTTAAAGACAAGAGAACTGGCTTTATTCCACTGGGTTTTGTCCCATATATGTCAGTCTTTCTCCATTGATTACATGCCCAGATAACCACCGCCACACAAAGTATATACCCCCTGATGAATTCTGTTCCAACTAGACAACAGAGATCCTAGCACTAGAGAAGGCTTTCGAAATGTTATGTAACACCAGTTCTGACTTCCACCAAGTAGTAATTTTCACAGATGCCTAATCAGTGCTGCAAGCGCTCAAGAGTGGTGAATTCCCTCACCTGAGATCTGAACTTGGCAAGGTGACTGCCAAAAAGTGAACTGTACTCCAGTGGGTACCATCCCACTGTGACATACCAGAAAACGAAACCGTGGATAAACTTGCTAAGAAATGGAAAGAATCTGAACAGGAAGACAATGCAGTAACATATTTTGAGAAGAAAAGTGCCACCCAGTCTATCAGACGGAAATAGAATCTGGCCGGAGATGACTACCACTTACTTTACCGGCATGGGCAGGTCATCATTCTATGCCTCAGGACAGGACATAACAAACTTAACAAGCATATGCACTGGTTTTGTGTAAGTAGTTCACCATTGTGCCCATGTATGTTGTGTGTGCAAACTGCAGAACATGTCCTGCAAGAATGTCCCTTGTACAACCCATTAAGAAAGGAATACAGGCCAACGAGTCAACACTGTACACAAAGTTGTATGGAAGTAACAGAGAACTCCTAACAACAGTCAACTTTATTACAAGAACTTGTTTTCTCCTCGGAGTAGCTGTTAGCCCTCCATAAAGCATGAATTTCCACAGCTCTAATTATCTTCTTTTTCTTCTTCTTCTGCTTCTTTTTCTTCTTGTTCCTCACTTCCTCGTTTACTGCTTTGGGTGTCGAGGGAGGAAGGTTCTTGTTCCTGCTCTTCTGGACACCTTGACCACAGACAGATCATGCCGTTGTAGAGTGTTCTCTGATGTTTTTCTTTCCATCTTGTTCTTGGTCTGCCTTATGTTTCACATGCTTCTCCTCTTGTGGTTAATGCCTTGTATGGTATGGCATCACAAGGCATTCACTCTTAAGTGGGAAAACCATTTCATTTGCTGTCTTTTTTTATTTTTTTATATCCTAATTCTTGATTGTATCTCTTCTGGTCACTCCTGCAGCCCTTCTCAAATATCCCATTTCCATTGTTATTAAATTGTTTCCTTCCAATTTGTTGCGAGTAACCATACCTCGCACTGTAGTATTGAGCTGTAGACAACTCCAGTTAAGGCGTAAATAGGGGGTTGGGGGAGGGGGGCGTGACTGCAGTCAGACTAACAAGAAGATGTGCTAAATAACATAAATGTTTTTGTTTGTAATGGAAAGGATGGGGGGGGGGGGGGGGGGGGGGGGGGGGAGGATACAGAAAGAAAAATAATAGACACACTGCTTCACTATCAAGCATGTCCTAGAAGGCAACTAACTGGATTTTTCCTCTGGTCGGAGCACATCAGATTCGAGCAACAAGTAAACTTGTATGACTTGTCTAAGGTTGTAACATTGTTCTGCTTGTCTGTCTGTTGGTATTTGTACGCTAGCACTGGCACCACTTTTATCCCATGTGGATGTACTAAAGTCATCCCCAGGACCCAACCCTGGTTATGCTATATTGGCTAACCCCTGCCTCCCCCTTTTGGACACTCAGTGTACACTGGTGTGTCTGTTGGCATTAACTCCTCCCATCACCCAGGTATACCGACCCAGTTTTCGCTTCCCGTTCACGCAGTTGCAATAAAAAGGCTAGTACCTTTTCTGTTCATCCTCTTGAACAAAGTTTTTTGCCAGTGACACAGATGAGTAAGTCCTGCTTAGTCACTTCATAGTTAGTGCATATTTGTGTATGTGTGCTGTGTTGTTCTTTATGTGCTGATGAAGGCTAATCGCTGCAACGTCCTTTGTGTAGTTGCAACAGAATTTACCAGTGGTATATACTTTGTGTGGCCGTGATTATCTGGGTATATGATAAATAGTGACAGAGTGACCTATATGGGACAAATCAGATGTGTTAACCCTCCTTAACTGCTTCTTATGTCACGCTTGATATTCTGCTGTATCTCAGCAGGTGTACCTTCAAGAATTACACAAGATAAAGCATGTACATGTATTATTATCACTTTATGTAAATACCTATTTCATCATCAAGTGCCATGTCATGACAAAAAGCTGTCAAGAATTGTTCTCAGATCATTCCAGTGGTCACAACATGTTCCAGCTTTCATCTTCTTTCTGATGTTTGTGATAAGTTGTCTTCGAACACTCATCTCTTTTGAAACATCTATGTTGCTCTTGTTAGCTGTCCAAGGAATACTAAGCATTCTTCTGTAAAACCACATCTCTGAGACCTCAAGATAGTGTTTTGCTTGTTTATTAATGTCCAAGATTCACACTCGTAAATACCAGTTTAGCAGGCTAAAATTAAGTACAGTCATATCCTATAATATTTCACTTTAAATGTTGTGGAATATACGACTCTACACTCCCTTCCCAGCAATATAGTGCCCACTACATGAATTTATAATCTGGACTACATAACATAGCATAACCCTGGTTGTTCGACTACTTCTTGACTGCAGTCCTGTTCCAGAACCTGAGTGTTACGTGTGCATCCATTTGACAGATCTGTATGCAGACTGTTGGTTCCTTGCCTCTGAGGCAGATGCACTCCGACTTCGAAGGAAGCTCCCAATTAGTCGACTCTTACAACATGCTTTTGGGTAGGCAGTGGGTCTATTCTTGTTTTTTCCTTAGTAGGGCCCCGGAACCCACACAGGGATCTCTTAGTAGTGAGATCACCCGTGTGCATTGTTGCAGATGTAAACAAAATCCCTTGGCAGTTGGAAATCGAGAAGAATAGCCTAATGGCGCTGCCCTGGCAAAATTGGGAGTTTAAAATCTGCCCAAAGTATTTCAGAATTCTTGCCGGTGCTACAGAGCCTGTGCACCATGCTGGCTTCTTGGGTCTCAGACTTGAGTTAGTGGAAGAACATAGCACTTCTGGAGCACTTATACTACCCATTGCCATGTTGTTGATCCGTTGTTCAAAAACCTCAAAACCTCTGGACAAGGTTACACATCTGTTGGGTGCGCTATTATAACTGGCACAACAATCTGTCGCCCCCATGTGGGATGCAATTTTCAGTTATTTTTACCCCCCCCCCTCCCCCCGGCTTTTGCCCGGGGCCCTAAATATAGCCGGGCCTAATGCTGAACGGGGTTTCCGGGACCTCTCCACGGGTGATCCTCATCCGCATGGTGGCAGTTTGTGTCACCGGGTGTTTATCACTTGTGTGATGTCCTAGTGGGATAAAACTTACCTACCTACCTATTATATCTGTTTTAATGGGGTTTTTTTTGTTAACCAAGAGGTTTTGAAAGAGGCGGAATCCCAAAGACAACTTATCATAGATATCAGAAGGAGACAGTCATCATTTTTCGGCCATGTTATGAGAAGAAGGAAAAAAGAAAATGTGACCACTAGAAAGATCTGTGGAATGAGGGATAGAGGAAGACAATGAGAGAAGATTCTTGATAGTCTTGTTGCATGGCATGGAGATGTGTCAGCACACAAACTGATACATGCTGCAGGAAATCGCAGATTGTGGAGAGGTATGATCGTCCACGCCAGTCGGCAAGGCACCTGATAATGGATATGTAGCTGTTTTATTCTCATCCTTTGGAGTATTCACCCCACAGACTGCAATCCTAGGCAAAAAAGAACTACCTACCATACCCTGTTACATTACAAGGCAAAAACCTTTGGGAGCCCACCAATGTGCCGCGGTCAATGGGGTGAAGAACAATGTGCACTGTATCGTTGCGGATATTTAAAGTGGCATCATAATCACCAATTCTTCTTCTTTCTTCTTCTCGTTCACCGGCTGTAAACTCCGGCGGAAAGTTCTGGTTGTTCGTCCATTTCTGGACTACATTCCTGCTCCAGAACCTGAGTGTTGCGTGTGCATCCGTTTGACATATCTGTATGCAGACGGTTGGTTCCTTACCTCTCAGGTAGATGCACTCCGACTTCGAAGGAAGCTCCCAATTAGTCGACTCTTACGACATGCTTTTGGGTAGGCAGTGGGTCTATTCTTGTTTTTCCCACAGTAGGGCCCCGGAACCCACACGGGGAATCATCATCAATTCTCTTTATGCCTAGTGGCACATGAGGCTTCAGAGAGGACTTTTCAGGCTCTCCTGTACTGTGCAATTTTCAGTGCAGTTTTCCATATCAGATATGTTGCATTCAGGTCACTCGCCATCGTTCGTCTCCAATTTGTTTTTGGGCGCCCCTTCTTTATCTTTCGCTCTGGTATCCATGTGAGATGGTTATTATACTGTCTAGAATTTCTTGGTTTGTGACTTGAAGTAGTTTAATGTTTTTTTTTAAAGTTTTTAGAGTCACATGGAACTCCATTATTATGTCTATAATGACATCTCTTATGCTAACCCCTGTTCTTGTGATGTGCTGTTTAATCCTTCACTGTTGTTCTCTAGGACCATCTACTCCCAGACTCCCAGCATATTTTCATATATATATATATATATATATATATATATATATATATATATATATATATATATATATATATATATATATTACATTTCATATAAATTTAGGTCTCTGAGTGAATTACAAAAGACAGCGAAGTTTATCCTAGAGACAACATTGCAGAAATAGATAATCTATTTCAAGCGAACGAAAGAAGAAAGAGAAGAAGGTTTAAACGATTCACATTTTGAAATGACCGTGAACGGAAATATGCCAACTATGGAGAAAAATGGCGGATTCTATGTGTACCGAAAGTTTTTTTGTCTGGTTCGATTAAGCTGTGTATTTGTGTTGTTTGTTATTAACATTTATTTCCACGGATAAGTAGGAAGACATGGAGCAGTCATTAAAGGAAGAATATGACAAGGTTAGAAGCGTCTTTTGTACGTTTTTATTGTAATGTTCAAGCGCTCAGTATTGTTCATAGTCTCCTCAGCCTGAGAAACTCTATGAACAATACTGAGCGCTTGAACTCTCAGGTCTGTCACTCAGTTCACCCACTCACTCACTGTCTGAGAAAGGAGACATCACTCATTGATGATTGATTTGATAATTTGATTTTTATTTGTATGTTTAGTTTAGCATTGTATTGTTTACCTTGCTGTTAATTTACAAACTGTCAGTTTTGGTTGGCCTGCTTTGCGTGTGTCGTCTCTTCTGTCTGTCACCCATTCTTAAATAATTGAATGTAATGAAATGGTGGCAGGGTCAACCCTAAGGATGGCAAGATGAAGATGCCTGAGGAGAATATTTTTGGAATGGATGTGAGGGTGTTAGGTAAGTATGAGGATAGGTCTGTTGTGGTGACATTTAGGCTTGGAAACCGAAACGAGGGTCTTAGCACAATGAATCAACCGTGCACTGTGAAAAGCAGCCGATAAGACATGTTCTAGTGGCATAGTCTGCTGAGGCATAGAAGCTGGGAGAAAGGAACTGAGTCCTTTCAGGAAGAGGGATAAGAGGATTGTAGAAAAGAACAGCATGGGAATCAGTAGGCTTATTAGGTGCTTAGGCCTTTATTTTAGAATCCAAGCTGAGAGTGAGATCCAGAAAATGCAAAGATGATGGTGAAATGCTGGAATGGAAGCTGGAGAAAAAAATGAATGAAATCCTGCAGGTAGGGTAGGGGTATCCTTTTAAAATAGTAGTAGTAGTTGGACAGCCATAATGAGTAATCTAAACTTTTTAAAAGAGTCCAAGTCACAAATACAACAGTCAACAGAAAGAGGTAGTCATTTATTGGCCACATGGATTAAAAACAAAAAAAACTAGAACATGTTAAAGTCGGGAGGATCTGTTTCGTTACACCGGGTTTTATTCCCTTTAGTTAAAATCTCTGCCAAATGGATGCCCGCCTGTAGAATGGACGGTCACAAACACACACACACCCATGGATCTCAGTAAAATTACTCTTGTGAACTAAACAACACAGCTTTATAACAAACCCATGACTTTCAGATCCCACAACATAAAATATCAAATTGAATCAAATCTTTAGTTGTCACGTTGTACAGCTTATGTAAGGTAGTAGTGAGGTCCCCGTCCACCTCCCCCCCCCCTTTCCCCAGAACAGGGACTAGAACCCACACAGGGAACTCACAGCTTTAATCAATAAAAGACCTTTTTTGTCTGTTAGACTTTCCCCCATTGTTTAAATTTAAATTCAGTAATATCTTTTGTTGATTTCTGTTTCAGTTTTTGGATTTCTGCAGCGTTTCACTGAAAGGGGAAAATCCTAAATTCCTGGACCTGATAAAAACTCGATATGCCGCTTGCGATGATAGATTCCGTTGTTCAGGTGAAATGGTCAAACTTCTGGAGAAAACTCAGAGGAATATGGCCATGGAAGAGGCCCGTAAATTTGTACATCTGAAAGACTTCCTCACTAAGCTGAAGATAAACACAGCTGCCAAGTGGAAAAAGAAGAAACAGAAACGAAAACATTCTTCAGATTCGGAGACAGAGACTACACATCAAGCAAAAGCCCCAAAATTGAAAGACTGCACTGTTGTAGTTACCAAGTTTCCTGATGATGATTTACCTTTGTATGCGAGTGATGAAGCTGTTGATGCTGGGGAGGAGAGTAACAACACTGAACTCAGTGCGAATAAAACCTGTTCAATATCAGACGGGGATGTCAATGGTGCTTTAAGCATTGTTGTTGCTGATGATGAACAGGTGAATCTTCTAAAGGATGAACTCGGTCCTGGCATAGACTATAGCAATGATTCACCCATGTCACAGTTTTCTGAACCATCTTTCAGCAGGAAAGTTGATATTTGTGGTAAAGAAGATGTTGAGCAGCGGAACAGCATTTTTCATTCACGTTTGATGAGTCCCCACATTCCATTCAGCACGCGAGGAATATCATCAAGAAAACCTGTTGTCTATGTTGATATTGATGGGGAGGATGATTTCTATGAAGATGATCGCATCGAAATTGGGTCTATGGATTCTAATGACACTGACAGTCATCTTGCATCTACCATTTATGTTGCTTCAGAATCTGAAACATGGCAAACTGAAAATGAAATGAATCCTGACAATCAGACATCACAGGATGAAGCAATACTAAGTAGTGTCACAAATGAACCATCAAGGAAAAAGTCAACATCTATTGTTGATATTAAGTTATCAGACTCTCCAGATGTGTTAGTTATTTTAGCATCTTCATCTTGTCACACATTCGAGGGCTTTTCTGATATTAAAAATCTTAACAAACAAACAGAACAGCAGGACAAAACACATCATTCTTGGACCATGTGCAATGAAAAGAACAGTGTTCATAATGCTCAGCTGGATACTATTTCACGTGATACAGCTCCTCCAACAAATGTTCAGCTGGATACTATTTCACGTGATACAGCTCCTCCAACATCTGCCCATGAAGATACAGAGAACACTTCAAATAGTTCTTTTGAAGTTGTATTAGCGGAAACACCAGCCAGTGAATTTGAAGACAATTCACCGTTGACCGCTTCCACAGACACACCAGAAGTAGCTAGTTTTCAGAATACAGTAATTGTTGAAATAGAGAATGGGCTGTGTGATCCAGGCAAAGCTTCCATACCTTGTGAAGAACCAGTACATGAAACCCAGAAAGGTGTTCAAAAAGAGAATACCTTGACATCTGAAATATTACAAGAAAATCAGAAAAATGTTCATAATCTGGATACATCTGAAGTAAAAGAATCCCAGAAAGGTGTTCAAAATCTGGATACTTTGACATCTGAAGTTAAAGAACCCCAGAAAGGTGTTCAAAATCTGGATACTTTGACATCTGAAGTAAAAGAATCACAGAAAGGTGCTCAAAATCTGGATACTTTGACATCTGAAGTAAAAGAATCCTATAAAGGTGTTCAAAATCTGGATACTTTGACATCTGAAGTTAAAGAATCCCAGAAAGGCGCTCAAAATCTGGGTACCTTGGTGTCTGAAATAGTACAAGAAAATCAAAAAGGTATTCACAATCTGGATACTTTGATGTCCGAAGTGAAAGACAGCCAGAAAGGTGTTCACAAGTTGGATAATTTGACATGTAAAGAAAATGAGGCTCTGAAAAATATTCAAAATCTGGATACTTTGACATCTGAAGTAAAAGAAAAGCAGAAAGATATTCAAAACCTGAATACTTTGGTGCCTGAAGTTGAAAGTATTGTCGATAGATTGACTAAAAGAGTACCTTTATTGAGTGTCACAAAATATAATCCTTCTAGCAGTGGCTCATCGGGCACAAAAGCATTCTCATCTTCGTTTGGCAAGCAAGACAAGGCAGCTCAGAAACCATCTTCCAGCTCAGGTATTGTTCATTGTTTACATTTTTTTTTTTTTTTTACATACTCCAGGATTGAAGTCTATAGGATCAAAATCTCAAGGATGAGAACAAGCTGCTACAAAATCCCGGAAACCCTGTTGAGCCGCATAGCTACAAAGAACAGCTTTATTGGTGTACCACAGAACTAACTGGGAATAGTAACCGGGGCAGCAAGTGACCGAAGTCAGATCATTCGGCCAAAAGGCATGTATACTGCAGCTTTGCCATAAATAGACAAAAAGCAAATTTAAAAGAATGTCTCAGAAAAAAAAGATGAATTTGTACATTCTGAATTAAGAAAAGATGTGGCAGGCATAGTCGCCGAGGTTTTTTTCTGACAGTACACAATGGTGCGCAGTACCAGCACTTTTTTAAGGGCATTTTTTTCTATGCTGCTGTAATAGACACAGTGTTTTGAGTACCAGCACCTTTTTTTTTAAAGGAAAAAAGCCTAATTGATTGTGTCAATTGGCAAGACTGTGCTATAAAGTCCTTTTTTATCCTGTCTTGTATATTCGCTAACAAAATGGTAAATGGTTATTTAAGTAGCATTGTTTTGTAAATACAGCAAACAATTTTACGTCTATGAACAGGACACTGCAGGCTTAACTACCACATGCATAAAATAAAGATTGTAGTCCCCACAGTGTGCCCGTCAAACAGGACCACAAACACCTGTGCACTGTACATTCTGCAGACCTGCCTCCTCTACCTACAGCTTCGACAAGACACCTAGTCTCAAGTGCAAAGTGTGCAAAGCAAGCTATGGAGAACCATGCAGGACCTGCAGTTGACATGCGAGTTTATAGAGGCAACCTGCTTGATGGTCTGACCTGAGCATACTAAACCGATCGCAAAGAAGAAAAGTACACGATCAGTAACATTACACAGCAGAAATACAAATATTATAACATATGCACCCTTTTATCGTGTCAGAAACTAAGGTTGTTCTGTCGATTATTTGCTAACAAAATAATAATGGATTATTTAAGTAACATTGTTTGTTTCGTACATGATCAGTAACATTACACAGCAGAAAGGTACAGATTTTAAACAAGCATCCTTTTATCATGTCAGAAACTAAGGTTGTTCCATCTTCGTTGGAGGCTACACCTATAGAGACAGGAGACTCTGCAGACGAATTCCAGAAGAAGGGTACCGACCATATTCTGGACAAAAACCAGCTGAAGCAAAAACGGCGTGTTGCCAAGCTGGAACATTTGCTTGAGGTGTGTATTTTATGTGTGTTTTTCTTTCATTTCTATTTGTGTTAGCAGCTGTCTTCTTGTGTCCTACTGCTTACGTCACAGAAAGAAGTTAAATGTAGTTTACTTTTTTCCTAGTTGCATAGGTTAGTTACAGGATACTTTACAGGATGTTGCAGAACCAACCCCAACGGTCCCTGGCTGTTGTGTGGTTTTTCTAGGCAAACTTACATCCAGTAGTCCATTGCTTTCTGTGTGGTTTTTCTAGGCAAACTTACATCCAGTAGTCCATTGCTTTCTGTGTGGTTTTTCTAGGCAAACTTACATCCAGTAGTCCATTGCTTTCTGTGTGGTTTTTCTAGGCAAACTTACATCCAGTAGTCCATTGCTTTCTGGACGATCGGCTTTCTTGATACCACTGTCGAAACTAGCGCATGGCCTGCAGCTAGGATCGATCCCGGCATTACGAAGTGTTCGCATCAACTTATCCTAGTTGCATAGCTGGTGGTAATATCATTTGGCGTTTTTTAAGTCCAGTGCCTTTTTTCCTCTGCTGCATCTATGCTTCTGACATCTTAAAAGATATGAACATCAAGGAAGATTGGCTTATAAACCCTGGAAGCTGAAATATTTTGGTCATATCAAGCACCACGACAGATTGGAAAAAATAATTGCAGAAGGCATGGTGCCAGGAAAGAGGGGCAGGGGCTGATGGGCACAAGATATGTGACTGCTTGAGTGTGAAAGTAAATCAGGCGAGAGCGCTGGTGAGAGACTGAGTTTCTTTTAGGCAGACCGTGATGAGAGCGACGTTCTGCAAAGGACCTGCTACATGATGATGACTATTCTTCTCTGTTTTGGCCGGCCTCTTGACATGTTGCCTGGTGTTCTCATGTAGTAGGCTGTAGCTGCTTTCCTTCCATTCTGACCAGATGACCACACCATTTTTCTTTGATGTTGTGTGAAATCTTGTACAGGCATTGTACCCACTGATTATCTCCCTTGGTGACTCGGCCTCTTCTCATTTTTTTTTTCAGCCACATTTTTTGTTATACATCTCACCTCATGTGTTGCAATTCTGTGTTTATGATTTTTGAAGACTGTCCCTGTGGTGCATTGTGTTCCTATAGATGTCATCCAATGACAGAGATGGGAAATTAAGAGTTATTGGGGGGGGGGGGAGAGAAGTGAAATATTTCTACCACATTAAAGGACATAACACTCTTTTTAAAAACCTTGCTGGAAGGGAAATATCAAAGGCAAGAAAGCAAGAAGCCACGCAATCCACTAAATATGAAGTCTTCTTCAGCCAGTCATAGGTCCCTGTACCGAACTTGAATTAGAGATTAAATATCTATCTTCTTTGTTGTATTTATTTTGCAAAGCATACAGTATAATACAAAATAATTATTTAAAAAAAAAATTTAATATAATATAATATCAGTGACTATGAATGCGGTTTCATAATTCCAACACACCACCATTTGAAAACTGCATGTGATTTGACAGAAGACCACTTTGAATTGCCTTTGACAATGATAAGAGCATAGTAATGTTCACCGAGCAGCAGCAAACTGCTGAATGTAAAATTGCCTATTAAAATCAGAAACAGCCAACATAGTCTGAGGTTGGTTTGAGACATCCTGACAGGTATTTGCAGCGACATTTATTATTCAATATAATATAGTGTAATATAATATAATAACAATATCATCTTCATGTCATTACTGAAACATAAGGCATTTACAAGTGATCACCATTGCTACTGGTTTGCGGCTTTTCTGTCCATATCATCCTGTATCATTTACATTCCTTCACTTCACTTCAGCTGTTCTTCTGCAGGTTTCCTGAACTCTTCGTCTGCCTTTTCCATCTGCTGCCCACCAGAGAGCTGTCCTTTGCTAAAGTGTCAAGAGGCATTCTGCACACATGTCCAAACCATTTCCATTTGATTTCTTTTGATAATGTTTGCCATATAACATGGGTGTCAGGAAGCAGAATACTACAGTAAGCTGTGGTGTACAGACCAGGTGGGAAGCAAAGAAGAGGCCTACACTGCAAGCGATGGACAGAGGGAATAATAGAGTCTGGGAATCGCCATTTATGAAGCACACAGAAAGAAACTTTTCCATAAATTATACTTCACCTCGACACTGCAAAGTACCCGAGGATTGATATAAGATGAGATGAATGTTTGCTAGCGGTGAACATTTTAAGATATCAGTGCCAAACATGAATAAGGAATAAGGCACTAGAACAGAAAATAACTACACTTGAAATGTGCTGTCTCCGCAAGGTTACTAACAACACTAGACGAGATAGGGTTACGAATAGGGCTGTACCGAATAGTGGGACCAACTATTCGGCCGAATACGAATAGTGTATCATCATCATCAGGTGCCTTGGCGTTAGCGATTTTGCCTCGCCACAATCTGCGATCTCCTGCAGCATGTATCAGTTCATGTGCTGACACACCTCCATGCTATGCAACAAGACTGTCAACATTCTTCTCTCGTTGTCTTTCTTTATCTCTCCATCCACAGATCTTTCCAGTGGTCACCACATGTTTCATTTTCCCTCTTCTCATAACATGGCCGAAAAATGATGACTGTCTCCTTCTGATGTCTGTGATTAGTTGTCTTCGGGCTCCCGCCTCTTTCAAAACCTCTTGGTTGCTTTTTTTTTGTGCGTGGCTGTCCAGTGTATTTTAAGCATTGTTCTGTAAAACCACATTTCTGAGGCCTCAAGAAATTGTTTGGTTTGCCTGCCGATTTCCAGGACTCACAGCCATATGTTAAAACTGGATGTATGCAGCAAGCAAGAATTCTTTTTCTAACATTCATTGACAAAGATACATTGCATAAGATGTTCTTCATTTCATAAAATGCAGTTTTTGCCTGTCCTATTCTGTTTCTTTTTTCAGTAAAGCATCTTCCATCGGATGTTATCCATGGGCCAAATTCGCATATAAATCATCGTTCGCTCGGCCGTTTGTTCGACGTAATTTAAACGCACCTTCAAATTCTTGTTAGGAATATCTTCAAATTTGATTTGGGCAAAGACACCCTGAAAGAACGAAAAAATACATGATCTCTCTCTCTCTCCCCCTCTCTCTCTCTCTCTTTCTATCTCACACACACACACACAAGCAACAATAAAAATCGCATTGCCTTTAAATAAATGTGCTTACTTATCTGCCTGCACCTTCACGAATACAGATGGAGAATCGGTCGCATGTCGAGATAAACACAAAGACAATGGTTAGCACGCTGCGGTTGGCTTTTTATGCAGCATGATACACTTTGAGTGTGAAAAAAAGAGAGAGAAAAAAAAACATTTTTTTTAACAATGGCGAGGAAAGACAATTTAAATTTCAACTTTTAAGTATCTTCATGCCTTCTTTAATAATGTCACAATTTATAGCTGACTTTTCTTGATTTTCGCCGCGGCACCCCTGGCTTACGCGCCCAGTTTGAGAACCTCTGCTGTAATGCCTAACACGAGTCAGCAGGCAAAGACCACGGTCGACTCTATCTGGAGAAGGCGGTGGACAAACTTAGGCAAGGAAACTATTGTGTTAATGAGAGAGTTTTTTCAGTCTATCGCAGTGTATGAAGAAATCACTATTCGTATTCGGCCCGACTGCCACTATTCAGCCGAATACCGAATAGCTATTAGGTCCACTATTCGGCCCCGAAGCGAATACGAAGCCAATATTCGGTACAGCCCTAGTTACGAATATCAGCATTAGAAAGTTGGAATAAATTCATGTCTGGGTTATTTTGACAGACAAAGAATGGAATGGTTCAACCATTTAGTGAGAATGCAGCCAGACCAGACTTCGTATGAGACTTTTTACAGTAGAACGTCTGAGAGGAAGGCGAGAGGAAGACCAAGAAAGAGATGGATGAATGGTGTAGATGAAACCTGCAAAAAAGGTGAATAAATCCATCACCCCAGCCATCAAAGAAGCACAAGACAAATACAGAAAACCACGACACTGGGCTACAACCTGGTATCAGTGAGACGGGAAAAAAAAGAAGAAGAAAAATATTATGTTCTTGTACACAGTTCTTAATTTGTGATATTGTTTGGTCAAATTATTCACAGAAGTCTCATTATATATTTATTTTGAAAAGTTTGTAGTTTAAGTGCTTTTCCTGCTGTCATTTTCCAACACTGGCTGTTGTGTAGTAATATCCTCCCAAAAAATGTTGATCTTTTATAGTCTGAGTTTCATCTTCAGACTAACACTGGAATACAAGGTTTTTCAAAATGATGGAGACACTTTTATTGACTATAAACCAACAGTATATGCTCTTTTTGATTGGTGGTTCAATGCTGAATTGAAGATGGAATGCTCGCTACACTGCCAATTTAGTTTTTCCTGAACTCGCAAATGCAAAAAACCTTGTGCTGCACGGTGTCCATCTTACTCGGAACTGAAGGGTCCTAGATGGTACCAGCACGCACACTCAAGTGGTTGGTTAAGCAACTGCTCACTAACAGTAGTATTCAAAACTGTAGACCTTCCCCTCTCTTTTATTTATATTATTAATATGCAATGTATATTCAAGAAAATAAATATGAATAAAAGTGTATCCATCATTTTGAATAACCTTATATAGTTACCATGATTTTCTTTTTTTTTAAATTTGGCTAGTCACTGAGAGATGAAATTGAGAAATGTCAAGATTCAGAAATGACTCTGGATGACCTCAATGATGATAATGCTGCCTACATCTACGAGGATAAACTGAAGCGAAAGTTCGTTGCTGTTTGGAACAAACTTTGTGAGGTCACCGAAAGAACTGTTACCACTGGCCGGCCGACAGAAAAACGTGTCAGATATAGCGGTATGGTTTTCTCTTTATTCTTTAGCATTGATTACTGTGTGATCCCTGTTAGTTAATAAACTTTTTTTTTTAATTGTGTGTTTTAGTGAAAGAAGACCAAATAGCATACCAACAAAACCATTTTGAGATTTTGAAAAAAAAAGTTAGTTGTGCGTCCTAAAGGACATTGCAGAACCAACCCCAGCATTTTTTGGCTAATGTAGTTTTTCTAATCAGGTTTTACATTCAGTAGTTTGTTATTATTTCCTGAACGGTCAGCTCTCCATGCCACTGTTGAAAACGGCACAAGACGTTACGCAGCTGGGATTGAACCCTTGCACCCCAGCATTACTCAGCGCATTTGCAGCGCCTAAACCACAGACACTGACATTGAGATAAACTCATGGAATAAAATGAGGACGTCCAATAGAAACCCTAAGGCGAACATTGATGAGAGAAGCCAAAGATGCTGGACCGGATTCCTTCTGTGGTATTTCAGTGTTTGCACATGATAGAACGGAATGAAGAATTAGATTGTAAGCCCAGTGTTGCATATAATAGCGCAATTGGACAGTGAATGAAAGAAAGGTGGAATAAAAGTATTGGCAATGAGGTGACTGGGTGGCGGAGGGGGTGTTCAACTGGTTACTTATCCTACAGAGAACTTTTGCTGCAAGATCCACCAGTCAGGGGCGAGCCTACAAGGGCTTTGTGTAATTTCATTGAAGGCATGCGCTTCATTAAAGATGATTAATTGCATGTGCAACTGCTGCTTTGTTGTAACAGCTGCTTCCATCGATTATGAACTGCAATTCTAGTGACAGACTATATGTGTCAGCACTCCTGATGGCTGCTCGGTGCAGTTAATGAACATGTATGCAACTGATTTAGCCAAGACTGCAGCGTGTTTGAATTCTTTCACAAAGGATTGCGATGAATGAGCCTTCTATGTGGTCTCTACTGGCACAAAAACTGAGCAGTTATGGGGGCGACCCATTTGTCATGCAGTTGGAACTATAATTAACTGATTAATTAATTGAGAGATGAAAGGCAAAAAGGCTGCACCCTGTCGTTCCTTCTGTTTCTTTCTCTTTCCCGCCTTCAGCTCCCTGTTCCTTAACTTTCTTTCTTTTCTACTCTCTTATTATTTTGTTCAGCTGGTTTTTGGAATATTATTATAATGTAAATGTCAGATAAAATAGGTCAGAACAGTTAGATAACATTATTCACCAAGAAAGCTTGCCCATGTGGGCTCAGCTACGTTAGTGGAAGCAAAGAATTTTTAATCACTATGATCCTATCGTGCTGTTATAAGTCACAGAGGACTCACACTCTGCCATGTTGGCGTAGTGGTTAATGAACAGGCAGACAGGTTGGCTGGATCTACACCACTGGGTGGGGAATTGATACCTGACAGGGTAGATATGGTCAAGGCCCTTTGGGAACAAGCAACGGAATCAGTAGAGAAAGAAGATTATTATAGCCTGGAGAGAATGAGGCACCTGGGTGTAACCAGAGTGTCTGACCAGCTCAGTACACTCAGAGGAAAGGCAAGGCAGAAATATAACCAGATTGTGACCCGTACCATCAGTATTGGAACTCTGCGCTGGCTGCTGAAGATGAGGACGGAGCACATATGGGAATGCCCTGAGTGCTGTGATGTCAATTCTTGACTCAACTCAACTCACACTCTATTCCACTATTCTGTTCTATCCTGAAAAATCCCTGCAATATTATGGATAAAATCCAGTCCTGCACTTTTGGCCTCTCTCAGAAAGTTTTGTTTTTCTTAGCAGCCCTTGTTTCCTCGGTTCATTTGTTTCCCATCGCATTGCCTGTTTAGTGATTTGTAAAATTACCAGATGTGTATTTGACAAACTAAAGAAATATTTGCAGGGCATCAAGAGCCTATTTTTTTTCAGTGGCAAAACGTCACAAGCTAGTTTAGTTTGGGCACATGTTGAGACATGATTCTGTTGTAAAGACAATACTTCAAGGAACATTGGGGAGTAGTTGAAGAAGAGGGAGGCAAAGAAGAGCCTGGGATAAAACATCAAGAAGGGGACAAGAACAAATGTTATACACTTGTTCAGCATGTTGCTTTGTTAACATAATAGGAAAGGTAACACCAGCATGTTTGGAACAAAGCATGCTGCTTGTTACAAATGACTAGTGCCTATATTTAACCATCTCTTCTCTGTGCAGGTACTCGTTACCAGGAAATTAATCGCCGGATTGAGAAGTTCTTGAACAAGAAGAAAGTGTTTCCTGATTTCTATGATATCAAGAGCATAGTGAAGTTAACCGACAAAAAGTGCAACTTAAACCTGAGGTAAACAGTTTAGTTGTGGTTGGAAGGGATAAAGAATAATTGTTCTGTTTCTTACCTGGCAGGTTATAACAAGTGAGTAAAATTTGATTTAGCCCTGTCCCATAGAATCCCTCAGTTGGTTCTGGAGCCCCAATTGGGGGGAGGGGAATAGACCCACTGCCCCCCCCCCCCCCCAACCCCAAAGCATGTCGTAAAATATAACTAGTTTGGAGGTTTTTTCTTGCAAACAAGTAAACTATATCAGTAGTAAAATGGATGATTGTACAAAAAAAAAAAAAATCAAGTTCTGGAACAGGACTAAAAGTCCAAAAGTGCATGAACAACCAGAACTTTCCACTGGAGTTTACAGCCGGTGAACATAAGAAGAAGAAGAAGCAAGATAGATGATACTTTACTTTGGACAGAAAGAATCAAGGCAAATGAGTCGGCACCCAGGGTTTTTCATTTAATTTATTTGGCCTAAATGCAGAATGTTAACGTGAAAGAAAATTGTGTGTAGTTAGTTCCACAGATGCAAGTTCTAATTAAGATGATATTGTTCTTGTCTTCAACGCAGTGCCATGATGTTGAATGATATTGCCAGAGAGGCATTTGTGGACATTGGGGAGATGCTTCAGACTAGAAGACACCAAGACTTCATAGCAACTTTTGGAACCAGGCAGACAGATGTTTTACGGTAGGCAGTCAGGCCTTTTATTCATTCTGCATAATTTGTATACATGCTTTAGTGTACTCTACATGCTTTAGTGTACTGTACATGCTTTAGTGTACTGTACATGCTTTAGTGTACTGTACATGCTTTAGTGTACTGTACATGCTTTAGTGTACTGTACATGCTTTAGTGTACTGTACATGCTTTAGTGTGCTGTAAATGCTTTAGTGTACTGTACATGCTTTAGTGTACTGTACATGCTTTAGTGTACTGTACATGCTTTAGTGTACTGTACATGCTTTAGTGTACTGTACATGCTTTAGTGTACTGTACATGCTTTAGTGTACTGTACATGCTTTAGTGTACTTTACATGCTTTAGTGTACTTTACATGCTTTAGTGTACTGTAAATGCTTTAGTGTACTTTACATGCTTTAGTGTACTGTACATGCTTTAGTGTACTTTACATGCTTTAGTGTACTGTGCATGGTTTAGTGTACTGTAAATGCTTTAGTGTACTGTAAATGCTTTAGTGTACTTTACATGCTTTAGTGTACTGTAAATGCTTTAGTGTACTTTACATGCTTTAGTGTACTGTACATGCTTTAGTGTACTGTAAATGCTTTAGTGTACTGTAAATGCTTTAGTGTACTGTAAATGCTTTAGTGTACTTTACATGCTTTAGTGTACTGTACATGGTTTAGTGTACTGTAAATGCTTTAGTGTACTGTAAATGCTTTAGTGTACTGTACATGCTTTAATGTACTGTACATGCTTTAGTGTACTGTAAATGCTTTAGTGTACTGTACATGCTTTAGTGTACTGTACATGCTTTAGTGTACTGTACATGCTTTAGTGTACTGTATATGCTTTAGTGTACTGTAAATGTTTTAGTGTACTGTAAATGCTTTAGTGTACTGTAAATGCTTTAGTGTACTGTACATGCTTTAGTGTACTGTAAATGCTTTAGTGTACTGTAAATGCTTTAGTGTACTGTAAATGCTTTAGTGTACTGTAAATGTTTTAGTGTACTGTAAATGCTTTAGTGTACTGTAAATGCTTTAGTGTACTATGCATGCTTTAATGTAATGTACATGCTTTAGTGTACTGTACATGCTTTAGTGTACTGTACATGCTTTAGTGTACTGTAAATGCTTTAGTGTACTGTAAATGCTTTAGTGTACTGTAAATGCTTTAGTGTACTGTAAATGCTTTAGTGTACTGTAAATGCTTTAGTGTACTGTGCATGCTTTAATGTACTGTACATGCTTTAGTGTACTGTACATGCTTTAATGTACTGTACATGCTTTAGTGTACTGTAAATGCTTTAGTGTACTGTACATGCTTTAGTGTACTGTACATGCTTTAGTGTACTGTACATGCTTTAGTATACTGTACATGCTTTAGTGTACTGTAAATGTTTTAGTGTACTGTACATGCTTTAGTGTACTGTAAATGCTTTAGTGTACTGTAAATGCTTTAGTGTACTGTAAATGCTTTAGTGTACTGTAAATGTTTTAGTATACTGTACATGCTTTAGTGTACTGTAAATGCTTTAGTGTACTGTAAATGCTTTAGTGTACTATGCATGCTTCAATGTACTGTACATGCTTTAGTGTACTGTAAATGCTTTAGTGTACTGTACATGCTTTAGTGTACTGCACATGCTTTAATGTAATGTATATGCTTTAGTGTACTGTACATGCTTCAGTGTACTGTACATGCTTTAGTGTACTGTACATGCTTTAGTGTATTGTTCTATATGTTCCAAGTGTGGGCTCTAGGACACAAAAAGACCGGCTGCCTCTCCAACAAACATGTCATTGATGTATGACCTGCTAGATATTGTAAGGGCCCTTTGGGAACAGGTGAACAGTGAGGAGGCACAGATAAATCATTGCGGTCTGAGGAGAATGGCGTTGCGAGGAGACCAGGGGATCTAGCCGACGCTCAACATTCAGGGGAAGGATGAGACCGATATACAATCAGACGTTTACTGGTACCATTGAAATTGAAACTCTTCGCTTGTTGCTGAAGATGGGGACTGAGCACTTATAGGAGTGTCTCGAGTGCTGTGATGTCGATTCTTTATTCAACATTCAACAAACATGTCATAAGAGACAACTAACTGGGGCTTTCTTTGAAGTCGGAAAGCATCTGCAAGGAACCAACAGTCTGCATACAAATGAGTCAGATCTGTTTAAAAAAAACGATGTGCATCTGGAATAAGAATAAAGTCCAGAGGTGATCGAATAACCACAACTTTCTGCTGGAGTTTACAGCCGGTGAACGCAAAGAAGAAAAATAAGTTGCCTGTATGTTTAACCCTTTCGCTGCTATGGACGAGATAACTCGTCTGCCCGGCAGACTGCTAAAGACAAGATAACTCGGCTGCAATTTTCTGTGCCCTCACTGCTAAGGACGAGATATCTCGTTCTGAACATTTTTTTACAGATTGCTAAGGACAGTAATTCTTAGGGGTGAAATAGCAATACACATTACCTTAATCTGATCAAACTGACCCGTTTACATACAATTAAAACCCTTATCAAATGAGTTTAGGCGTGTTTAGATGCATTTCACATTATCCTGTTTCTTTGTTACCATAGAAGCATTGTCGGTGATCGGTAATTTTTTTGCCCTGAAATATATTTCTGGTTTTGCATTAGTTTAATTTTTTTTTTTTTTTATACAAAATAACAAGAACATTTGTTTAAATAAAGAAGAATTAATTGAGTTTCTTTCAAGGAGTAGTAAGGATCACTTTGAAACGTGTGAGTTATATGAGCTGGGTTATATTCGCGGCACGCCGGCGGACACGTAACATCGCAGAAAAAATTCCCAACCAGAAAGTGTGTGGTATGCGCAAAAAGCAAAAAACGACGGAAAACCAGATACATGTGCAAGGAATGTGATTTGGCATTGTGTGTCGCACCTTGTTTTGAAATATTTTACACACAAAGATATTATTAGTAATAATAAAAACCATGTATTTGCTTACTAAAGTGTTTTGTGTTTGCTTTGTAAGTTTGTAGTGTTTTCTTTTTGTTAATGATTTTTCACGGCGTAGTAATAGCGCGTCTGACTTGACAGCGCAAAGTTCAACCACACGCCTTCAACGATTTTTTATTTTAGGTGTACAATTTTTACCCCGTGCCGCAAGCGCATCTTCTGCTTTTGAAGGAAAAAACGGTATTCAGCACAGGGGGAAAGATTAGCTCTCGCCTGGCTTAGCACAGTGGTTACGTTGGCTGGCGGAGGGCGCAGCAGCGAAAGGGTTAAGCAGCCTATAAGGGAGGCAAAGAATAGTAACACTGTGACTCACCATGCATGTCATAAGAGGTGACAAAGGAGGCCTGGTGTGAAATTGATAACTTATGAAAAAATTCTCTGCAAAATCCAGCAAATCATGAACAAGTCTAACAAGAACGGAGGGCCGGTGCTTATTTAGGAGATGACAGGCAGCAGTCTGCTTCTAATTGCAATTACTGTGTGTGCATATTTCTGGATTGTTCCAGAACTAAATGTTTGTTCACCAGCTTTCCAAGTGCAACAGCAAGGAGCATTTTCTTTTGATTTGCACTGGCACACAGGAACGGAGCCAGTTTGGGAAAACCCGATTGCAGGTTGAAACCTCAACTTAGACTAAGGTTAGGTTAGTTACGTATCCTTTACAGGACGTTGCAAAACCAACCCTAGGAAATCTCTAGGCAATTTACGTCCAGTAGTTTGCCATTGCTTTCTTAAAACCACTGTCGAAACCAATGCAAGGCGCATGGCCCGCAGCTGGGATCGAACCTGGCATTACGAAGCGTTCGCATCGACTTAGCCACAGAGCTGACCTAAGTAAAAGTATGACTGTGTATATAAGACCAAAAAAATAAAACTTGCATATCTTCGCATATTTTGCGGCTCCCCTGTGAAGAGGTGGCAGCTCCCATTGGTGCCGCTGTGCACACTTTGGGAATCACTGGTCTAAACTCATAACTGCCCCACTTCAGAAAATGTGTAAGAGAAGTAAAGTAGCTTTAGATGCCAGTGGCACATCGGGCATGTCATGCTAGCCATATTTGTACAAGACAGTCAGTGCTCTGTGGGTGAGGTTGTCAACATCATGCCAGCCACCTTGACTTCCCGAGACATATCTAGTACCCATTTTGCGTTAGGTCAGCCAAGGTCACTTTTGTGTGGGGGGGGGGGGGGGGGGGGAGTCAGCCTCACAGCAGATTGAAACACAAGAGCTTCGACAGGCAGGAGATTGTCCAGCTGCTACGCCGCCAACCGCAACTAACTGAAGAAGTGTATTTGACTGTTTCGCACACACATGACCACCATTTGCTTGTCAGCAATTTTGACTGTTGCTTCCTAAATAGTTACTACTTGTATTACTGTGTATCAGCTTTTTGTTATTTTAGTATCAATCATAATATAATAACAGTGTTTTTATTTCTTTCTTAGAAGCAGCGCTGACCCTTATCTAACAGATCCTGAGTTCCGGATGAAAATTGATAGTAACAGACAAGTGGCTAAAAGTAACCTGGACAATGTAAGTGATTTTTTTCCTCAGTGTGGGATTTTTGTTGTCCAGGGAAGTTTTGTACTAAACAGTTACCATGCGTTCTTCTTCCCCCCCCCCCCCCCCCCTCTTTATCCCCCAGTGGAGCATAGGGCCTCAGCCAGCTCAAGCCAAGTCGCCCTATCTCTTGCTATTGCACGCAGCTCACCCCATTTCCTTCTTATGTTTTTAATTTCATTCTCTAGATCCCTTCTCCATGTGTTTTTTGGTCTGCCTTTTTTCTGTGCTCTGGATTCCGGTGATAAGAAATTCTGATTATATTGTTCATTCTGATTATATTGTTCGTAGGTTTTCTCGGTGTGTGTGTGTAATACCCAACACTAGCATCCCTTAATCATTTGCTAATTGGTTAATCCTTGCAGGTTGTCTTTCCCTCCTTCTTCTTCTCCTCTTTCTTCTTCTTTTCTGTCTTTCATCCTCCAGTGGTGTACAACCATCTCATACCAAGTTGTATCTTTTGCTATTACATTGGCTCACCACCATATCTACACAGACGGTTCAGTGTCAAGAGGCAGAAGAAGTGCTTGGGGTTTCTTAGCAAAAGTTAATTGTTGACATTTGATGCAGGAGAGCCTAGCATATGATACCCCCAGATCCAGTCTAAGAATGGAGGTGGAGGCGGTCACTGCAGCTTTCCGCTGGCAAGAGAACAGGACACACACACACATTGTGATTGTAACTGACTCAGAAAGTATGCTGTGGAAGGTCAGGACAGACATGCTGGCTCTCCTTTCAACTATGGCCGGTAGACAACAGTTGACGGCCGGTTAGTTGGAGTTCTGTCCCCTGGCTGCAGTGCAATTACGGACTGGAGAAGGCACGAATCAGAAAACACAGTGAGGTCGACATGCCTGGCAGACCCCGCGCTGCGACTCAAATTAGCGACCTCGTTCAATTACCGCTTCTTGCGGCGCATTACGGTGTGGAATAGAGGGAACGAAACAAGTGACATAATTACTGTGTGTTGGCGATAGACAGCGTGCAGTGCCCTACTGTCATCATAGGGTTAGGGATAGGGTTAGGGTTGCTACTATGAGTTTGTGCAAAGACGAGATGTGGCGACTCTAACCGTAACCCTAACCCTACCCCTAACCCAATCCGTAACCGTATGATTATAGCAGGCAGTGCACGCTGTCTATCGCCAGCACACAGTAATTATATCATTTGTTTCATTCCCTCCTTTCCACTCCATAATTGCACTGCAGCAAGGGGACAGAACTCTGACTAACCAGCCGTCTACTGTTGTGTACCGGCCGTAGTTGAAAGGAGAGCCGGCATGCTTCGTGCAGAGTGGCATGCTTCACTGCGGAGGACACGGGTGAGGAGTGTTGTCTGGATTTTTTCACCGGAATGCGCCGGTCTGTTGGGTAATAAACAGGCGGACAGACTGGCTGGCTCTGCACAACTTGGTGGAATACTGATGAATGATAAGGCAGTCGTGATTAGTGCCTTGTGGGAGAGCGTGTACAGTTCGAAAGAGCAGATGGATCACCACAGTCTGGTGAGATTGATGCAGGGGGGGAGTGACAAGAGGTTCTGGCAGATGCTCGAGGCTCAGAGGAAAGGCAAGACGGACGTTTAATCAGAATGCTACTGGCACCATTAGTGTCGGAACTCTTCACTGGCTGCTGAGGATGGGGACGGAGCACTAATGGGAATGCCCCGAATGCTGTGATGTCAGTTCTTGAATCTCCTTCTTCTTCCTTTGATATTGTGGCTTCTCAGGGCTACAGGGTTAACCTGAGTATTTGTGATGTCTGTTAACACGGAAATAAATTTGATTTTTCTTTGTTTCAGGTGATTACGAAATATACAAAACTTCAGACAGAACGATTTTATGGTGAAGAGGAGGAAGAACTTGATGAAGAATCTGAGGAGGATGAAAACAAAAAGGCAGAAAACAGAAGCTTAGATAAACAGGAGAAGCATAACGACACAAAATCTAGGACTGCTATAGAAGATGTCACTGCAGATAGTATTGAAGGTCTGTTTTCTGATATTTTGGATGTTTTCTTTCCCAGAGTTTCAACTTATATTGTCTGTTTTAAAATAAAGTAGTATTGTTATTAAATAATTTTGAAGAAATCGTTATAAAAATAGTCTGAAGTAGGGGCAGTTTTTAAGTTGAACAGTCCTGCATTATGTAGACAAAAGGATTGCAATGTTGGTCTTAGATATCCCTGGTGATTGCACTTTTTATCTTAGACTTTTGTTGGTGAGGTGTAAAGTGTAACAAGAGACAATGTGATTTCGTTGAAAGGATTTGTGTTTTGTATTCCCCCCCCCCCCCCCCCCCCCCCAACCCTTCAAATCTTGTTACAAGCTCTCTAGTAAGCTACCCAACGAGATGCAGCAGTATATCTTCTTCTTGACTTCCTCTTTTACGGCCCTTTTGGCCACCTTGACCATAGACATATCTTGCTGTTTTAGAGTTTTTCTGATGTTGTCTTTCCATCTTGTTTTTGGTCTACCTGCTGCTCTGTGTCCTTCTCTTTTGATGTATACCTTGTATGGTATGGTATCACAAAACATTCTCTCTTAGTGGGCAAACCATTTGATTTGCTGTCTTTGTATGTTATTTAGAACTTGTTCTGCACTGGCTTTTTCTCTTATCACATTATTCCTGATTTTATCTCTTCAAAGGGCTACTGCAACCCTTCTCAGACATCTAATTTCCATGATTACTAATCTGCGCTTTTGTTTGTTGTGAATGGCCATGTCTGGCACTGGTAGCATAGATTGGGAATTAATATGCTTAGTACAAAATTTCTCTTTATGCTGATTGGGATTGTCTTAGCAGCAATATATGCCAGGTAATAAATTGTGCAGTATATTGTTGTGCCCTCAAATTTAAAATAATTTTATATTCTCATTATTCAAAATAATTGTTTATCTTACCTTCTTCTTTTTCTGCCTTGGATCCCCCAGTGGAGCAAAGGCCCTCAACCAACTCTCACCAGGTTGTCCTATCCTGTGCTATTGCATGCAGCTCACCCCCATGTCCTCCTCCTCTTTTAACCTTTACTCTCTAGCTCCCTTCTCCATGTGTTCTTTGGCCTGCCCTTATTTCTGTGCCCCTGTGGGTTCCAGTGTAATGCCTTTGTAGTTAAAATGTTCTCAGGTTTTCTCAGCGTGTGTCCTATCCAATGCCACTGTATTTTTCTTCACCTCTTGATTCATTGGAACTTGTTTAATTCTCTCCCAAAGCTCAACGTTTAGTGATTTTTGTAAGACCGTTTAATTCCCTTTATTATGCAGAGGCAGTCATTAATGAACGTTTTTATTTTATTAGTAATTATTTTACTTGTGCAGTTTTTTTAATTAAAGGGTCGTGTTTTTAATTTTTGTTGTCATAAACCTTTCAGTGTTAATTGTATGGTAGTATATTACAGAAGTTCGAGGATACTTCCATTTTGTACACAGTAGTAGTATTATGTGTGATTGGTGAAACTTTACTGATAGAGAAGATAAGAAATTATTAAATCAGAAAGGAAGGGGGTAGTGACAGAGCTAGAAGTCATTAGAAAAGAACAAGAGAAATGGTTTGGCCATATAACTCAGCTGCTAACAGACAGTGTACCACAACAGTGTTGCAAAGATCACAAAGAAATCAGGACCAGAAAGGCTGAAAGATGCCACCAACAAAGTAATATTATAAAATGTTTAAAAATATACACATCAGAATTGAATGGCAGACCAAGAAGATGGTGGAGAGATAATATACAGGCAGACCTGCAAACACCAACTGGAAAGAGAAAGTGAATGGAGGCGGGTGATATCTGCAGCATTAAACTTCCAGGGCTCTGAATGCTGACCAAGAAAATGGTGGAGAGATAATATACAGGCAGACCTGCAAACACCAACTGGAAAGAGAAGGTGAATGGAGGCGGGTGATATCCGCAGCATTGAACTTCCAGGGCTCTGAATGCTGACCAAGAAGATGGTGGAGAGATAATATACAGGCAGACCTGCAAACACCAACTGGAAAGAGAAGGTGAATGGAGGCGGGTGATATCCGCAGCATTGAACTTCCAGGGCTCTGAATGCTGACCAAGAAAATGGTGGAGAGATAATATACAGGCAGACCTGCAA
Source organism: Candidula unifasciata (assembly GCA_905116865.2). Taxonomy (NCBI): domain Eukaryota; kingdom Metazoa; phylum Mollusca; class Gastropoda; order Stylommatophora; family Geomitridae; genus Candidula; species Candidula unifasciata. The sequence continues at coordinate 625,547 of CAJHNH020000746.1, forward strand.
ACACCAACTGGAAAGAGAAGGTGAATGGAGGCGGGTGATATCCGCAGCATTGAACTTCCAGTGCTCTGAATGCTGACCAAGAAAATGGTGGAGAGATAATATACAGGCAGACCTGCAAACACCAACTGGAAAGAGAAGGTGAATGGAGGCGGGTGATATCCGCAACATTGAACTTCCAGGGCTCTGAATGCTGACCAAGAAGATGGTGGAGAGATAATATACAGACAGAGCTGCAAACACCAACTGGAAAGAGAAGGTGAATGGAGGCGGGTGATATCCGCAGCATTGAACTTCCAGGGCTCTGAATGCTGACCAAGAAGATGGTGGAGAGATAATATACAGGCAGACCTGCAAACACCAACTGGAAAGAGAAGGTGAATGGAGGCGGGTGATATCCGCAGCATTGAACTTCCAGGGCTCTGAATGCTGAAAAAGAAGATTTCCATTTTCAGTACCTCGATCAGCACAAAGAAACATCTCATACAAAGCATATTCATTCCTACCCTCTGCTACCAGTGCCAGACATGGTCACTAACAACAAAACATAAAAGAAAATTAGTTACCGTGGAAATGAGGTGTCTGAGAAAGACTGTAGGAGGGACCAGAAGAGTTAAAATCAGGAATGATGTCATACGAGATATAGTCGGCACAGAACCAATTCTGAATTACATACAAAGACAGCAATAGCATAAAACAGGATCAGTCATAATAAATGTAATCTTTTTTGTATTTTTTCTTTCTCTCTCCAGTGGACATGGCTGAGGCAAGTGACAATGATGACATGACAACTTGTAGCAGGCCTGGGACTTCTGAGGCTTCCCGGCAACCCCTCAGGTACACCCCTTCACTGCTGAGACTGGGTAGAAGTGCATACTTGCTCAGTCCTGACAAGGGTAAGGCTGCCACCACCACCGGAAGACTCTTAGGGGCTGATGATCTCATTTCTGTGGATCAGCAGCCGGATGCCAACTCTAGTGCTGGGGGCCCAGAATTGGCTGCTGTGGAAGGTAAAGATGACGGCTCAAGCTGCATTGCAGGTAGTGTCATTGTTATAGATGAAAGCCCAGCAAAAAGCCAGCAGGAACTTCGGAAGAGTTCTTTAGATGCAAAATTGAATCCTTTCAGTCTCGACAAACAGGAAAGTAATACAAAATCAGCCGATGCTGACAAGGGAAACCAGTCTGTTAAAGATGTCACCGTCACGGAGAAAAGGGGACCAAATATTAAGTTCACGGCACGAAAACCGTTGCATCCAGAGAGTGGTTCAGCTTTAAATATGCCTACTAGTGGTGCCTTTGAAAAGCCCTGGTTTGATGATGACAGGGAGGATGAGAAGTCCGGACTGAGTTCAGTTTATGAAATCTTCGACGAGGAAGAGGATCAGTCCAGCGACTCCACTTCGGACCAAGATGCCGACGACAAATGTGTGGATGATGATGTGGATGAAATAGTGATGATCATCGACAGAAGTGAATCTGAGTGTGACACCATCTCCACCAGAGACCCGTCTCCTGTCAGCGTGGTTTCTCTCAGCAGCGAGAGTTTTGATGATATGGCAGAGAACTGGGAGAAGGATGATTCACCAGCAGCAGAAGCTACCACTACTACGTTACCTATGAGCACACCCGTGGAGTTTGTTTCTTCTCCAAAAACATCAAAGAGACATTCTGAAAGGAATGAGAATCTGGAAAAGCGCAAATTTATGGAAGCCATGGGAATTATTGAGAGTGAAATCAGTGCTTCTGGATCTGTTGGTTTGGCAAAGGAAGTGTTGCAGGAGAAGTATAAAGACACTTTGTCATGCCAAGAAATTGAAGCGGGAGAAATAAGTGCGGCTAGTCAGATTCAGGCTTTCACTGATGTAGACAATACGGTGAAGGATGGGCAGCAGAAAAAAGCCACAGCTGAAAGTCCACTTCATGCCAGGCATACATCTCCTGTCAACAGGATAAGTCAGGACTCAGATGATTGTATCATCATATGTGACACTCCGAGACCAGCAAATATGATTGTAGATATGGAAGAGACTAACCACCTGACTGCAGTTTATGAGAGTCTTCAGTCTGTCAAGAAGACACTTGATTTTCAGTTATCAACAGAAAAATGCTCCACAGCAAAAAACGCTCAAGATGTGTTGTTCAGATCACCAGCAAATGAAACAGAAACTACAAACTCCACTGAAATGCATCAACTAAATGAAAATAAGAAAGAGGTATCTAAGACCCATAAGAAAATACTAGCCACTGAAGAGGTTTTATCTGTAGAAACGTTTGGTCAAGCAGCCACAAGAACTGATTTGCCACAGGCTGCTACAGAACAGAGTGTTTCAGGTATAGCTGACAAACTTCATAGTTTGAACAACCTCTTGCAGAACATTTCTGGCAGCACCTCAGATAATTGCATGTTGTTAGATGTATCTACAGATGCGAGCAATCTTTGTAACTTGCTGAAAGGAGCTTCAGGAAAAACTAGAACTACTGAAGTAAATGTGCCGGAGACTGGTAATGGAGCGGGCACAAGTAATCGTCCTGGCCTGCAGGATAACGATGTGTGCGTGATCGATGGTGATATTTCAAACGACTCATCTCAAACAGGTATCCACATCATGGACGTCTGCTCCATTGGACCAGAACCCTGTGACAATGGGGATGACCGAAGCTGTGATGCAGTGTCTGCACCAAATACATATGAATATTTCAGTAAAGCCAGATTGACTGCTTCTGATACATTGCAGAGTCCGGCTGCAGCAAGGAACAAGACTGTGGCTGTTTCTGTTGGGAGTGGAGTTGGTGATTCATGCCTTCAAGGTCTAGCTCTCTCACATCCTGACTTATCTTTTCCTGTTGACATGAAATCCACCAATGGTAAATATAACAGCTCACATTCTATGGTAACGAAAGTAGAATCATCTAGATTGTTTCAGAAATCTATTACCAGTGTAACTGATGGAGACAGTCGGGATTCTTGTATAGAAATAATTGACGAGTTTGAAGAAGTGGCCGGTGTCAAAAGTTCCACATCAGGTTTTCCAGAGCCAAGTGAAATATTCAAAAAGAACAGTGGTAGTTTATTTTGTAAACCACAAAACAAAGCTGCAGACACAGAAGCCAGTCAAAGTTTGGCGAAAGGTGCCAAAGTTCAACAGAGTGGAGCAAGTGAAAAGAAACTTATTTGCGCTGCTAAAGTCAATAATTGCCGTTTCAGATCTGCGCAGATCAAATCTAGTCCTGCGAAAGAGAATATGATCGGGGAAGAACCTAGTGACCCAATTACTATAGATTTGTGTGAAAGTTCCAGTGTCTCTGTCATTTGTTTGAAACATACTCAAACGGAGGCAGCTAGTATTACTAGACAGGAAATCAGTGTAAATGTTGGGAATGTGCAAGAATCATTCGAGCAAGCTAATTTTGGGAACACTGACATTGAAACATCCAAAGATAAACATGACAACATCATCATTAAAACACCCATAGATAAACACGAGAAAACCAGCATTAAAACACCCAGAGATAAACATTTGGGCACCAGCAGTGAAACACCCAAAGATAAATATATGGGCACCAGCAGTGAAACACCCAAAGATAAATATATGGGCACCAGCAGTGAAACACCCAAAGATAAACATATGGGCACCAGCAGTGAAACACCCAAAGATAAATATATGGGCACCAGCAGTGAAACACCCAAAGATAAATATATGGGCACCAGCAGTGAAACACCCAAAGATAAACATATGAACACCGACATTGAAACACCCAAAGATAAACTTGAGAAAACCAGCAGTAAAACACCCAAAGATAAACACGAGAACACAAGTATTGAAGCACCCAAAGATAAAATTGAGAACACCAGTATTGAAGCACCCAAAGATAAAATTAGGGACACCAGCATTGAAACAACAGATAACAGTAGATATATCAGCCATGACAGGACGCTTGAAGGTTTGCATCACGGTACAAGTTCTAAAGATGGAAACCCATTTGTAGAAATAGATCAGGACAGTGTTGTCTGTGAGAGTGCTGAAAATCTACAGGAATGTGTTCACAGTGGGAGAATGGGAGGTAAAACTGGAGATAAGGTTCATAAAGATGGTGTTGGAAATAGTGAAGGAAATGTTCACAAAGATCGACATTATAGGGAAAATGTTCACAGTGATAAAGGAACTATTGAGGGTAATGCTGCTACTGTTGGCAGTAATGGGAACGATGTTCACAGTAATAATGAGGAACATTTTTACATTAACAGAATTGGGAATAATGATGAGAATGTTCAAGGGAGCGGACCTAAGAAGTCAAATGTTTCCAGCAACAGTTTTGACAATTTTCCTAGTATTGGAAGTGATGAAGAAATAGGCATTGATGATGATGATGGGAAAAATCTTCAATCTAAAGGTGCTGAGGATGACAAGGGAATTGTTCACAGCGTGCGTATGGTACGTGATGGAGAAAATGTTTGCAAAAGTAGTAATGATGGTGAATCTGTTTCCAGTGTTAGCAACAAGACAGCTGTTCACACTAGCAATGCTAGAATTAATGAGGAAAATGTTCATGATGGTGTTGAAATTAATGAGGAAAATGTTCTTGATGGTGCTGGAATTAGTGAGGAAAATGTTCAAGATGGTTCTGGAATTAGTGAGGGAAATGTTCATGCTGGTGCTGGAATTAGTGAGGGAAATGTTCAATATGGTGCTGGAATTAATGAGGAAAATGTTCTTGATGGTGCTGGAATTAGTGAGGGAAATATTCTTGTTGGTGTTTTTGCTGACTGTGCTATGATTAGTGAAGAAAATGTTAAAATTGATAGTGTTAGAACAATTGTTCAAGCTACCAGTGCTGAAAATAATGAGGGAATAAGTCTTGTCATTGTCGCTGGAATTAATATGGAGAATTGTCGAGCTGATGAAAATATTAGGACAGAAGTTCGAGCAGATGATGCTAAAAGTAATGGGGAAAATGTTCAAATTAATAATATTGAAAATAATGAGAAAAATATTTGTGTCAGAGTTGGGAATAATGTAGCTGATGGATCAAGTGATGCAGAACAAATTCTTGTTTGTAGCAAATCAATGGATAGGGCTGGTAAAGATAAAAACAGTAAGCTGTGTGACAGTATTGCAGAGTCTGAAAACAGTTCCTTTTGTGACAGCCATGGAACTGACAGTGTTGGTGAATCACAGGATAGATTTGTTCAGACAGCTGAGCCAAAAGATAAGCGTGAGGTTGAAGAGGTTGTTCAAAATGAACAAAAGAGGACGAACCAGGAGGAAATAGTTCAGAGCTCGGGTGATTTAAATAATAAGATGAGTCAGGGTTTAGAGGTTGAGGGCGAGAATGGCGATGATGAGAGTGTTGACTTGCTAAGTACTGGCAGTCCCAGCTGTGATGTGGGGCCAGATAATGAGGAGAAGGGAGATTCGCTGAAGACTGCTAGTAAAACAACAGTCAATGAAACAAGGAATATTTCGAAGTTGACAGGTTTAGGCACAGATGGTGGGGTGGAAAGTATGTCAGGACAGAAAGATTTGGATGCAGATAGTGGAGGTAAATGTACAGAGGAGAAAGATTTGAGTGTGGGCAAAGGAGATGGGCACACGGGTCAGGAAGATTTGGGTGCAAATAGTGGGAATAGACAGACTTTAGACCAGAAAGATTTGAAAGCAAATAGAGGTGATCGGACAGCAGAGGAGGGAGATTTGAGTGCAAATTGTGGGGATGGACACACTTTAGAACAGGAAGATTTAGGTGGAGATGGACAGTCATCAAAACAGCTGGATGTATTTTCAAATAGTGGTAATGGCTACACAAAAGAAAAGTCAGATTTGGATAGAACTAGTGGAGATGGATACAAAGAACTGGAAGATTTGAACAAAGATCATGAGAGTGAGCATGCACCAAAGCACAGTGAACTGAACACTTATGTTGAGGATAGCGTAGGTGATGCTGAAGAAAGTTTGCCGATTCTGTTGGACTTCCAGAGCGTGAGAAGTTTAGACATTGTCGTCACTCCCATGGAAGAATGTGGCAAGAATGGCTCAGAAAATGACACAGTCACAGAAATTACTAGTAACATTACAGAAGTCACTAGTAACATTACCGAAGGTGCCAGTGACATGACAGAAATCAGTAGTAACAGATCAGAAAGCACAAGTAATGTTACTGAAAAATTACCAGAGTTAACTGTGTCAGATAAGGGGGAAGATTCTAGTAATATAAGAAAGCATGATGAGAAGCTTGAGGAGGCTGAACAAAGTGAGGGCCAGGAAGAGGCAGCGGTTACTGATGATGTTGACAGTGAATTAACCAGCTTGCAAGAAAGCAAGGTGAGTGAAGACAGCTTAAACAATAAAAGGAAGAGTAAGTCAGATTCTGAAAAGGATGAAAGCGGGAAATGTATTGAATCCAATTCCCTTGACGATGAGGATGAAATTAAGATAATTGAAGAATTGTCATCGGTCAAGGGGGTCAGACACAGCGATCACTCCAAAGAAGAAGACAGAAGACTGGTGGACCAGTTGCTGGTAGACATTGGGCTTAAGACTGCAAAAGAAACCAAACTGGCCACAGGAAGTAGCCCAAACACAATCCTGGCAGATGAGCCAGGAAGATCCTCTGATGAGTCAGAGAAAGCTAAGACAGAGTTAGGTAATCATGGACCTGATGAGATAGCAGAGAAGGCACCTCCTGAAAAGGAAAGTAGCTCCGTGCCCATCAGTTCTATGTGCCACACTTCTGTTTTCAGCGTGGAGTGTGAGAGTGTTGAATCCGAGAGTGTGGAGTCCGAGGAGGTAGATGAGGGTGAGCTATTGTGTGTGCAGGACCCAGTTACAGTTGAACTGCAGCCAGAAATCAAGAGTCGGAAGAGGCCTTATAATGACAGTGATTTGGAGCCGCCGAACGTTGAGACTGAGGAACACCATTCTGAAAAATCGGATTTGGTTGTGAACAGTTTTGCTTCAACTTCTTTCGTAGATGCGGAGATATTACCACCATTCAAGAAACCCAAAGCTGTGGATTATAATTTGATCAATGATGTTATCAGCAGTGTGCTGGCAGAGTTTCCATCAGGTAGGAGCTCCAGCAAGTTGCTTTCATCTAAAGGGAAGCAGCCACAACCCACAAGCAGTAAAACAACTGAAGTTCCAGAACTGGTGATTGATGATGACGACGATGATGTTGTTATCATGGAAGAATCATCCCCGAAGGCTGTCAAGCCTTCCATCTTTCCTGTTGCTTTACATGAAAACCGAAATCGCGGATCATCTGCAGCTTTTAGACAGCAATCATCTGTTACTGCTTTTAGACAACAGTCGTCTTTAGGAAGAGGTGTGCCTTCGTCAGCCAATCAGCTATCCTTTAGAAAGCAGCAGTCGGTGCAGACACATAGGAATCCGAATCATATCCCTCAAAATGTTCCTTCAACTTCACTTCAGCCACATTCACAGATGCCCTTCAGTAACAGCAGGAGGTTTTCATTCGCAACAAAAAACCGTTCCTCTGCATTTATGCGAACTAAAAACTCCCTCTCGCCAGCTATGATCACCGGCCAAAACAGATCGCTGTCAGATGAGAGGGCTGCCACATCTCAGTCAAACAGAGCAATGCCAGGTCAGAGAATCCCCACATCTCAGTCTCTTCCAAGACTGGCACCCAGAGTACCCATTCCCAGCATTCAAACCAACAGAGCCAGTGAACTGACACAAACCCAACCAACATTTTTTCCTGGGGCATCTGCCAATTTTGCGAATAAACGATTTCAGTCACCAACTTCTGGTTATATTCGTTCTCCGACTATTGGCCATATCCGCTCACCTACTCTTGGCCATATCCGCTCACCCACTGCTGGCAATATCCGCACAAACACCATGGGTCATATCCGTTCACCTGTTGGTCAAATCCGTTCTCTGGCACCTAACCACTCTGGCAATACATTCAGACCGCATATGCCAGCCATGTCTTTGTCCAGAAAAAGAACATATGTGTCCAGCATGACCCCATTGCCATCCAATAGTTCACCTTCAGGGGTAGCTCTTCAAGGCTCTGGGAGACCAGTGTCTTATCCAAAACAGCCTCCATTAGCTGCATTGCACAACACTGCAAGACACCCATCACAGAATCCTGTAGCACCTCAAAGACTTCAGCCACATCAGTTCCAGAGTGGTTCAAAATCAAACACATTCAACAGCAGAGTCAAGCAGCAGGGAGCAGCAAGTAGAGTGGAAATAGTTCTCGGTGACTCCGATGATGAGGGAGACTCCAACAACACGACGTCTGGTCCTAGAATCGTTTCCGTATCTAGCCTGTCAACTTGTACGAACTCTGACAACTCTTCTCATAACCCCAGTTGTGAGCCAGGTAGCAGGACAGCAGCTCAGTCTCACAGACCAAATAAAGATGTTATAGTTATTCCAGATTGACAGAAGTTAATGACTTTTATATAAGGCCATCTTTGACAAGTTTTCATTGTGGTATGAAACAGTTTCAGCATATAGGTTGTTAATACTGCTCTAAATGACAGTCTTTATGTTGAGTTTAGTTGTATGTCCCTTATAGGACGTTGCAGAACCAACCCCAGCATTGTTTGGCTGTTTATGATGTGACTAGGCAATTTTAAGTTTAGTAGTTTGCTTTTGCTTTCTGAACAGTCGGATAACGATGCCACTGTTGACACCAGTGCAAGGCTGCCTGTTGATAAATCACCAGCAGCTAAGAATCAAACCCAGCACTACGGAATTAAGAAGTGCATTCTGAATGTCTAAACCACAGATGCCGACTACAGTCTTTACTGTCTGAATTTTCTACTCTTTAAAGCAATGGACATTTTATGAGCCCGAGAATTTAAAGCCACAAGGCGAGTGCATCATTTTTCAAGCCAAGTGGAGTTCAAATGTTCCCATAAGTCTCACTGATATCGGTCATGGAAAGAGTCGTCCAATACATATAAGTTATGTGTTAGATTATCTTCACAGCACTCCGGACACATCCATAGATTCCCCTCTCAACATATTCATCAGTGCTGTGCGGTTAATAATGCCTATCTCTCTAAGGGCAATGACAATGTCTGCGTGATCCATGTCCCGGCCCTCTTCAATTAATGCAGCACCTGCCAGTCCATCAGCTCTTTCATTACCAACAACGCCTGCATGCCCTGGGACAAATACATATAATATTTATAGGCATCTAGGACTGTTCTGATTACCAACTTTATATGTGTATTTTTTCCACCCCCTGACCCAAAAACAAAATGTGCATGAATGAATAAGAGAATTTTGTTTAGTGACCTGTAGAAAATTTATGTTTTTAAAGTTATTTTGAGAATTCCCATAGGTTTGTGACCTACTTTTGTTTTAAGCATTACTGAGGCAAAAATGGTAAAGGTTTTGAGAGGATTCGCCACTCAACTGTGTAAAAAAAAAATATATCTGCTTCTGTGCATCTAGAGATGTCTAATCTGAACCTCATTTTATTTTTTCTCTTATGGAAGTGTGTGTTCATGTGTAAAATTGTTGCACTTGATCAAAAGTGGGTTTCAACTTTGCATTGAACAACTGAAAGGCGGGAGCTGAGTGGTCTCAAGGCATGATGTCCTCCTTGGGATTTTTTCACACGTGGACTTCTAGTCATTTCCCCTGATCTCTGGGCAGTAAGATCGGATGCCCGTGTGTATTGTTGCGCACATAAAAAAAATCCCTTGGCAGTTGGAAATTGAAAAGAGTAGCCTAACGGCACTGCCCAGGCAAAATTTGGAGTTAAAAATCTACTCAAAGTATTTCAGGATCCTCACTAGTGCCGCGGAGTTCGTGCACTGCGCTGATTTTCTTTAGACTCAGGCTTGAGTTGGAAGTAGAACGGAGCGCTTATGGATTACTACCATTGTGCCCACCCCCCTCCCCCCATCATGTTGACCCGTTGTTTTAACCTAAATCTATGTGGGTTCCAGGACCTTATTTTACAGAAAACAAGAATAGACCCACTGCCCCTACTAGCATGTCGTTAAAAAAAAAGCAACCATTTAGGGTTGTTTCATTTGCTTCATGAGTGCAGTTTTTACAGAAACCCCCAGAGTAGGTCACTGTAGCTACGGAGTTCATACTTTAGACACTCAGCCTGTGGCTAGCCATTCTGCGGAAAAGGAGTGAACAGACTATTTTTTGAAGGGTCACACGCAGACCCATCTTACGGTCGGCTCTTCCCGACACTCATCTGTCAGGCTGCAGTTATATTTTATCAATAAAGGAAGTTTTGTTCTTAATACCTGTCACATATGAATACCAGGTGAAAAAACAACACAGAAGAATTGATGGTAAATGCATGTTTTCAGATATACTTACATACATGATACACATACATACATACACACATACATACATACATACACACACACACATACATACATACATACTTTCACATGCATACTTACACACATAAACACATATTCCTACCTATACCCACACACATACTCTTATACTTACATGCATACACACACACACACATACATACATACATACATACATACACACACATGTATACTTACACACATAAACACATATTCCTACATATACCCACACATATACTCACATACATACATACATACATATACACACTTATGTAAATCCTCCACACACTCTTATATATATATACACACACACACACACACACACACACACACACACACACAGACATACATATACTCTTACATACACATACAGAGAGAAGGAGCCATTTGGGATAGTACTCTACAATGATATTGATCCTTTAGACTTTTCACCTAGTCTAGTTACCTCATTTTATGAAGGGCATCTCTGGGAGCCATATGGTTGCAGACAAATCCAGTCCTTGAAAGTGAGCGTTAATCAGGACCACATGATTCAAAGAGGTCTTTAAACAAAACAAAAACAAACAAATTTCCGTTGGGATTGCATACTGGACGATTGACGCCCATTGACAATCCTTTAAAGTCGGAATACGCCTGCCCAAGAGGCAAGGAACAAAATACAGTACACAAATAAGCCAGTAAAAAAACTCAGGTCCTGACATAAGGCCAAAGTCTCAATAAACAGCCAGGACTTTCTGCCGGAGTTCACAGTCGAGGCCCTGGCCCCGAAAAGCTGCAAAGCCTACACTTCTAGGGGCCAGTTGCTTGTAAATATTACTTTTCTGACCTGTCTGTAGTGATCTTTTTACGAGACATATAGTTCTGGTTTCATGCCTACATGATGGTTATGAGGTCAGGTTGTGAAAATATTAATTTAAATTATGTGTAAATGAGGTTTTTTTTCCAAATCAGATGGGTTATTTTTAAAGCCAGGTTGAAATTCCCATAAGCTCAGTTATAGGGGTCAAGTGATCATGGATTGGGTCATCCATGACATATATTTGTTGGCCTCTGGTTATGTATTATATCATCTTATGCTTCACTCTTTTTACATACATAAACTGTTTCACTCTGTTCATGTTTATTGATTACCTCTACTATATATCTTTATGTATTCGGGGGGAGGGGGGGGACACACCTGAAAATTAAATTAACAAAAACAAAAATTACTCTAGGGTTGTATGCGTTAAGAGTATATCCGCCCGAGAGGCAAGAAACAACATAAGGTTAGGTTAATTGCGTATCCTTTACAGGACTTTTGCAGAACCAACCCCAACAGCCCCTGGCTGTTGTGTAAGAAACAACATACTGCACGCAAATAAACCAGTACTGAAGTCCTGACACACAGCCAGAGTTTAGATGGACAAACAGCCAGGACTTTCTGCAGGAGTTCACAACTGGTGGGCACAAAAAAACAACACCCGTTGACTCAAAGAGGCACTATTTTGGTGGGTCATATGTTGAACCATTACTGAACTTTATAGGTAGACAAGTAATCAAATAGTTTGGCCATGTAACAATATTGGCATCAGACAGGGCACCACAGAGAGCAATGTTATACAGATACAGCGGTAAAAAATCCAGAGGTCGACCGTGCAGAATATGGACCGCAGAAATATAGAGACATTGAAAAGTACTTTATGCGAAGCACACAGATGGGCATGTTCTAGAGATCTCTTCCTTCTGACGCTGTGAGGCATTCCTGGAGTAGACAACAGAAGGGCATGTTCCAGAGATCTCTTCTTGCCCTGACGCTGTGAGGCATTCTAGGAGTAGACAACAGAAGGGCATGTTCCAGAGATCTCTTCTTGCCCTGACGCTGTGAGGCATTCTAGGAGTAGACAACAGAAGGGCATGTTCCAGAGATCTCTTTCTGCCCTGACACTATGAGGCATTCCAGGAGTAGACAACAGAAGGGCCTGTTTCAGAGATCTCTTCCTGCCCTGACGCTGTGAGGCATTCCTTAAGTAGACAACAGAAGAAGAAGAAAAAGAAGTGTTGCCTGCTTGACTAAAAGGTGATGACTAATCATTGTGTTGCTGTTGCACCTTCTGTATCATGTGGAAAGGGCCTTGTACCCAGAAGGCAGACAAGTCTGTATGTAAATATCTTTATTTGCTTTTTTTTTTCTGTTGTTGTTGTTTATATAGTACAGTCTTGTTAATTGACTCGTGACAAACGCTTAGTTAACATGAACAGAGTTGTGGTCCTTGCAGGAATGCATTTTTAAACTCACTTTTTTTAAGGCACGAACTTGATTTTGGGTCGCTCGGAGTTCATGTTAATGAGGTTTTACTACTGAAAAGTTTGTTAATTTGCATTTGTCATGTGGAAAGTGGTTATTGAGGGGGAGTAGCTGGGATATGTATTGTTTTGTTTGGGGGTAAAATGAGGAGAAGGGTGATACCTTCTGTCTTGACATCCTAAAAGATCTGAACATCAAGGAAGATTGGCTAGTAAACAGCATCTTGTCTTGGAAACTCAAATATTTTTGCCATATCAAGAACCATGGCAGATTTAGGGGGGGGGGGGGGGTAAAATCAGAAGGCATGGTGCCTGGAAAGAGGGGCAGGATATAAGAGTCACCTTGGATAGAAAAGTGCATGGAGCGGAAGAACTATTGAGAGACCGGGTTTGTGTGTGTGTGTCCAGGCAGACCATGATGAAAAGGACCTGCGCATATATAATTTCACATGTTAAGGAAGGGACAGTGAATAGGGCACTATAATAGTAAACAACTATACGTGAAATGTACTGTCTTCGCAAGTTTACTAACAGACAGTGTTACATGTCTGGGTTATATTGACAAAGAATGAAATGGTTCAACCATCTAGTGTGAATGTATCCAGACCAAATTGCATGTGTGACTTGTTACAGTAGAACACATAGGTGGAAGGTGAGGGGAAGACTGAGAAAGAGATGGCTAAATGTGTAGCAGAAACCTGCAAAACGATGAACACATCCATCACCTAAGCCACCCGAGAAGCGCAAGACTAATATATAGAAACACAACACAGGGCTACAGCCTGAGACTACAAAAGAAAGAAGAAAAAGGAAAGGGGCTGGCAGTTGGGCTGATTGTCACGTGTTAGGGGCGTATTGTAATAAAGCCAGTCCTTCAGGTCATCAAGGAACAACAGATGAAGTGATTTAGATAACTAACTAGAATGCCCAGGTACTATCTCCCACAGCGAGCCACACTGAAACGTTACAGCGGGTATAGAGCGAGGGGAAGACCTAGGAAAATATGGAGTGATAGTGATAGCATAAAGAACAGCTTTACAGAAATAAACATCAATCTTAACAGTGCTCTTGACAGAGCTCATCAACGAGCGTTACATCTCTCCCTGATACTTCACTGAGGTATAAGGTGGAGGAGAAGAAGAAGCGGCTTATTGTAAGAGGTGTAACTGTTATGAATGCCCTAATTAGGGTTTTTAGAGGTTGAACCTGGAATCTGGAATTTGCCCTCTTGGTTTCTAATCCAGAATGTGACTCTGGAAGTTGTAGGGCTGGTGAAACCTTCAAACAGCAGTGTAGAGGGGAGTGACAACATAAATGCTTGTCACTAGTTAGATCCCTTATCTTTTTTTTTTCTCGCAATCACCATCTGTAAACTCCGGCAGAAAGTTCTGGTTGTTCATCCAGCACTGGACTTTAGTCTCATTCCAGAAACTGACTGTTGCATGCACATCCATTTGACAAATCTGAGTAATGTGTTTGCAGATTGTTGGTTCTTTGCCTCTCAGACAGATGTATTCTGACTTCAAAGGAAGCTTCTGGTTTGTCTACTTTTATGATATGCTTGTTGGGAGGTCAGTGGGTCTATTCTTGTTGTCCCCGCAATTAGGCCCCAGAACCCATACAGGGAACTTCCCTTATGATATGTCAATGTTTTTTAAAAGTAAGCCACAGCAAGGGTCAAATAAACCATAATCAGTATTTATTTTATTTTCTTTCATCGTTATTTTTTTTCCTTCTTTTTAGATCTCAAGGTACAATTGTTTTGTGATGATTTGGATTACAGTTTTTAATTAACTTCTTGTGGTGATTGAAAATTGGTTGGAAGTGATTGACATAATGTTCATTGTGATTGAAAAATGGATGAATATTGTTGAGAACAGGATAAAGTAGATGTCAAAATAATTGATATCCAGTTTTAGATGGTTGTCAGTGGACTGAAATAGTTCAATATGATTGAAAACTGGTTGAGTATTATTGACGGCAGGATAAAATGGTGGTCAGAATGATTGACAGCCAGTTGTAGATGATTGACAGATTTGAAATAGTAGTTGGCTATCCTCGGAATAACGACCACATATTATGGTGGCCAAAAACAGGGCCTCAGTTACATGTAAATTGCGACTCTGCCGAGAGTATCTCGCGCGGGGTAGATGGCTACGACTCACAAGCAATGTTGCAGGAGATGCGAAAGCTGCTGCTTGCGAGTCCCAGCCATCTAGTTTAGCTCAGCTCCGTGCACAGCGGCACAGGAGGTACTCTTGGCGGTGGCGGTATAGTCACCGGAAGTCTGCAATTTAAGTCGCTGGAAGTCCGCGATTTACATGTGACTGAGGCCCTGTCAGGGTGGGTTTTTTTTTGCTGCCATAATATGTGACCGTTATTCAGAGGGTAGCCTAATAGTTGAATATGACTGAAAACTGGTTGAACATGACTGAAAAGATGTTCAACATGTTTTCAGAGTGATCATTACAGTTAGGGAAGATGAAAAATAATGTTTCAATTCAACAAGTTGAAATATGTGAAAATCGTGAAGAAATGATTGCTTCAGTGATTAAAAATGGATCGAAAAGTACTTAGTCTTGATCGAGGTTTCACTTCACTGCAACCGAGTTCCTCCTCTCCCCCCCCCCCCCCCCCCATACTTGCCCCGTTCCTGTGCCAGTGACAATCAAATGAAATGTTCTTCACTGTCACATTTGAAACAAATTTGTGAATAAACAATTAGTCCCTGAACAATCCAGAAATATGCGTGTAAATGCAAATTAAAAAGTATTTGTAAAATAAGAATGGTTTCGTGTTGAAGTGATGCTCATGTTTTATTCTTTATTCCATGTGTCTCCTCCTACTCTTGCAGTGTTATCTGGTTTCATGTCATTTACATTATCTGAAGAAGAAAAAAATACGTGAAACTGAAGTATTCTTCTCATTGTGTTTGAGATTTTAAAATATTGCTTGTCATCAGATTTTGTAACTGTATGATATGATTAAAGTGTTTGCAATGCTGTATTATTCCTTCTGTATGCAGTGTCTTTTATTCTAATTAGTGTTGATAATGCACTGGCCTGAGGTTCGTGTAAGGTTCAATGCTTGGTCACTTATGGGTACTTCTGCGCCCCCGCCCCCCCCTCCCCCATCTGTATGTATGTATGAGAGAGAGAGAGATTCTAAAATACTAGAACTGCACCTCCCCCATGTGGGTTCTGGGGCCCTATTTTTGGAGCTTTCTTTGAAGTCAGTGCATCTGCCTGAGAGGCCAGGAACCAACAGTCTGCATACAAATAAGTCAGATCTGTAAAGCGGGTACACATGCAACACTCATGCTCTGGAACTGGACTGCAGTTATTAAGTGGATGAACAACTAGAACTTTCCACCGTAGTTTACAGCTGGTGACTATACATTACACACTAGTGACCTATGCTTCCAAGTTGATGCAAAATTTTATTGTAAGCCGCAGTGATAGAGGCCATGGCATGAGTTACCCGATACATGTGTTTTTTTTTTAGGCCCTGGAGAATGTATTCCATTTAATACATCACTCTGTTCGTGGCTGTTAATTACTCTTTTTATATATCTTTATTATTGTGTGAAAGATTTCTTCTAGGGCCATGACAATTTTTTTTTCTTTACTTGGGCGAAAGGGTTAAACTAAAGACTTTCAGATTATTCGCTAACAAAATGTGTAAAAAAAAAAAAAAAAACATGTACATCTAGAGGCCCCTAATATAGACCCCATTTCTTTTATGGAAGTGTGTGTTCTAGATGCATACAGATTATAAATGAGGCAGGGTAACACACGCACGCACACACTCACACACAACATGTGTGTCATCTAAACCTCATTGTTCGTATGGAAGTGTGTATTTATGTGTAAAATTTCTCCACAATAAGATAGAAAAATGCGTACAGATTATAAATTAGGGCTGGCTCCTCTCCCCCCAACTCCTCTCCCTCTCTCCTTCTACCTTCTCTCTTCCCATACCTCCTCTCACTCCCCCTCTCTCCCCCTCTCTCTCTCTGTCTCTGTCCCCCACTTTCTCTACCTCCTCTCCCTCTCTCTCAGATGCACATGGACACATGACGGTGTATTTGTATGTGTGCACTTTTCTTACTCTCCAGTTGAGTATCCTACAGGAAGAAACCAAGCACTTAATAAATGTAGCTTATAATTTTAAACAATTTTCACACCTTCGAAACTTTTACTTTGGCGACATAAAATGTTACAGTAGTTTTAAAGGATCAGTAATGGAGGGTGTTGTACCTGGAAAATGACCCAGATAGAGACTGACCAAGATAACAGGATCCAGGACACTCTGAAGTATGTCACTGAAGGATGTTGAAGGACTCGGTAGAAGCAAAGGACCCTTTCCCCCACCTTCAGGCATATCGGGCATTCAGGGCTAGACCTTTATTTTATAAAGTAATCTGCACTTGGTGGATGATGTGGTCAGTATCATGCCGGCCACTTTTACTTCCCAGACTTTACCTGGTACCACTTTTGTTTTTGTGAACATATTTGGCGGTAGGGCAGTGATCTCCTTCACAGAGCGAGTCTCGTACCACTGTCCGAAAATTGTGAGAAAAGATTTGTTTTTTTACAGCCTTTTGCGGAGAAGGACCCCTAGCACTCGAGGATCATGAAATTTTTAACCGCATCGGCTAAACTCTAAACCATAGTGCCACTCAGTAAACAGTAAACCAAACCATATGTGAGAAGATCTAGAATGTATTTAACCAAATCATATGTGAGAAGATCTAGAATGTGTTTATTTCTCATCTTATTAAAAAGCACCCATTTAGGATCAACTCGAGGATCATGAAATCAACTGCACTAACTAACCAGTAAGCCACGGAGCCACATAGTCAAAAGTAAACCAAACCATCTGAGAAGATCTGTCATATATTTATTTCTCGTCTTATACAATATTAAGTTCTTCAGTCATGTAACGAGAAAGGGAGCTGTGGAGGATATTGTGACAACTGGACAGATCACTGGTAGAAGAGGCAGAGGTAGACCAAGAGAATCAGTGGATGGCTTAAGACAGTGGCGTGGAGGAATATCATCATTGAACCAGAACACCAAAGACCGAGATCTGTGGAGAGGCATGAACACCTACGCCAGCTGGCAGGGCACTTGATGGTGATGATAGCACAATATTGTTACTTTTTTATTAATAAGCGCACATTACATGGTTATTTAAAATGATGGATAAACTTCCATTCATGTATATTTCCTTGAATATATATATATATATATATATATATATATATATATATATATATATATATATATATATATATATATATATATATAAAAACATATTTTAAAAATACATAAAGGAGAGAGAGGGAAAGGTCTGAAGCTTTGAATACTAACACGAGAGCGCAGCTGCCGACCTGCAAAACCCTATCACAGCTGCAGTGAGCTTAGTTCCGCAAAAGATGCTTCTTCATGTGTGGAATTGTTTGTTTTAGTATCCAGAAGCCATGGGTTGTTAACCCTTAGGCTTGGTATTATGGATATCGCAACCCTTCGGCCTTGATTCCATGGTAAATACCGTAAATCTGGGAGAAAATGTGGCTTTTCTGCCTACCGCCGGGAGTGAACCCGGACCACAAGGAGTTCGTCACCGGGTCACACGCGCAATCCGTTTTAGCCAACTACGCTAGAGAGCCGGGCGCATGAGTGTAATAAATTAAGCTACAGCTTAGTTTGACGAGGGCAGACAGTGGCCATATTGAACATCTATAACTTCTATTATAATATTGTAAACTTTAGAGCTTCCCCTCTCTCTTGTATGTATATTTTTATTATGTAATGTACATTTAAGGAAATATACACAAAGGAAAGTGTATCCATCATTTTAAATAACCCTGTATAATAGCATACACATCTTGAATAACCCTGTATAATAGCATAAAACTGAGTTGAATGTTGAATTAAGAATTGACATCATAGCAGTCAGGATACACACATAAGTACTCCGTCCCATCTTCAGCAGCAAACGAAGAGTTCCAATTCCAATGGCACCTGTAACTGTCTGATTGTATATCCATCTTGCCCTTTCCTTGAGTGTTGAGCGTCAGCCAGATCCCCTGGTCACTCCCTGCAGCGCCGTTCTCCTCGGACCGTAATGATCTAATTGTGCCTCCGCACTGTTCACTCACTCCCAAAGGGGCCTTCACAATGTCTGATTTGCCACACACCAATTCACCACCAAGTGGTGCACAACCGCCCAGTCTATCTGCCTGCTCATTTTCCAACACACCGGCATAACCTGGAGAGAATATCTAAAGGATACTAACTACCCAGGACCTTTGAAGTGATCTTTGCCACTCTGCATGGATCATGCCTGTCCTCACCTTTCTCAACATGCCCTGTGAGTCAGCGACAAAATAAAACTGAGTTGTTACATTATAATGGCTAAATCACCTGTGATACATGTATAAGGCTAGAATACTCACAAAAGTTATCAGGTTACAATTAAAGTAGCCCACTACAATCATGTGAAATAAAACTGTAAGTACATATAGCAAATATGACCACAAAAGAAACAGTGGTTGAGAAAGTGGGGAAAAAAAAGTATGAAATGATGAGATATTTTTTCTCAACAGTAATACTTATATATATATAAATACTTATATATATAAATATATATGTGTGTGTATGTATATATTAGGGCTGTACCGAATAGTGATTTTCACTATTATACGAATACGAATAGTGTGTCATCATCATCAGGTGCCTTGCTGACTGGCGTGGACAATCATGCCTCTCTACAATCTGCTATCTCCTGCAGCATGTATCAGTTCGTGTACTGACACGCCTCCATGCCATGCAACAAGACTGTCAAGAATCTTCTATCGTTGTCATCCTCTATCCCTCCTTCCACAGATCTTTCCAGTGGTTACCAAATATTCTATTTTCCCTCTTCTCATAACATAGCTGAAAAACGAAGACTGTCTCCTTCTGATGTCTGTGATTAGTTGTCTTCGGACTCCCGTCTCTTTCAAAACCATCGTTCGCTCGGCCGTTCGTTCGATGTAATTTAAACGCACCTTCATATTCTCGTTAGCAATATCTTCAAATTTGATTTGGGTGAAGACACCCTAAAAGAACGAAACATGCGTGATCTCTCTCTCTCCTCCCTCTCTCTCTATCTCTCACACACACAGACACACACTCACACACACACACACACACACACTGCGGTTGGCATTTTATGCAGTTTGTGCCACGCAACCGGGTTGCAGTTTTCCCCGCTACGACATAGGCAAGAGCAACAATTGTGTTAATGAGAGAGAAATTTCAGTCCATCACAGTGTATGCAGAAACTGGAGTAAGGTAACCACTATTCGTATTCGGCCCGACCGCAACTATTCGGCCGAATACCGAATAGTTATTAGGTCCACTATTCGGCCCCGAAGCGAATATTCGGTACAGCCCTAGTATATATATATATATATATATATATATATATATATATATATATATATATATATATATATATATATATATATATATATATATATATATATATATATATATATAAAAGATGACAATAGGTTTGGGGAGGATATTGTAGGGCTTTCGCTCCAAAAATGGGTATCAGAAGTCCTTAGAAAGTAAGGGGAATGGTTGGCGTAACGCCGACCCATCAACCCATCAAGTGCCAACTGGCCGATAAAGATATGAGTCTTAAAACTTTTAGAAAACATGATCATAAAATCAGTGCAGTTTTTTTTTTTTTTTTAATTAAAAAAAAAAATATTACAAAAACAGCCCATGATAAATAACAGTATCTTCTTTTTCCTTCGTCGTCCTTGCCAGTAGTTTTTAGATGAGAAAGCTTTAGGCCTCTGTGAAGTCTATGGTGTGATCCATGTCCTCAACTAATCCATACAGTTCCATACAGTTTGGTTTCAAGCAGAATGCCAGACCTGGGATCACTGTATTGCACATAACAGTAGAAATCCACAGAAACAGTACAGTCAATGGATAATAGACAGAAACAGTAGTAACACATATAGTAGCTACGGTTGAAAACTTCTATCTAGTAATCAGTGACAGGATTACATGGAGGTGAAGTGGCTTTGCACTTTTGGTGCCCGACTCTAAATCAAAGAATTGCTACGATTGATGCTTTCGTTACTGGAAATGCTAAGGTGGTTAGCTGATACTGAGTGTTGAAGCAACATGATGCCTCATCTTGTGCCAACACAAACAGTCCAATGTTAGAAATGCAGTTCATCGTTGAACTAAATTTTATAGACTAAACGAGACTCTGAGGGTGATGAGGTTGGCACCACGCCGGCCACCTTTACTTCTCAGGACGTTAGCTGGTTCTCGTTTAAGCTGGGTCGAAATGGGAGCTAATTATGTCACACTAGAACACTAGAAGAAATTAAATGGTACGATTGAATGATGATAGTGGAGCTGTGGGAGAGAACTGAACAAATCAAGAGGCACAAAAAGACTAACATTGCAAAGGACACACATTAAGAAAATCTGAGAACAATATAACTAGAATGTATTTACCCTGGAACCCCCAGGGTTGCAGAAAGTAAGGCAGAGCCCCCCCCCCCCCCCCCCCCAAAAAAAAAAAAAACCAACATACAAAGAAACTAGAAAGTGAAGTTAAAAAAGATTGAAAGGACAAGAGAGAGGTGTGATGCATATGTTAACAGAGGATAGGATGAGATGGCTGAAGGCTCTGTTGGGGTGTATAACGCCATCTGGCACCACCAATAGTTGATGCAGAAGTAAAAGCATTGGTAGAACATGCTGTTTTATATATATAGATGGTTCTGTGATTTGTCAAAAGCAAAGTGCATGAGCTTTCACTGCAAGAACTAAAGGAAAATCTTCAAAGCAGACAGTGGAGCCTTTGCTTCTACCACCAGCAGCATGACATTGGAGGTCATGGCTTGACAAAGGCCCTAGAAAGGCTGAAAACTCAGGAATTCACCAATGCATGTTTGCTCAGCGACTCAATGCGCATGCTACAGAGATTTAGGCAGGGCATATAAGGAAATAGTGGTTCCATTTGATTTAGCACGCAGCGTTTAGGAAAATCAGCTTAGTTTTTTTCCCAGGATATGCTGATGTGAAAGGCAATGAGAGAGCAGATGCCCTAGCTGGCAGTGCTACTATCAGGAACGGACCATCCATGGACAGGGGAGACAATGCTATACGAGAAACTATGTAAATGCCAAGAGGCTTTCAGTTTCGTGGAAAATGATTTTTTCACCAAATAGACTGTGTACCAGTTGGAGCAGCAAGACAGGAAAACCATGCGGGAGCCACACGTTGCTACATCAAATAGAACAGAATGACGGTTGTTAGACTAAA
This sequence comes from Candidula unifasciata, assembly GCA_905116865.2. Classification (NCBI taxonomy): domain Eukaryota; kingdom Metazoa; phylum Mollusca; class Gastropoda; order Stylommatophora; family Geomitridae; genus Candidula; species Candidula unifasciata. The sequence goes on from CAJHNH020000746.1 coordinate 647,512, forward strand.
AACACTTGAAGACATGCTCAGGAAGAGATTGCAGCACCTATGGTCATGTAAGATAAGGATGATCTTCACTCTGTGAGTCCCACTGGGTTTAGCATAACAGGCCCAAGGGGTAGTGAAGAGAGACATAAAATCAGTACATCATGCATTAATTTGGCTTCTAGAGAGGAATCTATGAATGTATGATGCGTTTCCTGGGACTCAAAGAGTTTAAATAAACAATGAATAATCAGGTGGAAAAATAAGAAGAAATATCGGTTCTATCCCAAAGTCTCCCCCCAAACAGACAGTCAACTATTTTAGGGGGTGGTAGAAAGGCTGCATACAGTTGTGGGACCTAGGTTACACTCTCTTGTGGGACATAGGTGGGTTGGGGTTAGGCCCAGTTGTAGATGTTTTGGGCTAGTTAAAAGCATCAGAAAGCCAGGAAACCCGCTCTTACCACCCTAAAAAATATTGGACTGTCCCGTGACATCATCCTGGGGAAAGATATCAAAAGAGCACTGAAATATCTGATGTCATTTTATGACAAACTTGCTGACTCACCTTTATAAATTGGAAATTAACTATTTTACTAGAATAACAAATGATTTTACTAAATAACACAACCACTAATTTCTCCTGCTAGAACCGCTGCTGGATTTGCCAGACTTTCTGCCACTCTTTTCTTCTTTGACGTCAGATCCAGACACAGGGGAATGTACCTTGGGTGACTTCAAGGAAGTATTAGACAGTGACTTTGGATGAGAAAGAGGAGGAGTGGCTACTGCAGGAGATATCTGTGTGTCTGCCTATAATATAAAAAAAAAAAGTAATATTGGCAATGGTAAATAAACACTGCTGAGTGAAAAACAGTAAAGTAATGGAAAACAGAATCTATTCTACATCTTTAGGAATATAGTGCTACATCTATATTTTATGCACCATTCGGAACACAGCTAGCTAGCACAGTTGGTTAAAACCCTCTGCACAGCGACCAGGTGATGAGCTCCTTGTGGTCCGGGTTCACGACCTGGGGTAGGCAGAAAAGCCACATTTCTTCAAGATTTACGGTATATCATGGAATCAAGGTCGAAGGGTTGCGATATTCATAGTACCGAGCCAAAGCGTTTAAAACTCATGGTTTCTGGATACTTAAAAGAAAAAATATATACCACTTGGTGGGTGATGTAGTCAACATACAACCGGCCGCCTTTACTTTCGAAGATTTACCTGATATCCCATTTAAGGCTAGGTCAATCTGGAAAACAAGGTCATTTTTGAGAAAAGTCTGGCCCCATTTGGGTTTGAACCCATGAGCTTCGGATCTGCATGTCAGTCCATTGGTCATGACATCCAGTCACATCCAAGCAGAGCAGTAAAGTTTGACTGAGTGCCTACATCCACTGAGCTGAGAATTAGTACCAGAAAATGCCCTGGGAAGTGAAGGTGACTGGCGTGATGCTGACCACATCACCCACGACTTGCCAGTTGATCTATAAAAATCAAAGTCATATATCTAATGTGCCAGTAGTGTAAAACGACTCATTTAATGATGAATAAACGAAATAATAAACTTTTCTTGTGGAACTCTTCTGCTCTGGTCAAAGGATAGCCATGGTCGAGCCATTTGCCTTGCACTCTGAAGGTCTCATTCCATGCATGAGCCGTTAAGTTCACTGGCAAAATTATTATTTTTTAACAAGATCCCTTGGAATAGTCACTGGAGCTATGGAGGTCATGCATTGTGCTACATTCTTGGCATGTGGCTAGCCATTCAGTGAAGAGAGATAAAGTTGAATAGGATAAAATCTGAACGCCAGTGCAATGAAGTTGATCCTCTTGACTTTAACTTCAACTTCTGAAATAGTCCAAGATGTGACAAAATGAGAACTGTTGATAACAAGATAGTGAAAAGATGTAATTTTAACACGTCTTCAGTCTCATTGACAGCTATTGATAACAGGAGATAGTGAAGAAACATAATTTTAACATGTCTTCAGTCTCAGTGAGAACTGTTGATAACAGGAGATAGTGAAGAAACATAATTTTAACATGTCTTCAGTCTCAGTGAGAACTGTTGATAACAGGAGATAGTGAAGAGACGTAATTTTAACACGTCTTTAGTCTCAATGAGAACTGTTGATAACAGAAGATAGTGAAGAGGCAGAATTTTAACACTTCAATCTTAATGAGAACTATTGATAACAGTCTCAGCGACAATGATGAGAGCAGAGGTTTATGGGTCAATGATCTGAGCCAGTGTTTGTCATCTGGTTGTTGGTGAAACAAATTTATGAAGTCTGTGATATCCTCGTATCTATTAGGAGTAGCTGGCTGAACGGTTAAGAATGCTGGTTGGGGACAAAAATAAAATCCTAACCTGCACAATCATGGTAATAGCACCAGCTGTGTGATCCTAAATCCTCAGATTGGTCCACAGGCCTTAGCTTATTGGCAAACCACCTACGTAAGCTATAAATAAAAATTGTTTAAAAAATTGCACCGAAGGGCGTGGGGACCATTTTATCACCGAAATACCACTAAACATTAAAAGCAAGTTACAGCTCCAGTAAATCTATTAATACTTTCAAAAAGCATTTTGCAAATAAATACAAAGATTTCCAAACCACCTTTTCTTGCTGTTTTTCTATCTGCTTCTCAAGAGCTCTGATTCTCTCCTGCAAAGCAACAACCTGGGCCTCTGCTTGTGATGCTCTTTCTTCGGCCGACTGTGCTCTTTCTTCTGTTGCTCTATGGGAGAGAATGAATGGGAAAGTTCACGGTGTGTGATAGTAAAACATCACATGGACCTTGTCATTTTACAGTAATAAATGATTACGGCTCTGCCTGGATGTGACTGTGATGCCAAGACCAATGAACTGACATGCAGATCTGAAGCTCATGGGTTCAAAACCAATTGGTTCCAGACTTGTCTCAAAAATGACCTTGTTTCCCAGGTTGACCGAGCCATCAATGGGTGCCAAGTTATGTCCTGGGAAGTAAAGGTAGCCGGTATGATCTTGACCAAAAAACCCAACAAGTGTCGATTGGTTCGATTGGTCTCTTAAAAAAAATAGGTCTAACACTATATGCTGAATGCCCAAAGGTGAGAATGAGTTAAGCTGAGTTAAGAAGTGACATCACAGCACTTACAACATTCCCATAGCAACCCAGTCCTTATTTTTAGCAGCTAGCAAAGAGTTCCATTTCCATTGATGCTAGCGGCAGTTTTATTGTTTCAGAGGTAAGAAAAGTATTCTTTACTTTTACTTGTCTGTATCATTCTCTCAAAAAAGTAACTAGCTAAACAATATACCATTCAATGGATGCTATCTCAACAAATACACTTGGCTTACAGATCTAAAAATCTGTCTTCTCCTGATGAAGAAAACACACATTTTACCATGTTCAGAAAGCCTTATTTAAAAAAGAAGCTAATGGTTATAGTTATAACCATGATTGTGTTTCTAGTGCCAGATGTAAACGCTTAAAACTGCTCGCCACCAAGTAGCCACTGTTATCAGTTGCTTCTCGAACATACAATTACTGCAAAGGACCACCCAAATGTTTTTTTTTAAAATAAACATACAACCTACATTAATTGATTCTGCAATGTTTCTACTGCAGCCAGGGCCTCATACGCTTTTCCTGTATCAAAAGATTCTTCAGTTCCCAACCTGGCATGCTGTTGGCTCAGTAACTGGGGAAAGAATGCATGCATGTACAAAAACTAGACTACTCTCCCATACAGTAAGTCAACAAAGTACAAAAACTAGACTACTCTCCGATACAGTAAGTCAATAAAGTACAAAAACTAGACTACTCTCTCCTACACAGTAAGTCAATAAAGTACAAAAAACTAGACTACTCTCTCCTACACAGTAAGTCAATAAAGTACAAAAACTAGGCTAATCTCTCCTACACAGTAAGTCAATAAAGTACAAAAACTAGACTACTCTCCTATACAGTAAGTCAATAAAGTACAAAAACTAGACTACTCTCCGATACAGTAAGTCAATAAAGTACAAAAACTAGACTACTCTTTCCTACACAGTAAGTCATTAAAGTATGAAAACTAGACTACTCTCCTATACAGTAAGTCAATAAAGTGCATAAATAATGCCACAAGATTTAGTAGGCAAAGTAAAAGTTAAGGAACCTTTTCCTGCCAGTGGTGAATCGGGTATATAGTGCTAGACCGGTATTTTTATAGACTTAAATGGCAAACAATGGGTTATGTTGTTAACATCACAGTAGCTACCTTTACTTCCCAGGACATTACCTGGTATCCATTTATTTGAAGGTTAAGGTAATCTGGAAGCCAGGGTCAATTTGGAAAAAATCTGTTTATCGACTGAAACCAAAGACCTTCAGACTGATAGGAATATGTCTAGCTCACTGCAGCTCTATTTTGTCTTACAGTTTCAGAAGAAAGACTTCCTAATTCAAGAAAAATTAGTAGAGTATTATTATTATGACTAAGTTTATGCAGATATTATGAATATTATTTTCATTATGTTATCTTTTCACAATTGAGGTCACTGCACACTGGGAATTACAATGTATACTCAGTCCTCCGACACAGCAGTCACTTCAAAGTATCTCTGCCGATTGTTCCCAAAAGTCTGGTTATAATGCCTCGAAGGTGGCATAGATGCTTTAATCTCATGTCATGCAATCATGTTAGTGTCAGAGATTTGTCACTGTCCACTGACCTAGTTCGTACAGCATTGCTGATATCTACTCTGTCCATGCTTCTTCCGGCATGCTTTTGTGCATTGCTTGCCAGTTGGTCCACTCATTCATAACCTTTCAAAGTGCCATAGCTAGGTGTATACATCCAGGTGATGAAGGTTAAGTGTGACTTCTGAATGCTTTCTACACATTCCAAGTGAATACTACATTTTCATTGTTATCCTGAAACTATTATTTAACATCCTCCAACAGATGTGGCCCAAATTATGGCATGCAGTCCTAGAACATTTTGTGTAAAGAATGGCCTTATTAGCCATCTATCATTATCATTATCAATCAGCATGTCCTTTACAATACGTCGCTCTCTTTACGGCACACTCAAAAGTCTCTCTCTCTCTCTACCAATTCTCCAGCCCTGTGTGCTTTCGCAGCCAGTGCATCTTCAATGTTCTATATCCACGTTCATGGAGGTCTGCCTCTACATCATTGTCCCAGAAACTGAACCCTCCATCACAATCTGACCACCACGGCACTGGACATGTCCACAATAGCTCAACTTTCGGGACAGGATGCTGTTTATGAGCCAGTTCTCCTCGATGGTCTGGTCCTGCAGGATGTTGGCGTTTTTGTCTTCTTAGTCCACAGTATTTTAAGACCCCTTCTGAAGCATTTCAATTGAAAAGCTCCGCCATGTCTAGAAAAATTAACTAAAGGACCCTTGTCACTCAAGTGGCGCATCAGTCATATGATGTTTGAGTCATATTTGTATTAACTAATCGGCACTCATTGGGTGACATGGTCACTCTCATGCCGGCTGCCTTTACTTCCCAGGACTTTACTAGATACCCACTTTAGGCTGGGTCAACCTGAAAACCAAAGTCGTTTTTTTAGAAGATCCAACTTGATACAGAATTGAATCAATGAAAGGACTGACTTTCATTACTTGAGATGGGCAACACAAGAATTTGAAATTAAATAATAGCATTGGTTTCATGAACTAAAAGAGATGAAGCCTTATTACAGGTTTTCGAAAACAGAGTCTTACGACATATCTTTGGACCCATCAAAGATGCAAACAGCGGGGAATAGAGAATAAGAAGCAACAACGAAATTCATAATCTGTTTAAGTCACCATTGATCACTGGCATCATAAGAGCTAATAGACTTAAATAGTTGGGGCATACTGAGAGAATGTCAGATGACAGAGAAGTGAAAACTGTGTACACAAGGGAGATGAAAGGTCATAGACCACAAGGCAGACCAAGAAGACGATAGAGAGATAATGTCCAGACAGACCTGCAAACACTTGGTGTCACCAACTGGAAAGAGAAGGCCAACCAGTGAGATGAATGGAGGCAGGTGATATCTGCAGCAATGAACCTTAAGGACTCAGAATGCTGAAGAAGAAGATGAAGATTATTGGTTTCATGAATTTTCCCAAAGCTCTTTATTCTAATACAGTTTCCTATACCTGTATGTGCTTTCCTTCAATGGTTTGTGTGTGTGTATTAGCATCGTATCCCAGCACCTCGATTCTCTGTCCGTCCACAGTTTTAGGCATGCAAGCAGTGGCTGTTGCCAGCTGACTTTCTGCTGGCGCTGAGTGTTTGACATCATCCTAGGTAAGAATGATGATTATTGTATGAATAATGATAATTACAACAGTGATGATACTACTAGTGACAGTAGTGGTAGTAGCAGCAGTAGTAGAAGTAGTCATGAAAGCAGTAACAGCAGCAGCAGTAGTAGCAGAAGTAGTCATAGTAGTATTAAGAGCAGTAGTAGTAGTAGAAGTAGTCTTGGTAGTAGTAACAGCAGCAGTAGTAATAGTAGTAGTAGCAGCAGCACCAATATTAGTAATGACAGTAGCATCAACAGTAGCTGCTCAATAAAAATAATAATAGTATTCTAATAAAATAACAGATGATATATATTTATATAAAAGACATGTGGTGGGAAAAATAAGGAGAGACAGAGTCACCAGTAAATAACTAACACAGATAGTTGGTACAGTTTAGATAAGCGATTACACAGAACACTAAAGAATCAAATGGTTTGGTCATCTGGTCAGTACGGAACAGCCAGCTTCAAGACAAGAGGCTGACCTGAAAGAGATGGGTGGAGGGAGTAAAGGAGACGCTACAGAATCACAATATGACATTAACACAAGCTTCACAACTAGCAACAGAAAGGAAACTATACCTAACTCCTCTCTGTGTTGCTCTATGTCATTAGCAGTAGGAGAAAATAAGAAGAAAGAAGAGAGTGTAGTAATTTGTTTAAGCGAAATTGTTTCATTCATGTTCTGTGCAAAACTTTCAGGGACTAAAATATATTAGAATTCTTGCTTATTGGCTGCTTGTTCTTTAATGTTAAATGTTTAATTATGAATTAACATGACAGCACTTGAGACATTTCCATAAGTGCTTCATCCCCATGTTCAGCAGCAAGAGTACAGTTCCACTTCTGATGGTACCGGTACCAGTATATCTATCTAATCTTTCCCATAAGTGTTTTGTTGTCCAGATCCCCGAGTCACTCCTCACAGCACCATTCTCCTCAGACCATGATGATCCTTATGTGCCTCCGCACTGTTCACTTGCTCCCAAAGAGCCCTTTCAACATCAGTAAGCCATTCAGAACCAGCCTTGCTTGTTCCTTAAGAATTTTTAACTTTTTCTAACAGCCTCTTAAAAACAATACTGCAGAGGCTCAGTAGAGGAGAAGAGGCAGACCAAGAAAGACCTGGTTACAGAACCTGACTGACTGGACAGGCCTCAGACATGCAACCATGAAGTCCACCGCAACTGATCGCCAAAGGTGGAGAGAGCTGATCAGACAGTCAACAGAAACTGGTGACCCAACGACATGTAGTGTTATGGGATAATGATGACGAACTTCTGAGAGTTGAATTTTCAGCATTATTTCACAACACATTCATTTTCATTCAAATTGTTTCTACCTCTGTTGTCAAGAGCTGAATATTCTCTCCTTTTACATTGGCCATCTCATTCCGTCGAAGTTCAACTGATTTTTCTGAAGGTGATGCAAAGATGGTGTCTGCAAACATCTGCTCCATGGCATTTCCTGTCAGCTGTGACAGCAGCATCTGGGCAACTTTTGTCCACTGTGTACATTCAGTCTGCAAAAGTGTACAAAAATGACACATAACACGCCTTCTTCTCAACTTACAAAAATGACACATAACACACCTTATTCTAAACTTACAAAAATGACACATCACACCTTCTTCTCAACTTACAAAAATGACCCATAACACACCTTCTCAACTTACAAAAATGACACATAACACACCTTTTTCTCAACTTACAAAAATGACACATAACACACCTTCTTCTCAACTTACAAAAATGTCACATAACACACTTCTCAACTTACAAAAATGACACATAACACACTTATTCACAACTTACAAAAATGACACATAACACACCTTCTTCTCAACTTACAAAAATGACACATAACACACCTTCTCAACTTTCAAAAATGACGCATAACACACCTTATTCTCAACTTACAAAAATGACACATAACCCACCTTCTCAACTTACAAAAATGACACATAACACACCTTCTTCTCAACTTACAAAAATGACACATAACACACCTTCTCAACTTACAAAAATGACGCATAACACACCTTATTCTCAACTTACAAAAATGACACATAACACACCTTATTCTAAACTTACAAAAATGACACATCACACATTCTTCTCAACTTACAAAAATGACCCATAACACACCTTCTCAACTTACAAAAATGACACATAACACACCTTCTTTTCAACTTACAAAAATGACACATAACACACCTTCTTCTCAACTTACAAAAATGACACATAACACACTTCTAAACTTACAAAAATGACACATAACATACTTCTAAACTTACAAAAATGACACATAACACAACTTCATTTCAACTTACAAAAATGACACTTAACGCACCTTCTTCTCAACTTACAAAAATGACACATAACACACTTCTTCTCAACTTACAAAAATGACACATAACACACCTTCTTCTCAACTTACAAAAATGACACTTAACGCACCTTCTTCTCAACTTACAAAAATGACACTTAACGCACCTTCTTCTCAACTTACAAAAATGACACTTAACACACCTTCTTCTCAACTTACAAAAATGACACATAACACACCTTCTTCTCAACTTATGACTTATGCAACATACAACCATCTGCACTTATGAGCACCCCCCCCCCCCCCCCTCCCAAAAATAATTTTTAATTAAGATAACTACACTGGTGGGGATGAACAAGTTCCCAGAACTGATGCAATAGAGTATTAGACAATTAAACATGCATAGACTGAATTTTTGTGTTAAATGTCCAAATTTTATATAACCTTTTCGAATTAAAAAAAAAAAGTGTTGAAAAATATAAACTGACTCACAATCAATTCGACGTATGACCTGTAAGAACGGAACTCGGTCATAAATCGGTGAGATCCTGTACAGTCATACACCACTAAACAATATGTGCATTATCACCATCAGGTGCACTGCCAGACAACACTAGTGTCACCCCACAGATATCAGTCCTTGGTGCTCTCTGTGTTGGTTATTCCTCAATGACACCATCCAGCAAATTATGCATAAGTTGTTGTCAAAGAAGTGGACATTTTTCAGTTGTCCCTAGCTTCCACAGAAAAAAATAGACTGGAACTACTTTTATCAGTTACTGCTTTCCTCGTATGGTTTCTAGGACCCCACTGTGGGGAGGGAGGGAGGGAGGGAGGGAGGGAGGGAGGGAGGGAGGGGGGAATAGACCCGCTGTCATAAGAGTAGACTAATTAGGAATTTTTCTTTCAGCCTGAGAAGCGAGAAACCAACAGTGCACAAACAAATAAGCCAAAACTGTAAAACAGATATGCATGCAAAACTCAGGTTCTGGAACAATTTAAAAGTCCAGACGTGGATGAACAACCAGAACTTCCCGCCAGAATTTACAGCCAGTGAATGCAAGGAAGAAGAAGACAGTTGTGTGTGTTCCTAGAAATGGCATAAATTATAATTTCTGGAACTTTCCACAGCTTCCATCAAGAAAACTAGAATGGAACCACCGTTATCATTAACTATTTGTAACTTTGCACTTGTCTGCCGAGATAGTGGGGTGGGTTCAATCTTTGAAGTGACACAATTTATAATATCTGGAATTTTCAACAGCTTCCATTGAGAAACAAGAATGGAACTACTATTTTCAGTCCTGGAGGGATCAATATTCAACACAGCTATACTTAATTTTATTAATTATTTAAAACTTGTTTATATTTCACCCCATTAAAAAAAAAAACATTCTTTTGTATTTTGTTTCACAATATAGTCTTTCATGTACATATCTCCTCCCTCCCCCCCTCCCCCCACCCCTACTACGTATTTTTGGGTTTCAAGTTGACCGTAGCTGTTTAGAAGCTAAATTGCTTTGTCCAATGAGTTGCACTGTAACAGTTTATGTTGTATTTAGTACTCTAGTGATGAAGACTTTGGTTGAAACATTCAGTTGTATTTGTGGGCTTCCTTTCCATTCACACCACAGAGCTATCTATTCACATTTCAAGTTGTACCTAGCACTTACTGTTATCATTACCTAACTGTAACTCTCTGCTTTCCTGTCAAAACAGGGGTGCGGGTTGTGGGTTCAATACCTAGAAATGGTATAATGTATAATTTCTAGAATTATCTAGAAACTGTCTGGGAAGAAAAGGCAATGAGTCTTTGTACCAGGGCACCCCTGTTCAAATTTCATAATCTATAATATACGAATGTCTAACACTTTGCACCCATTGGTAGGATCTACATATTAGCTGTAACAAAAACAAGAATTACGACAACTAGGATAAAATGAGAAAGGTTTCTATAGGCCCTCAACCAACTCATGTCAAATCCTTCTATTCTTTTCTATCTTAGGCAACTAACACGTCTTCAGAATTTTTTTCAACATCACTCTACAGCTCCCTTCTCCATGCATTTTTGGGTCTGCCTTTACCTCTATGCCACTGTGAGTTCCACTGTAAAGACATTCTCATATTTTCTCAGTGTGTGTCCTATCCATACCACTGGAATTTATTTAGTTCTCTCCCAAAAAATGTTGATTACTTACCTTTAAACGCTTGAGGTCATTTAATTCACCGTCAGCATTATCCTCACGGTTGCCTTGTCTTGCTAGGGTGTTCTCTACTACAATGCCGTCACAGCAGCTGCAGATGTTAATTGAAATAGGCAGGTCATTATTCACCGCAAAGTCTTATCATGAACATGCCAAAGAATGGGATCACAGTAGCTTAGAGGAATGGTGGTTCCTGTGACACTTAAATTTATGGATTTGAATCACATTGAAGGCAATTTAATCGAGACACTTTTCAAACTAGGAATCCAAAATCCCCCCCTCCCCCCAACTCTCTATCTATCTCTCTCTCTCTCTCTCTTTCTGACACACATACACTGATCTCAGAGCAGTGGCTTTCATGTTTAGCCTTTTGGGACATGGTCTTATTTATTTTGGTGCCAACCAGCACACCAAGTCTACTGGTTACTTATTACCAAATTTGCATTAATTAACTGCCTGTGATCTCTCCCTTTTTCATATTAACCCTACTCAATCTCAGTTACTATAGAACTTCAGCTACTCAGCAGATGTATTTTCTGAACTTCTTTAGGTGGAGCATGTATATACAATAAGCAACTACATACAAGGCATACATCAAAAGAAGAAAATGACATAGATCACAGGGTAGACCAATAACATGTTAGAGAGATAACATCAGAGAACCTCTACAACAGCACACTGTGTCTATGGTTGTGACGGTTAAAAGAGCAAGAAATAGAACCTTCTTTGACACCCAAAGCCGTAAAAGAAGAAGTGAGGAATAAGAAGAAGCAGAAAAAGACGAATCAGAAGAAGAAAAAGAAGAAGAAGAAGAAGAAGAAAAAAAAAAAAGAAGAAGAAAAAAAATAAATAAGAAGAAGAAGAAGAAGAAGAAGAAGAAGAAGAAGAAGAAGAAGAAGAAGAAGAAGAAGAAGAAGAAGAAGAAGAAGAAGAAGAAGAAGAAGAAGAAGAAGAAGAAGAAGAAAAAGAAGAAGAAGAAGAAGAAGAAGAAGAAGAAGAAGAAGAAGCAACCGCTTCTGATAAAATGAGTTAAAGCAACAACTGGGACTGAAAGAGTTCAGACAGGAGGCCCAGTGTGCACAGAAAATCTCTCTCAAACAATGCGAAGTGTAGGCCTTACAACAATTTCTCTGTTGCGTTCACCAGCTTTAAACTCATCTGGAGTGTTCTGGTGGTTCATCCACTCTACTTGCCATGATATGGAACCTAAGGTTCAGCCATTAGTCTCATGCTCTGAAGGTGTTCAAGGGTTTTTATAATTTATCTAGGGTTCCCAGGTTGACTCAGTCTAAAACTGGTTCCAGGAAATGTCCTCAAAAGTAAAGGCAGCTAGCATGATTTTGATCATATCACTCTTGTACCTTAAGCCAGACCTGTCAATGACATGAACAAGATCCTTTACAAGAGCTGACCAGTATGATTTTGAACAATAAATCAATAAAATGAAACAATTTTCACTTGAATTATATGAAAATTCAAATAAACAGAACAGCTCTGTTTCAAACATAAGGATAATCTGACATTCTTCAAGATTTAAAGACAATTTAAAAAAAAAAAAAAACATCCATCTACAGTTCTCACAGTGTAACATAGTTTGAGAAGATTTCTAGAGACTCAACAAGAAGGTTGGCAGTTTCTGTCAGTTCTGGAATTGATGCACTTCCCAGGAGAGCCATTTCTGCCGCTTCTTGAGAGTTGTCCTTATGGTCTGGAGCTAGCCTCAGCAAAACCTGAACCATCCATCTGACCATTTCAGAGTGAAGAGAGGATACCTGCAATTAATTTTAATAAAATTTAAAAACAAAAATATAAGAATGTGAAAAAAACAGGTTCCAGGAAATGTCCTCGGAAGTAAAGTCAGCTTGCATGATTTTGATCATTTCACTCATCAAGAGCCAGTCGGTTTAAACTAATTTGTGTCTTGAAACAAATTCTAGATTTGTCAATGAAATGAACAAGACCCTTTACTGACCTACTTTACTGCTCGAGATGGCAGGAAGTCAGCCAGAAGTTTCATACATACAGACAGTATTTTCTTTTTTCATTGTTTTTCAGTCAAAAAGAGTAAATTTTACCATAGTATTATTATAATTATAATTATCAATTTAAAAAAAATTCATTTTATTTCTTTTTCTCCAATCCTCATCCAAGTGAGGTAAATGTGTTATGCCTGTATGAAGCAAAGCTGTGATATTTGTGCCTTTCCGCTGTCACATCCAACTTCTTTGGAAATTCCCAGTTAGTTTTTTTTACAACACTTGTTAACTCATGTGTGTGGTGATGATAATTTCCAGATCCGCAGTTGTTGTCCCTAGAGGGTCCATCCAGGGCAACTGACCACGTACAGACTGGTCGACCCTTATGGAAAAGCAGGGGCATGGTATGGCTATTACCTGCTACCAAGGAGGCTTCCATAAATGCATGCCGATACATGGCGGTATGGTACTGTGCTCACCTAAAGAAACTGTTACATCCTGCATGTGACTAAAAGTTAAAGGTTCAATTTGGCAGGATCAGCTTCATCTCATCTGGTTTTATCCCATATGGCTTGGTCTCTCTCCACAGAACAGCTAGCCACCTGCCAAGAGCATCGCACAGAGCACGAACTCCGTAGCTCTGGAGATGATCTAGCTATATAAATTATATTTATATATACGGAAGTGAATCATGGACAATTTTTAGATTAGTGAAATATTGTTTGGTAGCTGAGGAGATGTAGTTTTTTAGATGAATGATGAGAAAACCTTGGACAGATAAAAATAGTAGTGGAAATATCTTAAAAGAACCTGACGCATGAAGAGAACTGATTGTCCACATCAGGGGGAGACAATCTACATTCTTTGGTCATGTGATCAGTTGGAGAAAACTGGAGTACATCGTGACAGTAGGAAAGTTGGAGGGGAAGAGAGGCAGAAGGACAGCAAGAGAAAAGACGTTGGACAGTTTGACATCATGGCATGCAGGATCATCTGTATCAGAGTTGACTGAAAGTATACGAGACAGAAGGTTGTGGATAGACATGACTATTAATTAATGCCATATGGCACTGACTTTAAAAAGAAGAAAAAGTTGTATTAAAAGACATAATAACAAATGTGCAAAATCACATAATATATTATATGATCCTCTAAAAAAGGCTCTAAGTTAGAAATTTACAACTCCATATAAGCTCTACTAAAACTCATTAAATATAAACCTCAACTGTAGTTTCACAGACACCAGTAAGCAACCCACCTGTTCCACAAGTTTAGCATCTTCGCTGTTTATAGAATTACTAGCTTGCATAGCCCACTTCTGAGTCTGTCTAATTACATCACGGAAATCACAACTTCAAGAACAAAAACCATGCATTAAGAAAGTGATAAGGCAAATGAGTGTGCGTATGTGAATAACTTTACTCACAACAATATTACATATAACACTGCTAGTAAACAAATGTAAAAATACCTGTGCTTTCTCTATTTACTACTTTTGCGGTGTGTGCAGATTATGATTTTTTTTCTCGCGACAGATATAAATTCACAGCCTTATCAAGGATTCAAACATGGGTCTCTGTGTACGCTTCCATAAAAAGTAGTTTCATAGCAGATCCAGCCGCTGGGAGTGTGAACTGCTAGCTCTGTATACCTTTATAGGTCAAGACATAGGAAGTGCCCCCACTGGTGGCCTTTCCTGAAAATGCCCAGAACATTCTGGAATTATCTAGTACACATTTTTAAGAGGCTGGGTTGAAACAAGAGCCGAACTAACCTGAAAAACCCTGCCACTTTTGAGGATTGATCCCCACGGGTTTGAGTTGAGACACATACCCAATGGGGCAGCAGGCAAGCATTCTAGCCATTGCGCTACTGAGCTCCACTGAAAGAAATACTGAAATGAATTACAGGCCATATACTATATTTGTCCATGTAAAAGACACCAGAGGTTTAAGACCACCCCTATTATTTTTAGCCAAAATTAATCAATAAATATTTCAGTCAGACTCCATATATAAGACGACCTCTCCCCATTTTAAAGTTAAAATAATTTGGGACAACATATTGTCTTATATACAGAAAACATGGTATTTTTTGTAATCAGGACTTAAAAAGTTTCAATATTAGAGCCACATAAAGTCTTTATCCTTCTGCCCCATATACCAGATGGTGCCTAAGCCCTCAAAGCCCTCCTCTGCCATCTAATTCAGATAACTCCATGTCCTCTCTATCTCATTCACCTATTTCATTTCTCTTCTCCATGTGTATTATTCAGGTCTTTCTTGTTTCTTTTGCCCTACTGGCTGTAGTGAAACAACATTGTAAATACACTATCCAAATTTCTTAATATCAGTCCTGTCCGATGCTGGAGTCTTTTCCTCACTTCATTATTTTTGGAATTTGTAAATTTGAGAAAAGTCCCTTACTTAACCATCGCAGGCAAAGTCAGAAATGATATTAACAGACAGACTGTAGGAACAACACCATGCAGCAAATTCATTGAGAAACAGAAGGTCAAATGGTTTGGTCATCTAGTAAGAATGCAGCCAGAACAACTACCAATGCAGGCACTACATATGAAAAGGTTTAAAGTGAAAGCAAGAGGCCGACCTAGGAGAAGATGGACTGATGACATTAAAGAGCTTCTACATCGACAAGGAGTGACAGTAGCCATAGCTGCCCATCAAACAATGGATCGCAAACTGTTCCTTCCCACAACACTTAATGGCGAAAGTGAAAATTGATGATGATGACGTTTGATTCTCTCACAAAGCTCTGCATTAATGATTCTGACAACAGCATTCAATTCCTTTCCTCCTGTACATTCACAAGTTAAATGAACGTTTTTAGTTTAATCACCGACACACATTCTAAGCTGTTTATGCTCCATACTGCAGTAGTGATTTCACACTAATGATAAATACTGTAAGTTTTATAATAGGCTAATTTTGTTTGACATCCATAGATTTTGTAATAATGCGTAACTCCTCTTGTCTAGTGCGTTCTTACTTGCAACTATACTAAGTGGATGATAAGTGGACTGTGGTGTAGCGGCGGCGAGAAGCTTGCCTGCAGGAAATTTGTGAGTTCAGATCCTGACAGAAGTTGACTTTTTTCTTCAAAAATGACTTTAGTTCCCAGGTCGACCCAGCCTTAAATGGGTACTGGGTAGAGTCCTGGGAAGTAAAGGCAGCCGGCATGATGTTGACGACATCACTTACAGAGTGCAGACTGGTCTACAAAATATAGGTCTAGCCCTATATGCCCAATGTGCCTGAAGGTTAGGAAAAGGGTCTTTTACATCACTTTTACTAGGTGGATAGTGGATTTGGTGAACAAGAAGTAATTTATGAGACGCTTCAGGTGGTTTATGGTGCAATACGGATTACACCACTGGCAGATTATTTCATATTATAGTGACAACAAATGACTAAATAAGTAACTCTGTAATAGGTAAACATACTGTAGCAAGATATAAAAGGAGCAGCAATTCCCAAAGTGGGCAGTCTTGCCCACAACTTAAGGCAGCGGGAAGATGTAGAGCTGTATTAAACCTGTCACCTCCAAATTATACAAGATTATGTTGTATTTTATGTGAAACACAGTGGGTTTATTTTTGTGTATATGTGTGTCTTAGAAATTATTAAGACTTAGTATACATGCACTGAGATCTATGGCGACGCATGAATGCCTACACCAGCTGGCAAGACACTTGATGATAAGATACATGCACTCTTGACAGCAATTTTTTTTTTAATGTCATGAAAAGTCAGCATACAAACTGATAAAAGCTGTTGGAGATTTGAAGATGCAGAGAAATAAAACTGTTGATGTCAGTGCTAGCAAGTACTTGATGAGGATGATGATGATGACATGAACATAAAACTGCCCCTTTAAAATGAGTTAGGGATGTCATTTCTGAAACATGGGAGCTGCAGTTCAGAGATGTTTGGGAATCACTGATAAGGATGAATACAATATTGTGAATATCTTGCAGAAAAGTGTGTGAGTAAAATCCAAACAATATGTGTGAAAGCAGTCAACAGTGATCCAGTACAACATATATTAATAAAACAAACTGGCAAATGTTTAATCTAGTTTTTTTAATTTTATTTTTTTCAGCTCCTCTCTCTCTCTCCCCCTCTCTTTTTTCTTGTCTCTCCCTATATACACTTAAAAACATAGAAATATTGTTGTATATTGTAAGCCTTTTTAATCTTCAGAATTAGCCTATTCAACATTGATGTTTAGGCACTCAGAATATATCCTTGTGTGTTCTGCCTCTCTCTGAAGATTCAGAAGAACCTGAATTTTTAATTTCTATAATTGCATTAGAAATTTAACAAAACACATATGTCTGCTTCATCCTCTGTCATGAACTACCCAGTTAGTGCTACAGTGAATCTCTGATTAATAATAAGTAGTAATTAAATAAATAAATGTATGTACAGTCTCAACAATAAAGGTTGGCTTCATTGGACCACAGCAGTCTTGACCTTAAACTTTTTCATGGCTCGACTCTTGTATCATTCTCCTAAAACCATTAGGAAATTTTTTTTAACTAACCAGCATAGGCAATGAACCCTAGTACTCAAGGATCATGAGGTTGGATTGTGCTTAATTGTACAATCATTTACATCAGTATAATGTAACTCTTGCTCAAAATGAGTGTTCCTACTTTTGCAGGAAGACAAGCAAGAGGAGAAATAAAAAAATAAATGAATTTATGCGCTACTTTCATAGAGGCTAAATACACAAAAGAAACAGTAACTAAGGAAGCCAGATTTCTATAATATGTTCTGACTAAATGTTTGGGGAAAAAAAGTAGAACACTATAAATTCTGGCTGGGATTCACAAGGCTTGAGTTGCTTGGGCCCAAAAGAGTTCAAAGCTGAGTCGATTAAATAAGTGACTGATATCTTAACTGCATTGTCACCTGCTTCTCCATTAACAGTCAAATAAATCTTTCAACAAGAAGGGTATGTTTTGTTTATAATTGTTTTACCTGGAATGTTTTGAGGCCTCTTCTCCATCTGCACACTGCAAGGGGACATCACTCTGTTCAACAGCTTTGTTCAACAGCAAAGTCCATTCTTCCAGCACATGGAACACGTTTGCCCAGTCTGATTCCTGCAGCACCAGTGATTTAACAGCATTAGACCTAAGTCGCTTCTCCCATGTTTCCAGTGAGCTCTGGAAACTGATAATCAGACGCCCAAGACCTATAACAAGATACAGATAGCATTTTGCTTTCAACCCAAGACCTAGAACAAGATACAGATAGCATTATGCTTTCAACCCAAGACCTAGAACAAGATACAGATAGCATTATGCTTTCAACCCAAGACCTAGAACAAGATACAGATAGCATTATGCTTTCAACCCAAGACCTAGAACAAGATACAGATAGCATTATGCTTTCAACCCAAGACCTAGAACAAGATACAGATAGCATTATGCTTTCAACCCAAGACCTAGAACAAGATACAGATAGCATTATGCTTTCAACCCAAGACCTAGAACAAGATACAGATAGCATTATGCTTTCAACCCAAGACCTAGAACAAGATACAGATAGCATTATGCTTTCAACCCAAGACCTAGAACAAGATACAGATAGCATTATGCTTTCAACCCAAGAGTATCACAGCAGCTGCCACATGGAAGAAATAATGATAACAATAAAATAACAAGTGTAATACTTTCAGTTGCTCCCCCACTGGCTTACCACCGCAAAGAAAGGAATCCATTTATGTTTCTGTCTGCTTCTCAAAGAATGGCTGTATTTACTTTTCTCTACTTTCATTAACTCTTTGAATCCCAAACAAAGCATGACATGTGAATCACTATCTGCTGAATCCCCTGCCTAGTTTAATATGTTCTTCTTTCTGTTTTTGGTCAGAACACACTTAAGAAATCTGATTTGCCCAGTGGCCACTACAACTTTTATATTACTGTTTTGAAAAAAATGTGCACTGGTGAATTTTAATCACATTTCTTCATTTGCATCTCCTACAAAACCTTCTGGTGCTAAAAGAGTTAACCATTTCACTCCAGTAACATTTAAAAAAAATGAATACTAGCCTGAGAACACCAAGGTATGTAACTCAAAGATATTAGATAAAACTGTGTTGAAACAAGTCCCCTTGGTGAGTTGGCCCATGAGAAAAATAATGCAGTTCTCATGAGACTTATGGACTCAGTCACTGGAGTGGCTAGATTTGATGGCTGGAACATCCACGTCATGGACACGTGGTGATCTTGAGAACCAAAGTGCAATGGTATTGGTTTGAGGGCACCATTCTGCACATGGATAAAATGTTGCCTGAATATGTCAGCTAGTGGAAGCTACATTTCACCAATGCATTTTATACCATATCTTTTGCAACTGATGGTGTAAACAACATTGTGGCTTGTGCAATAGAATGCTTCAGTTATGTGGAAGGTGGCATTAGGGAAAACCAGACAGGACCACATACAGACAAGTCTTATGGCAAGAGACCGTGCCGAGGTGGGACTTGGAAGTATGATGTAATCGACTCTTGACTAGAACATCTTTGAGGTTATGGTCATGTCTGTAGGTCAATAGGGGAAGTTCAGAGAAAATCGTGCTAGTGGCAGGGTCAGCTAATGAGATGCAGAGGTGCCTTAGGAGAATGTTTTTGGCATGTATGTTGTGAGAGTTGTAGGTAAGTGAGAGGGTGGATCTGCTGTGGAGATGGTTAGGTTTGGAAGTGAAGGCCTCGGCTTGACTGATAGACCATGATTGGTGAAAGGCAGCAGACAAAATATGTTCAGGGTAGTCTCAAAGCTGGGTGAAAATCTAGCATTTCCGGAGCCCTTTGGTTGAAGTCACTGTTCTCCTAACATAGTCTACAGAGGCATAGAAGCTGGAGAAAGGAATGGAGTCCTTGTAGGAAGATTTGAGGAAGAATATGTAAATTTAAAAAGCATGGAAATCTGTAGGCTAATAGTATATTAATATGAGCCTTTAGAATCCAAGTTGACAGTGAGATCCAGAAAATGCACAGATGTCGGCAAAAAGCTGGAAGTAAGTCGGATGCTAGGATGGAAGCTGGAGAAAAAAATCAATGAAGTCATGCAGTTCCGACATGGGCATATCAGAGACAACAATGCAGTTTTTTTTTTATTTTTTTTTTTTAATAGTAATATGTAGATTAACATGGAGAAAACACATCAACAAGGCAGCAACCAAAGCCAGAAGGAGGGTAGCCATTCTGAGAAAACTAAGTGGAACCACATGGGGTGCTAGCGGGAAAATACTTAGAAAAGTTTACCAACAAAGTGTTCGACCACATCTTGAATACGGATCAACAGCATGGAGTTCGGCATCAAAAACCACATTGCAAGAATTAGACAAAGTGCAAAATCAAGCACTCAGAGTTACCACAGGCAGTATGAAATCAACACCTATAGCTGTGATGGAGAAAATGGGGATGACCCAAGCACTGAGTGAACGCAGAGACACCAAGATGCTTTTACAAGCAGAAAAGTTTTCTTAGTATGCCCAGTCACCCTATGAATGAAAGATTCCAAAATTTAGCTTTGGGACGACTAAAGAGAAGTAGTTTTATCCACCAGGCCAAACGGCTCGGAAGACAAACCACTGATTTTACCTGCAACTGATAGATCCTTAAATGCTGTCCCAGAACGGACCCCCTGGAGAGAGGAGTATAAGTTTCCAATACACATCAAGACTGAAGTGAAAGGGGTATTTGACAAGGAAGAACAAAACAGTGTGCAGCGCAAAACAGCCACCCTCAGTCTACTTGATGATGAATACCCGCAGAACCTTTGGGTCCGTGTTTACACAGATGGGTCAGCAGAAAGCGCAGTCAGAAACGGAGGTGCGGGAGTGTACATTGAGTATCCTAATAATACCAGGGATACAGCCAAATTACCAACGGGAAAGCACTGTCACAACTATGATGCAGAAGTTCAAGCCATCAAGATAGCGGCAGAGAAACTACTAAATACAGGGTATTTTTCACAACCAGTGGTATTCCTGACAGATGCAAAAGCAGTACTTCAGTCACTCCAGTCTGGAAAATTACCAAGCATACGGACACTATTATCCGAACTAGGCAACCGCTGTAAATTAGTAATGCAGTGGATACCTTCCCACTGTGGAGTTCATGGAAAAAAAAAGCTGATAAACTAGCTAAGGAAGGTGCAACTGAATAACAACCTAACATACCAGTCTCTTATCAACAGAAGAAGAGAATGATCAAATCAATCAGAATGCCACTGAAACTGGCACAAGATGATTACCATATTATGGACAGACCAGAGCAAGTCATTATCCTTCGCCTTAGAACAGGGCACAATCGACTTCGCTCCCACATGTACAACAAATTTAAGATTGGCCAATCAGCCATGTGTACTTGTGGACTGGCACCTGAAACAACAGATCACATCCTTCAAGACTGTCCCAGATTCTACGCTTTCAGGCAAAACCTTTGGCCAAAAGAGACACTTGTGGAAGTCAAACTTTACGGGCCGCTTAGTGAATTACAAAAGACAGTGAAATTCATACTAGAGACAGCTTTGCAGATATAGACAATTTATTTCATGCGAACGAAAGAAGAAGAAGAAGAATAGTAATATTATTTTTAATATTAACAGTAATTTAATAGTAATATTTTTAAATAGTCTACAATTACTGAGACTATAGTTGTTTATATGATTAACAGTATTAACAGATTCTATAGTTACTTATATATAATAGTCCATAATTGAATTTCTATAGTTATCTTATACCTTTATTAGTCTATAATTTCTGAAACTGCTACTCCAGAAATGATAGACTTCACCCCCGTACTTGTACACAGAGTTATTGAAGCAAGGTGTTGATCAGTTGTTTTCTTGCTTACTTTTTCATAGTTTATCTAAGTTAGCCTATTCACACCTACAAGTTTATTATTTTAAAGTAACAACTATTGAAAATAGAAAGATACAAAGCAACTTCTGTATTATTAGCTGACGACACTGATAATTAGATAATCACTGACAGCTCAGACTAAATTGGAAGTGTCAATAAAATAAAAATAAAAATAAGCCATTTGGAAGTGTCAATGAAAAAAAAAATGCTAGCTGAGAAAAAGGTACTGGAAACACAAATGAAGAATACATACCATGTTCACCAGTGATCCTGTCATGGAATTCTTTGTGCAACTGCTCAACATCCTGAAGATTCATTTAAGACATGTTTGATAACAGAATAAAACAAGTATCCCATATAAACTGTTTAGCTAACAGATCATCCTCACTGCACACCCAACAGTCCATGTATGCTCAGATGCCCTCTTCACTTTATCCTTCAGACTAATGTTTAACCTTTTCATCAAGTTAATGCTTTAAAAAATATTTCATGCCAAAAAATGCTTACATAACAACTATTGTACACAGGTAACAAATAAATTGTTGAACACTTTTTATCTACAATCTAAAATTTTTTGTTTCTAAATAAATAAAGATACGCAAAGGGAGTTATCAATAAACAAGAACAGAGTGAACTATTAAATGGAGTGCATTCCCCAGGGCCTCAAACAGATATGTAAGGGGTGACTCCTGTCATGACCTCATGACCTCTATTAGCACTACACATATATAAATAGAACCAGTGACATTTAACTACGATTTTTGAGAACAGGTACCTGCAGAAATAGAAATATGTCAGCATTGACAAGGATGCATCACAACCAGAGACAGCCGTCTTAGGGTAATAAGGATAAAATCTAGAGGGTCGACTTTTATTTTAAACTTTTATTTTTTAGACTTAATTGGCCCCGATGGGTAATGTGATCAATAATGTGTCAGCCATATTTACTTCCTAGAACCGATTGCTGTTGTGGGCTGAGTTGATCAGGAATTCATGTTAATTATTTACTTGTTTAATCCCTGCCTGAATGGAGATACACATACAAGACTTCCAGGCTAGCAAAGGGAAAACTTAACATTCAACAGCTTTACCTAATATGTTTGAGTTACGACCCTTGTCTGTCTCAGTTTTCTCAGGCTACAATTAATTTCTGGTGTTCACACATGTGTCATAGATTCAACTGGCAAGATAAACATGTGGATTTCTCATGGAGATACTTCAATGAAGTGATTTTTTTTTGTATGCTCGTTTGCATTTGAGGCATCATCTATTAGTTTAATGTGCTGATGAAGGCTTTCTGGCCTCAGCATTCCCTTGCCGTTTATGTTTGTGATAATGTGAACCGGACTATGTCTTCTTTGTGTCTGGTTTGATATCCTTTCATGAAACTAGGCTGACAGGTAAACATGCTAGTTACTGGGCGACAACAGTTCATGAATGGTGCCAAACAAGAAATAACAATAACTTCTTCCTCTTCTTCTTTTTTTTTCTGGTCCTTTTATGTCTGTCAGAATTAGGTTTTGAAGAGGCATTAGGTGCGAGCCCTGGTAAGATGATGTAGTTTCTGTTTGGCACAAAAATAAACATTCTAACCTGCACAGTTTGTGGTGACAGCACTAATGATGTGGCCATTAGCACCCCCCCCCCCTTCCCTCCCCCACCTCAACCAGTCTACACGCATGGTCTTGAGACATGGCGTCTGCCTAAAGTGCTGAAGCTCCGGGTTCAAGCCCCGGTGAAGGCTGGGATTTTTTCACGTGGATTTCTAGTAATTCCCCCCCTGGTTTCTGGTTAGTGAGATCAGACTCCCATGTGCATTGTTGCGGACGTAAAAATTCCATTGGCAGTTGGAAATCAAAAAAGAGTAGCCTAACGGCGCTGCCCGGGCAAAATTTGGAGTTAAAAATCTGGATAAAGTATTTCAGGATCCTCTCCGGTGCTACAGAGTTCATGCACTGAGCTGAAACCTTCAGATTCAGGCTTAAGTCAGAAGTAGAACGGAGCACCTATGGGTTACTACCCGTGTGCCATATATGTTGATCCCTTGTTTAAACCTAACCCTGAAAGGTTTTAAACATGGCCAGTAGTAGTAGATAGGGCGCTCTGTGGTGAACTATCTGGTGGTAATCTTGACACATGACCAAACCATTGGATTTGTTATAACTTGATGTAGTAGTTTAGTACAGGTTCCATCCCAACGGTTTTTCTGATATGGTCATTTCTGATTCAGTCTCTTCTAGTTACATTTTAAATCTGACGTTGACATTTCAGTTTTGTTGTTATTGCTAATGTCCATGTTTGGCACTGGTAATACAATATTGGTAAAAATACTATACTTAACAGTGCTCTTTTGGTTGAATGTTGAATTAAGAATCAACATCACAGCACTAGGGATACTCCCATAAGTGCTCCATCCCCATCTTCAGCAGCAAGCAAAGAGTTCCAATTCCGATGGAACCAGCAAATGTCTGATTGTAAATCCATCTCCTCCTTCCCCTGAGAGTTCAGCGTTGGCCAGATCTTCTGGTAACTCCTCGCAGCGCCATTCTCCTCAGAT
Organism: Candidula unifasciata; assembly: GCA_905116865.2. Lineage (NCBI taxonomy): Eukaryota > Metazoa > Mollusca > Gastropoda > Stylommatophora > Geomitridae > Candidula > Candidula unifasciata. The sequence continues at coordinate 671,774 of CAJHNH020000746.1, forward strand.
CATAATGATCTATCTGCGCCTCTGCAGTGTTCACTTGTTCCCAGAAGGCCCTCACAATATCTTAACCAATTCATCACCAAGTGGTGGAGAGTCGGCCAGTCTATCTGCCTGCTCATTTCCCAACACACCAGCATCAGCTGGGGAGAATATATCCAAAGGATGCTAGCTTTTGGTGTCAACTATTACATTTTTAATTCTATAAAACAAGTGTAATCTGGAGTGCGCTCACATACGCACCCATGCATGTGCGCACGCACCCATGTTCGCATGCGCACACACATACACAGAGAAAGAGAGAGAGAGAGAGATTTCCCTGATTACCTTGTTAAGTGCAAGCATGTTGATCTGTTCAGGATGTACTTTACTGCCACCAGCACTGTGTCGTGCAAAGATCTCTAAGGCACTGTCTGTCCAGCCTTCCATTTCTTTACAGATCGCAGAGAATGCCTCGTTGTTGCTTAGGTAAACATCTCCTCCAAATGTGTCTGTCTCCTTGGTTATCAACTATACATGAAAAAATCATCACCACATCCATGTGAACATGTGAGTCAGAACTAACAGTAAAATAACTTCTTTTGTCCTAAAGTTTTACACAGACAGAGAGGTGTTATATGTTGTCTTTTGTCAGTTGTGTAAATTGTATATTGTATTCTTGTTGTAAAATAACAAGTGTCGGATATCCTTTCACACTGTGAGGTGTACTGGGTATACAAGAGGTTTGAACAACAGATCAACATCATGGCACATGGGTGTAACCCATAAGTGCTCTGTTATTCTTCTAACTCAAGTCTGAGTCCGAAGAAGCTCAGCACAGTGCACAGGCTTTGTAGAACCAGCGAGGATCCTGAAATACTTGGGTAGATTTTTAACTCCAAATTTTGCCTTGGCAGCGCTGTTAGGCTACTCTTTTCAATTTCCAACTGTCAAGGGATTTTTTACGTACGCAACAATGCACACAGGCTTCCGATCTCACTACTCAGAGACCAGGGGGAATTACCAGAAGTCCAAGTCCATGAAAAAAAAAATCCCAGCCTTTACCAGGGATTGAACCCGGGACCTCTAGCACTCGAGGCGGACACCATGCCCAGAGACCACGCAGTCCCCATTGGGCATACAACAAAACTGAAGTACCCAAGTCTTGTATTTATGTATTTCTTGTGTTGTTGTTTCCTCACAAAGAGAAGAAGAATCAATGTATATTTCACTGCAACTACTCGATTCCATAAGATTCCTAGCGAACAAAAATTCTAAACTTGCTCCTCCTTCAACTGACTAGTTACCTTGTTATATTGAGGAGAGTTTTCTTTGCTGTCTTATTTGTATTTTAATTTATTGTGGTGTACAGTTACACCTGGTTTTCCTTTTTTTCTTGGTCTTCCATATCTGGTGTGGTCTTGTAGGTCCTGGTAGGGTCTGGTATTCTTTTCTTGTCTCAGTGGGTTTTTGCTGTTTGGTTGCTGGGGCTTGGCTTTCCGTGTGTCTGTTGCCGTGCTAGGGCCATTAACGCCAGGTGCTGAGTTTCTGCTCTGAAAGGCCCACGGTTTCATTGTAACTACTCAGAACTTTGTTTTTCTTATAGCCCATGCTGTGTGGCATTGGCAATTGTTGTGTGCAATCTGAAGATTCACACTAGGGCAGACTGCTCATGAACAAGAGATACGACAAGAGACATGGCCTGACTTGCCAACAAAAAAATTAACAGAAGACAGTAGCATAAAAGTGAGTGAATGGCAGAGGCTTGTCTTAATACGTTCTTGATGCCGCCGTTCATGGGAAAGCAAATGCTCTGACCTCCAGAATGAAGGTAAAAGGAGTTATCCTGCCATTGTTAAGAAAGGTGATTGTGATACATTCATTTCATGGATACGCACATTTACACGTGGAGAGTTATTACATAAACGTATTCTGTCGCCTGTCAACAACATATCGTCGAGTGTAGAAGTTTCAACAGTTGACTTAGTTGATAGCGTTTTCTGTTTGTGGCTGTGGTTAGCATTTGTTACCCCATAGAGTAATAAGTTTTTTGGTGCGGCATTGACCTGGGATGTACTAGAGCAATTATCGCTGTACAGTAATTATGTCTAGTGCTACCTTCTGTCTCATGTACTTTCAATAATTTATGACACAGATGATCTTCCATAACATGATGTCAAAATGTCCGGCATCGTCTCTCTATCTCCCTCTGCCTCTTCTCCTCTCCAGCTTTCCCACCGTCACGATGTACTCCAGATTTCTTCTTCTGATACAGGCAATCAGTTCTCTTTATGAGTCCATTTTTTCTTTCAAGATATCTACATTACTTTCTTATCTGTCCAGTGTGTTCTCATCATTCATCTATAAAACCCCATCTCCGCTGCTTCCACATAATTTGTGACTAATTGGCTAACTGTCCATGATTCACTTTCCTATATCAGGATAGAACTAAGGATTTATGAAACATAAATCTGATATATCCTCACATCTGCTCAATCTACAAACCTCAAGCCAAGCTGTCATCCCTGCAGTCAGAGACCTGACAAACTCCTCGTCCGGTATCTTGTCCACGCGATTGTCCAGATTGCTGAAAGTTGAGAAGGACAAGCATATAGGTTAGAGATCTGTGTGGGGAGGTGGGGGAGTGTCTGTGTAGGGAGGTGGGGAGTGTCTGTGTGAGGAGATGGGGGAGTGTGTGTGTATACATTCACACATCCACACACATACACCTATGCATGCATACATAAACACATACATCCATACATGCATACAGACACACATACACACACACGCATGCAAGCACATGCATGCACGCATGCACACACACACACACATACATACATACATATATACATACATAGAGAGAGAGAATGAAAGCAATAATTAGAAAGAGTAAGAGAAAGAGAGAGGGCGAGATAGAATGAGCAAATGAAAAAGAAGACAGATTTAAAGGTTATCTCAATAAAGCAAAAGCTCAGTCAAATCAACAATTTTTTTTTTATACCTCTTCACTTACACATATTTCTGCTTGAAGATGGTCAGCTGACTCTGAACATCATTTCTCATAGTCTTCATCGCCTCCCTCATGTTGTCTTCCCTCTGCTTTAGTGAAATGTTTAGATCTTCCACAAGGTCGCTCCAAGCCTCCACATGGCCCTAGGAAGTGTAAATATACATACTAAGTAAAGTAAATCTCGGTGTGGGTACCCCGGCCCCATTTTGGAAAACAACAAAATAGATCCACTGTACTCCAAACAAGAGCGTTGTAGAAGGGGACTAATTATGGGTGTTTCTGTCAAAGTCGGAGTGCATCAGCCTGGTAGCCAAGGAACCAAGTCTGCATACAAATAAGCCATGTCTGTATGGTGGATGTGAATGCAAAACTCCAGTTCTGGATCAAGATCAAAATCTAGGAATGGAGGGGGGGGGGGGGGGGGAACGACCAGAAGTTACTACTGCAATCTGCAGCCAGTGGACGCTAAAAAGAAGAACAAGAAGTATAGATTTCATTATTCACTCTTGAGACATAGTGAGTATATGGTGCATCGAAGAAGCGGTGCTGTCCATGGCAAAGTAGGAAATGTTTGCCCCATGTTTTAAAGGTTGTGGGTTTGGTTACAGTTTCCATTGTTTGATTCATGAGTGCCGGTGTTTCATAGATCCTTGGGGTTTACCACACTGGAGCTACAAAATTAATGCCGTTTGCAACATTTCTGACAGGTGAAAAACCACACTGTGAAGTGAGATCAAGTCGTATGGGATAAACTAGTGCAAAGAAGTCAATCCTCTTGTCTTCAAACAATTTAGAAAAAGTAAAGGAGGGAAAACCCATAGTTTTAAAGACAAAAGAGGGAAAACCCATAGTTTAAAAGACAAAAGAGGGAAAACCCATAGTTTAAAAGACAAAGGAGGGAAAACCCATAGTTTTAAACACAGATCAGTCTGATTAACTCTTTTAAGTTCAATAGATTTGGCAGCAGATGTTGAATGTAGCAATCGCCATATTGAAGAATACACATCAATGTCTTGCTTCTGAAATACAACTTATACTGTGCTGCATGTTCAAATACCTAGCCAGATTTCCTTAGTGTATTCAGACTAAACATAAAGATTTAATTACACATAATGTATTGCCTGATACAGATGTAAAAGCTGATCACATGTGATGCGTTACTTAGGGCAGAAAGAGTTAAGATGGCATATAGAATATTTTGGCAGCAGCGGTGGTGTAGCGGCTAGATGCTCTCCTGTGAATCTGAAGGTCAAGGGTTCCGGTCCTGTCAGGGCCAGACTTTTTTTTTTAAAATGAACTTGACTCCCAGGCAAAGTCATGGGAAGTAAAGACGGCTAGCATAATAATGATGACATCATCCAGCCAGTGCTGATTGGTCTATAAAATGTAGGTCTAGCCCTATATGCCCAATATGTCTGAAAGCGTGGAACAGGGTACTGTACTTTACAAAATATTACACTGGTGGGGGAAAGGGGGCAGGGAGGGTGAGATTGTTCAGTTTTATTTATTGAGAGAGACAATGTGATGTGTGTTTCAGTGGAATTAATTCCATTTGTGTGCTTCATCACATGTTGATGTAACTCTTTAATAATGCACTGATGAGATAATTATAAGCAATTAGATCAATAATGCACTAAGAAAGACAAGAGACAATGTGATGTGGGTTTCAGTAGAATTAATCCGCTGATAGTAAAGTAAATAAAGGTACTTTTCCATGCCTTTAGGTGTATAGGGCATATAGGGCTAGACCTATATTTTTATAGAGCAATCGGCACAAGATAGGTGATGTGGTCAGCATCACGCCGGCTGTCTATACTTCCCAGGACTGTATCTGGTACCCACTCGAGGCTGGGTCGATCTGGGAGTCAATTTCTTTTGTTTTTTAAAGTCCCACTCCACCAGGGAGCAAACCCACGACCTTCTGATCCGCACGTGAGCGTCGTCGCTACACCATGAAACTCCCATCACATGGTAATGTAACTTTTTAAAAATGCGCTGATAAGATACAGTGACACATGTTTGGCAATAAATTGTGCAATGTATTTTTGTGTGTGCATTATTTATATTATGTTTCTGTTAGCATCTTCTATTTCTCAGTTTATGCTAGTTACACGCATAAGCAAGCATACACAAGAAGCGTTACCTGTATTTTTGTAAGGAGATCTGTGTCTCTATCACTCAGAAGAATGGTAAAGTGACTTGCCAGTTTGACCCAGCTTTTCTCCAACAGTTGTAGCCTTCTTGCTGTGTTTAATTTATTTTCCTCCGTCACCTTAAAAAAAACACCACGACATTGCTAGAAATTAGAATGTGAGATGGAAAAAACATGAAAAAAGTTAGCAAAAAGGGGACCTGAAAAAGAAAGTTTATATGAACAAAGTTAACATGAAGTTTATTGGAAAAAAGTTAACACAAAATTAATTGAAACAAGAGTAATGTGAACAAAAATTAATATAAACAAGAAATATTCATGAACAAGTCTTTTGTTCTTTCTTCTTGTTTCCTACTGCTAATGCTGTAAAAAGTTGCAGAGAGGAGTAATGTATGTATGTAGTTCCTGTCTTTTGCTAGTTGTATAGCTTATGTTAATGTCATATTGCATTTCAGTGGTGTATTTATTTTTAAGACCACCCATCTCTTTCTTGGTCAATCTCTTGCCTAGTAACCTGCTGAATGCATGTAGTTGCTGGCTTATTTTGTTGCATTCCGGAAATGATTTTGTTCCCCTTTTGACATTATACGTAATAATTCACAAGTAACTATGCCTACCATTGTTCTTAGTTCTTCACTGGTGATTCTGTGTCGTCTTTTTTTTCCTGCCGCATTTTTAGACATCTTACATGTTATGATTGTTTGCTTACATTTTTCTAGGACTGTACACTAAACAACGTAAATGTGACCAATGTTTAAAAAAAAAAGTCAAGATAAACAAACTTAACATAAAAAAGTTCACACAAATGTAACATTTCATAAAAATATTCACACAAACAAATGTAACAAAAAAGGGTTAACACAAACAAACGTAACATAAAAATGTTCACACAAACAAATGTAACACAAAAACGTTCAACTAAACAAATGCTACTTAAAAGTTTTACACAAACAAATGTAAAATAAAAGGTTCACACAAACAAATGTAATATAAAAACGTTCACACAAACAAATGTAACATAAAAACATTTACACAAAGAAATGTAACATTAAAAAAATTCACACAAACAAATGTAACACAAAAACATTCACACAAACAAATGTAACATAAAAACATTCACACAAACAAATGTAACATAAAAATGTTCACACAAACAAATGTAACATAAAAATATTCACACAAACAAATGTTACATAATATGTTCACACAAACAAAAGTAACATAAAAGGTTCCCACAAACAAATGTAACATAAAACGTTCAATGTAAAATAAAACTTTCACACAAACAAATGTAACATAAAAACCTTCACACAAAAAAATGTAACATAAAAGGTTCCCACAAACAAATGTCACATAAAACGTTCACACAAACAAATGTAACATAAAAACATTTACACAAACAAATGTCACATAAAACGTTTACACAAACAAATGTAACATAAAAATATTCACACAAACAAATGTTACATAATACGTTCACACAAACAAAAGTAACATAAAAGGTTCCCACAAACAAATGTAACATAAAACGTTCAATGTAAAATAAAACTTTCACACAAACAAATGTAACATAAAAACCTTCACACAAAAAAATGTAACATAAAAGGTTCCCACAAACAAATGTCACATAAAACGTTCACACAAACAAATGTCATATAATATGTTCACACAAACAAAAGTAACATAAAAGGTTCACACAAACAAAATGGATGGTGGCAATGGTGTTTACTATTGGTGAATGCTCACCTTTAAAGCCAAACAATAAGCAGCAGTGGTCCACATTTCCTTCTCCTCAGACAGCACAAACACCTGCCTCTCTAGCCTCCGCCTCTGAAGTTCATACAGGTCATGGTACTCGGCAAGCAGACTGGCATTCTTCTGGGACTCAGCCAGAGCACTCCTCAGCTGTGTTAACACACACACAACAAATATTGCTGGGTTTAGGAGTAGAGTTACATGGCTAAACATACACAATGACTTTCTAGACTCAGTTAGTGAAACAGGTGTTGCCTTCCCAAAGAATGTTAGCTGCATGTTATGTGCTGAATACATTTGGTATGTAACTATGCCAGAGGTCAAAGGTAGTTTGAATGCAAATGAATATTTATAAGTAGGCTAACAGAGACTAGTGCAAAATACTCATGCCACTTAGAGTTCATGAAACACAGATAACTTTAAATTCATTCGTAGCTGGGTCATGAATACTGCCAGATGGACTGCTTGCTGGAAAAACCCGTGGTAGTTTGATTTAGTAACTCTCAGTCAGTGACATAGGATGGATGTGTGTGGACGTGTGTGACCTTTGTTCTTCGCAAAGTGTATTATTTTATTCTGATTGGATTGTCCAGTGTAATTTGGAAATGCTATTCTCGTCAGCTTGTCAAACTGTTTGATCTTTTGGTCTTTAATTATTTGTATTACAGATTTTAGTCGTAGTTTTCTTTTTTCTAATTCATTCATTTTTTCTTTTAAAATTGTATCTCTCCACTCTAGCAGCTAAAAGGAAAAGCAAATACTTACATCTTCCTGTGCTTTGAGTGCTTCCTTGGTGACTTTTTGGTCATGCTCTTTCACGTCTGTCAATTCACTGAAACGTTAAGGAAGTCAAAAAAGGGGAAAATGATATGAGTTTTGAAACACACTAGGCTAATTCTAATTCAACACAATATGAATGAATGAAGAGGTGACATCTCTGCACATGAGGATATTTTCAGGCATGCTCTTTACATCTGTCATTTTACTGATGTGTGAATGATGTCAGAATAAGGGAGATATCATATGAGTTTTGACATGCATGAGGCTGATTCTGTTTAACAAAAAAATTAATGGGTAAATAAATTAATCAATCAATCAAAGAACCAAGGACCACAAAGGTGTCCATGACATGGAGGTGACAGCCATTAAATCTAGCCACTGCAGCAACAGAGTTCGCAAAACTCTTGAAAATCGCTTTATTTACACCTTGGGAACTCTGGCACTTATAGGACTAAACTGTCAACACAGCTTCATCTAAATCCCAGGGGGCTGAACTGCCTACACAGTTTCCCCTTATCCTCAAATGACGGCCCCTGGCACATCCCTGGATATACATTTTCTAGGCCCCACGTGCCTCGCCAGACAATTGTCTTGACATCGACCTGGCTGCCATGAGATACAAAGATAAGTGATATTGTGTATTTGTCTAGTTTGTCTAATCCATGTATGTGCTGAAGAAGGCTCCACAGCCGCAACATTCACGTTTTGTTTGTGTTTGTTATATTGTGAAGCTTGCTGATATTCTTTTCGTTCGGTTTTAAATTTTTCCAATGAAAGAACTGATATCATTGTATTTAGGATCTCTCCAAGTTTGCTTTTTTCCTATCTGTCCGAAGGACGGGAAAAGAAAACGGGGAAAGACCAAGAGAGATCCCACGTAGAACTTTCATCAGGGAGGGCTTAAACACGGGCCTAAAAAACATCCAAGACCTAAAGCAGGTGGCAACAAACCGCCAGACAAGGAGAGCTGTGACCTCTGCCCTATGCACTGCCTTAGGTTCTAGAGGAAAGACTAACTAATTCACTGATGGGTGGATGTTATCCAACAACAACAAAAAAGTAGAAAATAATATGAGTTTTGAGATGCATAGGGCTTATTCTATTTAACAAAATTTGAATGCATCAATCAAGAATTTGACTGCACTTGGGATATTTTCATGCATGCTCCATCCCCTTTCTCATTAGCTAACGAAGAGTTGCAATACTGACAGTGCAGTAGCAAACTGATTACAAGATTGCCTGCACTTTCAACAAAATTCATTGTATCCTGTTTAGTTTTCTCTAAGTTCAAATATATGAAATATATGATCTATTTTAATTTCAGGAACTATGGTAGCTGGCATGATACAGACCATCTCTCTTCTGCCTTTCTAACCCCTAATGGAGCATAGGCCCTCAACCAGATCATGTCAGGTTGTTCTATTGTTCTTTATTGCATGCAGCTCTCCTCATGTCCTCCCCATGATTATAACATTATTCTCTAGCTCCCTTCTCTTTGTGGTTTTTGGTCTTCCTTTATTTCTATGCCCATGTGGGCTGCAGTGCAAAGACATTCTAGTCATATTATTCTCAGGTTTTTTCAATGTGTGTCCTATCCACTGCCAGAGTCTTTTCTTCACCTCTTGGTCCAGTGGTACTTGTTTAGTTCTCTCCCCAAACTCTACATTAGTGATTCTATAATACCATTTAATTCCCTCTATTCTGCGCAGGCCCCAGTTAATGAATATTTGTGGTTTATTAGTAATTGCCTTAGTTGTTCTCAATCATTGATACAGACCATTTACCCATCAGATGCAGTTTTGTCCATAAAAAAAAATATGAAGCTCGCACCAAATGCAGTTTTGTCCATAAAAAAAATATGAAGCTCGCACCAAAGTCCTCACAGTTTGCACAGAAGACTACTTTTCTCTATTTAAATTTCATACAGTGGTGTTTATAATGCAGATTATGATGGTGATCATGATATCATCCCTTTACCTATTAACAAGTGCATTTTAAAACATGCATTTTATCAGATTTAAAAAAAAAAACTCCTGCAAACAAATCCCATTATTGCTTAGAAAAAACATTTCTGTATATTACACACAATCTTCTTCTTCTTCACTTCCTCTTTTACCGCTGTGGGTGTAGAGGGAGATATAAGGTTCTGTTTCTGGCTCTTCTGGCCACCTCGACCGTAGGCACATCCTGCTGTTGTAGAGCTTCTCTGATGTTATCCTTCCATCTTGTTCTTGGTCTCAGAATGAATTGTAAAATGTGGCTGTGAAGTATGGACAGTTAGTAAACAAGCCACACAAACAAAAAATACTTTGAGGCCTTAGTGACGTGGATTACAGAAGCATTAATTTCGAGGTATGACCCAAAAATCCAAGTGGTAAATTTGTGTGTGTGTGTGGAATCACAAGATGTATACTTTTTGAACATACCCCTAATTGTGGTCCTAATTTCTGTACAGACAATATCACATGCTCTCCACATTATGACAGGCACTATGCGCTCTGCGTCAATATCAGACATGGAAACAATTACTAGTTGCCATGCTCTGGAAGACAGGAGAGATAGAAAGCTCCTCATCCAGCTCTCTAAATACCATCACTTGAAAGAACAACCAATGCACAGTGACTGCACACATGTTGATGAACATGTTTCATTAAGAACACAAATACCAAGCTCACTGACCTCACACTCCCTCCCATAGTACAAGCTGTTTCACTGAAACCTTACAAGCTCACTGACCTCACACTCCCTCCCATAGTACAAGCTGTTTCACTGAAACCTTACAAGCTCACTGACCTCACACTCCCTCCCATAGTACAAGCTGTTTCACTGAAACCTTACAAGCTCACTGACCTCACACTCCCTCCCATAGTACAAGCTGTTTCACTGAAACCTTACAAGCTCACTGACCTCACACTCCCTCCCATAGTACAAGCTGTTTCACTGAAACCTTACAAGCTCACTGACCTCACACTCCCTCCCATAGTACAAACTGTTTCACTGAAACCTTACAAGCTCACTGACCTCACACTCCCTCCCATAGTACAAACTGTTTCACTGAAACCTTACAAGCTCACTGACCTCACACTCCCTCCCATAGTACAAGCTGTTTCACTGAAACCTTGCAAGCTTACTGACCTCACACTCCCTCCCATAGTACAAACTGTTTCACTGAAACCTTGCAAGCTTCCTGACTCCACACTCCCTCCCATAGTACAAGCTGTTTCACTGAAACCTTGCAAGCTTACTGACCTCACACTCCCTCCCATAGTACAAGCTGTTTCACTGAAACCTTGCAAGCTTACTGACCTCACACTCCCTCCCATAGTACAAGCTGTTTCACTGAAACCTTGCAAGCTCACTGACCTCACACTCCCTCCCATAGTACAAACTGTTTCACTGAAACCTTGCAAGCTTACTGACCTCACACTCCCTCCCATAGTACAAACTGTTTCACTGAAACCTTGCAAGCTTACTGACCTCACACTCCCTCCCATAGTACAAGCTGTTTCACTGAAACCTTGCAAGCTTACTGACCTCACACTCCCTCCCATAGTACAAACTGTTTCACTGAAACCTTGCAAGCTTACTGACCTCACACTCCCTCCCATAGTACAAATTGTTTCACTGAAACCTTGCAAGCTCACTGACCTCACACTCCCTCCCATAGTACAAACTGTTTCACTGAAACCTTGCAAGCTTCCTGACCCCACACTCCCTCCCATAGTACAAGCTGTTTCACTGAAACCTTGCAAGCTTACTGACCTCACACTCCCTCCCATAGTACAAGCTGTTTCACTGAAACCTTGCAAGCTTACTGACCTCACACTCCCTCCCATAGTACAAACTGTTTCACTGAAACCTTACAAGCTCACTGACCTCACACTCCCTCCCATAGTACAAGCTGTTTCACTGAAACCTTGCAAGCTCACTGACCTCACACTCCCTCCCATAGTACAAGCTGTTTCACTGAAACCTTACAAGCTCACTGACCTCACACTCCCTCCCATAGTACAAACTGTTTCACTGAAACCTTGCAAGCTCACTGACCTCACACTCCCTCCCATAGTACAAGCTGTTTCACTGAAACCTTACAAGCTCACTGACCTCACACTCCCTCCCATAGTACAAGCTGTTTCACTGAAACCTTACAAGCTCACTGACCTCACACTCCCTCCCATAGTACAAGCTGTTTCACTGAAACCTTGCAAGCTTACTGACCTCACACTCCCTCCCATAGTACAAACTGTTTCACTGAAACCTTGCAACCACTCCCCCCCCCTCCCCCACCTTGGCTTAGGGATAACCTGCCAACAGTCAGAAACACTGTAACAGGGATCACCTCTAAATCACCAGTGAGCAGCACTGATATGAAGTGAATAATAGATGGAGAGATCAACAGACTTTATCCACACCAGAGTTGGATTCGAGTGTATACAGATGGTTTAGCCAAGAGAGCAATAAGAGACGGAGGAGGAGGAATATACATAGAATGCTCAAATGATTTAAAAATTAACCAAGCTGTACCAACAGGTTTTTATTCCTCCAATTACAGAGGAGATGCAGAAGCACTTCTGGTGACATATTCTTTCCTGAATGGACAACAGCACAGCAAATATAGCAGAGTGGTCTTTCTGACTGATGCTATGTCAGCTCTAGAAGCAACTGTTAACCCAAAAGACATGCAACTTGACGCAACAGTTAATTCACTTAGGCTCTTCAGTAGAACAATCTGTACTGCAGTGGATTCCAGGTCACTGTGTCACTGTAGCTTGGAAGGCAATTAAATAGCGGACAGATTGGCCAGAAGTGGCAATGACATGGTACAACGAAATAGTGACTTAACCCACCAAGAGACGAAAACATTAAAACAATCTAGTCTCCAATAAAGGTGGCTGGATACCCATTCCAGATTCTCTTATCAAGACTCCTTCATCGACTCTTTAGAGAGGGACAATATGAAATATATAACATAATGTATTATATTCAGACTATGACAGGGCACAACAGACTTCGTCAACATATGTACAAATTTTTCAGTGTACGAAACACGGAGACGTGCCCCTGCAGCGTGGCAACCGAAAATGCTGAGCACGTGCTCTAGTACTGTCAACTGTATGCTGGCAACAGAGACGCAATCTGGCCTGTTCCAACTACAATAAAGACAAAACTGTATGGTACAAGAGAGGATATGGATTGCACGATAGCTTTCATAAAGGCTGCTGGCCTCCTGATATAAGTTGTCTGACTGTAGGATCGAAGAAGAAAATAACAACAAACACAATGTTTTTTTGCTGTAATGCTCACAATACATACCTTGTCAATGAACCGATGGTACCTTTAAACCTCACAAGTTCATCTGTAAGCCTCAAGTCTAGAGCTCTTTGGGCAATCACTTCTTCATGCAGGCTAAACATCAGTAACAAAAACAATGAAGTGCTGTAATCTTATTTCAGTAGATTTGTAACAACTCACTGTTATTCATTCATTCATTGTATGTTACATAGGACTTGTAGTCTATTTCTCCATTCTGTTCTATCTTTAGCAATCACTATATCACAGATGAAATCCGGTCCAGATCTTTGGCTACTCTCATCAACGTTTGCCATAAGGTTTGTCTTGGACATTCTCGTCTCCTCAATCTCCCTATTTCCCATTTCAGTGCCTGTTTGGTAATTCTCTGTCCCTTCTCAGGATGTGTCCAATATAGCAACATCTTCTCTGTTCTAAAACTGTTAATACTAGTGGTTGCCCATTTGCTGATTCTCTGTCTCTTCTCAGGGCGTGACCAATGTAGCACCATCTTCTCTGTTCTAAAAATGTTGATACTAGTGGTTGCCCAGACCTTTTGTATTTTTTTTTGGGAAGGGGGGGGGGTATTTATTCCCAATTGTATATCCATCTCACCTTTCCCCTGAGTCAAGTGTCGACCAGATCCCCTTGTAACTCCTTGCAGTGCCATTCTTCTCAGACTGTATTGATCTATCTGTTCCTCAGCACAGTTCACTTGCTCCCAAAGAGCCCTCACAACATCCAGCTTGTCATACATAAGTTCACCACAAAGTGGTGCAGAACCGGTCAGTCTATCTGCTTGCTCATTTCCCAACACACCGGCATGCCCTGGAAATTTTTTGTTTTTTAACCAATATGCCAATAAGACTTAACAAAGACAACATATAAAAAACATTGCTAACCTCATGATCTGTTCTGGCACTTTATTCAGGAGCTGGTGATACTTAGCCCAGACAAGATGCAACAGTTCTCCTCTTTCAGCACACTCAACTGTAATCTGGTTACATCAGAATGTTTTATGCACAACGTTTTATATGAGTCCAAGAAAACTACTGTCATGGTTCTAGATCAGGGACAGACAAGCAAAGTTGAATGTTGAATTAAGAATTGACATCATAGCACTCCAGATACTCCCATAAGCGCTCCAACACCATCGTCAGCGGCAGGTGAAGTGTTCCAATTCCCATGGCACCAGTAACTTTCTGACTGTATATCCATCTCACCTTTCCCTTGAGTGTTGAGCGTTGGTAAGTACCCCTGGTAATTTCCTGCAGATCTGTTTGTGCCTCCACATTGTTCACTCACTTCCAAAGGGCCCTCACAACTTCTAGCTTGTCCCACATCAATTCACCACCAAGTGGTGCAGAAATGGCCAGCCTATCTGTCTGTTCACTTCCCAACACACCAGTATAACCTGTAGAAAATATCCAAAGGGCGCTAACTATCCAAGACCTAAGAAGCGATGCTTGTCACTCTGCACGGAGCATGCCTGACTCAAAGTTTCTCAACTTACTCTGTGAGACAAACATTAGTTAGTCATTAGTCGAGGTTCTTTCTAATTCTTCTTTGTTCACTGGCTGAAAGCTCCAGTGGAAAGTCCTGGTTGTTTGTCCATTTGGACTTTGTTCCAGGGCCAGGGTTTTGCGAGTGCATCTATTTTACAGTTTAGCGGCTAGATGCTCAGCTGCAGATCAGAGGGTCATGGGTTCAGTTCTTGATGGGGGCCGGACTTTTTTCAAAAATAACCTTGGCTTCCAGGTCGACCCAGCCTTGACTGATTACCAGGTACAGTCCTGCGAAGTAAAGGCAGCTGGTCTGAAGCTGACCACATTACCCACCAAGTGCCGTTTGGTCTAGCCCTATGTACCCAATACACCTGAAAGGTGTGGAAAAGAAACCTTTTTGTTTATTTATCCATTTTACTGGCTTATTTGTGTGCAGCTGGTTATTCTTTGCCACTCAGGCAGATGCACTCTGACTTCAAAGGAAACTCCCAATTAGTCAGCATCTACGGCATGCTTTTTTTTTGGGGGGGGGGGGGGGGGGCGGAGGCAGTGGGTCGATTCTTGTTTTCCCCACAATGGGGTCCTGAAACCCACAAGGGGAGTCGAGATGGGTTGCTCTGTAACTGCTCCCTTCCTTCACACAAAATATCCTTCAGTGTCCCGCATGAATACATATCCTAGCAGAATCTTGAAGCTTGCATGTGAAAAGTAAATGCATAAGGCAGTCATCAGATGTGCCATCACTAACAGTCCTGCACGAGAATTTCAGCTCACTGTTGATGCAAGCAGTCAGCTGTAAAAGCCAACATTGTTCACGCAATACTGCACAAGCATCCGCCACTCCGAACATAATCAGCAACCACAGTTTTTTGGTGCAGTTCACAACACGAAGCCATAGTGGGGACAAAAGAGACAAAACTGCACATGAAGTCCCCAGATCCAAGTATTGCACCAAGCACTATTTCAGGCCCATAGGCATGTTGGGTATATAGTGCTAGACCTATATTTTATAGTTCAACTGGCACTCAGTGGGTGATGTGGTCAACATCATGCTAGCTGCCTTTATTTCCTAGAGCTTTACCTACTACAAATTTTAGGCTGGGTCAACCTGGTAGACGAGGTCATTTGAAACAAAAATCTGGCTCAATGCATATTTGAATCTATGATATTGAGGTCCTCAGGCGAGCGACACCATAGGTGTTTAAAAAGAAAATGTTATTCCTCATAGTGCAACTTCAAAGTCTGGTAAGCTGTTTGTTATAAAATCAGTGATTCCTCATAGTGCTACATCACAGTCTGGTAAGCTGTTTGTTATAAAATTAGTGATTCCCTATAGTGTTACATCACAGTCTGGTAAGCTGTTTGTTATAAAATTAGTGATTCCCTATAGTGCTACACCACAGTCTGGTAAGCTGTTTGTTATAAAATTAGTGATTCCTCATAGTGCTATATCACAGTCTGGTAAGCTGTTTGTTATAAAATTAGTGATTCCTCATAGTGCTACATCACAGTCTGGTAAGCTGTTTGTTATAAAATTAGTGATTCCCTATAGTGTTACATCACAGTCTGGTAAGCTGTTTGTTATAAAATTAGTGATTCCCTATAGTGCTACACCACAGTCTGGTAAGCTGTTTGCTATAAAATTAGTGATTCCTCATAGTGCTACATCACAGTCTGGTAAGCTGTTTGTTATAAAATTAGTGATTCCTCATAGTGCTACATCACAGTCTGGTAAGTTGTTTGTTATAAAATTAGTGATTCCTCATAGTGCTACATCACAGTCTGGTAAGCTGTTTGTTATAAAATTAGTGATTCCTCATAGTGCTACATCACAGTCTGGTAAGCTGTTTGTTATAAAATTAGTGATTCCTCATAGTGCTACATCACAGTCTGGTAAGCTGTTTGTTATAAAATTAGTGATTCCCTATAGTGCTACACCACAGTCTGGTAAGCTGTTTGTTATAAAATTAGTGATTTCTCATAGTGCTACATCACAGTCTGGTAAGCTGTTTGTTATAAAATTAGTGATTCCCTATAGTGCTACACCACAGTCTGGTAAGCTGTTTGTTATAAAATTAGTGATTTCTCATAGTGCTACATCACAGTCTGGTAAGCTGTTCGTTATAAAATTAGTGATTCCTCATAGTGCTACATCACAGTCTGGTAAGTTGTTTGTTATAAAATTAGTGATTCCTCATAGTGCTACATCACAGTCTGGTAAGCTGTTTGTTATAAAATTAGTGATTCCTCATAGTGCAACGTCTAAGTCTGGTGATCTGTTTGTTATGAAATCAGTGATTCCTCATAGTTCTAAATGATCAACTGGTGAAGTATTATAAAAATCAGTCCAGAAAAGTAATTTCAATTTCAGTTATTACACGAATGTCGGAAAAAGTGTCTTGGATACACTGCAGTGTATTTAAGTGAAACACACACACACACACACACATACAGGCTCCCATGCACGTACACACACACTTGCATGCACACACGTACGCACTCACAATCACACACACACACAAAAGGACAGCAAGACAGCAACGCACAGCGAATATTACCTGTCTAATGAGCTCATTAAACACAACATTGTAAATATTCTGCTCCTTCTTGATCAGATTCAGCAAATTATGCATCTGAAAATTAAACCCCCCAACAATTTTTAAAAGAACATAAAAATCGTAGACATTAATTCAATTAACTGTGATTAAGAAGCTTAACAAAAGGTTTTAGTCAATAAAGGCTGCTGCCGAAACGTCAGATTGTTCTTATTTGTGTGTTTTCCACTTCTTACCTTTGTTAATCTGTTTAGTCCCCACAGTTCAATGGGTTCACTGTGTGACCACATGCTCCCATGGGTACCAAGATCAAATCTAAATAACTTTGTCAAATAAAGTATGATCAGTTGAAGAGTTAATTAATAGAGCTTGGCAAGAAAGCTAAGCAAATTCCAAGGAATCAAGAGGTGAGGAAAAGACGATGATGTTGGATAGGATACATTTTAATAAAATCTTGTTTCTATATAAATGAAATGTCTCTGCAATGGAATCCACAGAGTAAAGAGAATAAAGGCAACCCCCCCCCCCCCCCCCCCCCCCCCCCACCCCCCCCCCCCCCCCCCCCCCCCCCCCCCCAAACATGAAGACGTGAACCAGAGAATAAAGTGAAAAAAGATGCAGATGATACAGGGTGAGCTGCATGCGGTAGCAAAGGATAGGACAATGTGGCATGAGTTGGTTGATGGCCTATGCTCCCCTGTAGGATTTGGGCAGAAATAAGAGGAAATACAAGTACTACCTGGGTTGGCCCACTCAAATCGTCCTTTCCTAAATCATTGACTCCTGCCCTGTCCATCATACTTTCAAATGCATTTCTCAGCTTAATCACTTCAAAACGGCTGGTTGGATTCCTATGGGAGAAACAGTACAAACACGGATTATAAACTGAAGGGTAAAGGACAAACAATACAAACATGGATTATGAACTGAAGAGTAAAGGACAGTCAATAAAAACATGGATTATGAACTGAAGAGTAAAGGACAATCAATACAAACATGGATTATGAACTGAAGAGTAAAGGACAAACAATACAAACATGGATTATGAACTGAAGAGTAAAGGACAAACAATACAAACATGGATTCTGAACTGAAGAGTAAAGGACAAACAATACAAACATGGATTATGAACTGAATAGTAAAGGACAAACAATACAAACATGGATTATGAACTGAAGAGTAAAGGACAAACAATACAAACATGGATTATGAACTGAAGATTAAAGGATCCTTTTCCATACCTTCATGTGTACTGGGCATATAGGGCTAGACCTATATTTTATAGAGCAGTCAGCATCAGAGGGTGAGGTGGCAACATCAAGCCAGCCACCTTTACTTCCCTGGACTGCCCGATATCCATTTAAGGTAGGTGGAACTATGTGATATGGACATTTTGTTTGTTCAATGTCTGGCTCCGTCAGGACCTAAACCAATAACCTTCAGATCCACAGGTGAGTGTCAAGCCACCACACCACAGTGACTCCCAAATTGAAGAGTAAACTAAAATGTCATCATGTCTCCATCCAAACATGGGACCCAATTTTTTTAAATAAAAATTTTCATTTTATAAATTTTGAAGCTCACCCTGGATGGAGTTGGGAACCCTAATATAACCTAACAGCTAAACAGGGTTTCTGGGACTTGTGATCGGGGAATTCTCATCTAAAATAGTGGCAATTTGTATCACGAGCTGTTTATGGCTTATTTTAGGGTCATAGGAGGTCGGAGGTCACTCGAGGCTCAGTAGCACAACTCATGTTTCTTTAGATCAGTCAGTCGGCTCTCGATGGGTGATGGGGGTCAACATCACACCAGTGACTTTTTTTTTTACTTCCTAGGACATTTCCTTGTATCTATTTTGGGTTGGGTTGACTGGCAGTCAATGTCAGTCCTTGTGGATTTGAACCCTAAACCTTCGGGAAAAGCATCTAACCACCATTAGGTGTACAAGACTGCAAACAAAGCATGTTGAGGAAGACGGAGACAGGGATGCTCCATGTATCGCTACCTAGGTAGTTAACCTCTTTTGGATATGTTCTCCAGGGCATGCTCGTGTGTTGGGAGACAGACTGGTTCTGCGCCACCTGGTGGTAAGTTAATGCAAGATGAGCTAGATGATGTAAGGGCCTTTTGGGAGTGAGTGAACAGTACGGAGACACAAATAGATCATCAAATGGATGCAGTAAAGACCAGGGGATCTGGTCGACACTCAATACTCGGGAAAGGGGGTAGAAGGATATACAATCAGACTGTTACTGGTGCCAACGGAACTGCAACTCTTTGCTTGCTGCTGAAGATGGGGATAGAGCACTTATGGGTATGTCCTGAGTACTGTGACGATTCTTAATTCAACATTCCATCTAGCCACTGCTCTACTATGGCTCCCCACCTCCTATAAGAATTCAGAATTTATCAAACACAAATTAAAATCTGGGCCATTGGACCACCCAAACAGTTTGTGGGACACTGATAAGGGCTTCCAGTGCATTATACTGTTTATGTGCAGACTTTTTTTTTAAAATGACTAGTTAGAGTTTGCAGCTAAATATTTGTACAGGGTGACATAGCCAGTCAATAATAGTCACGCTGATCCCCATTAGTCGTCTTTTATAATGGCCATGGCCATTGAGTTAACCGTATGTGTCGATTCCTCCCCACCAAATATATGGTTGACACATTCCGTTTCTGGGGACAGCTTTTATCGAGTTTGCTCTCTAGACAGTTGCAGTCCCCTGCTGACGAGATTCTGTCTTCCCGAGTGGACCGCCGCGATCAAAACATTGCGAAGGCAGCGTGGTCGAGGCTGCCAAAACTATCGGTCATTATCCCGCCCCGACACAGCACAACCACAATACACGCTGTTCCCACGTGTCTTTTATAATAAATGTGGTGGGTTACAGCGTTATTATTATTTTAAATAAAGCAGGGAAAAATAGCATTACTGCACAATTATTGCCTGGCATTTTGTGATGTATCTTGTCAGGTGTACTTTTACACGGTTACGTCAACTTATAATGAAGCACAACAGAACTCAATTTATCCCACTGAAATACACATATCACATTGTCTCTTCTCGAAATATTGTCTTACCTGGGAAGTTTAAAATAGTTGCTGTCTATCAGGGAAATTCTGAATTTATCATAAGCTTCTTTTGATCACAAAAAGTGGCATTGTTCATATTTATTGTTAAAACTTTGGCCAGTTTTAGTAAGCACCTGTTTGGTGTGCAGCAATTAACACTGAAATATTCAGATCACATTGTCTCTTTTTGATACATTGTCTTACCTGAAAAGTTCAAAATAGTCGCTGCCTACCAGGGAAATTCTGAATTTATCCTGAGCTCCTTTTGTTTACACAAAGTGGCATTGTTCATTTTTATTGTTAAAACTTAGGCCAGTTTGAGTGAGCACCTGTTTGGTGTGCGGCAGCTAACACTGTAGACACAGTACTTCTAATGCACGTGCTCGGAGTCAAGTAAATGACTTATTATTATTATTATCTGTTTCCCCTATGGGCCCTACAAAAACACAGATAAGTATATTTAGCATAGTGATTGATTCAAGGTATTGAACAAGTTCAGCCAGTTTACTAATTAATATATAACATAATTTGATTATATAGAGCCAGTCTTGCTGTATGGGGATGACAAAATGTATGGTTTCTTCACTTAGAGTGAAAGTGTTGTGATGCTATACCATACAAGGCATACACCAAAAAAAGGTGAGAGATGTAGAACAAGGGTTAGACTAAGAACAAGAAGGAAAAATAACAGTGAAACTCTATAAGAGCCTGACATATCTATAGTGATAATATTTAATAACTTAAGTAAAATAAGTAAAGGACCCTTTTCCATGTCTTAGGCATATTGGGTATATAGGGCTAGACCTATATTTTATAGACAAAACGATACTTGGTGGATGATGTGGTCAGCATCACGCCGGCTGTCTTTACTTCCCAGGACTGTACTTGGTACCCACTGAAGGCTGGGTCGACCAGGGAGCAAGGGTCATTTTTTTTTTTTAAGTCAGGAACCAAACCCTCGACCTTCCAATCTCCAGGCGAGCTTCTAGCCACTACACCATGCCGGCTCCCTTTTAATACTTATGTACATACAGTAAATGGATGTTGTAAGTTAACTGCTGAATAAAATTTTAAAAATATGAATATGTGTTACTTACATGGATGGAAATAAAACAAAATGCTTTTCATGGTCCACAGGCTGTGTGCTATATTTACTGTTGAAATAAAAGGATCACATATGGAACAGATTTGTAAACTAAATATACATCAAATATCTAAGAAATTATTAAACATAGTTATTGAGCCTTTCCTCTTGTGCCTAGGGTGACGCAAAGGGCAGAGGCCATAGCTCTCCATGTCTGGCGATTCGTTACCATTTGTCTTAGACTGTTGATCTATGACACGATAAGCCTCCATTGTAAAACATCCTTTGTTTTAGAATCAGATTTCTAGCTCTAAGTGTTATTAACCACTGCACCAAGTTTTATATTTGCATCTATTCATTATTATTAATATTATATTATTGAAGATAATTTAGATTAACAACAGCCGAAAGATAACTGTAGGTCAATGTTTTATGTTTTCCGATGGTGGGTCAAGGATTGAATTACACTATGCTTGTTGTATTGATTATAGCAAAGCATTTAATTGTGTCCAACACCACAAACTGTGGACTATTATGAAAAGTATGGGGTTTCCAGTGCAATTAGTGCATTTAATAAAAAATTTTATCATAAACAACAAGCAGCCACCAGGGCAGCTGGTGAAACATGTGATTGGTTCAAGGTGCAAAAGGGGGCAGGGCAGGGGTGCATACTGTCACCACACCTATTCAATATATACTCAGAAAATATAATGAGCAATGTCAAAAATGACCAGACTTGTGTCATTTATGATCCGCTCAAAATTGGTGGCAACCATATTCCAGAACTCCGCTATGCAGATGACACAGTCCTCCTTTCGAACAGCGAAAAGAAAATTTAATATTGTCTGTCCAAAAGCACAGTGAATATCAAAATCTGTTCTTGAATTTAAAGAAAATGAAAATAATGTCCACAGATAAAACTGGCTGTCACCCAAAAAAAAGCAATAAATGATGAAGAAATTGAAAATGTCACAAACTTTGAATATCTAGGCTCTATAATAAACAGCAATGGAGACTGTTCAACAGAAATTAAAAGGAGGATGGAAATAGCAATGCAAAGATTGAACAGCCTTAAAAGTTTATGGTTAAGCACCAGCAGGGAGATAAAAATTTGAATTTTGAGAGCATGCATCCTTCCTGTGGCTACATACGGATGTGAGTCGTGGACTATCTCTCAGTCCTTAAGGGGCTTTTGCTATAGAAAGATTCTCAGAGTATCTTGGACAAAGAAGAGGAGAAATATTGACATTTTAACAGATCTCAACATAAAGAAGATTGGCTAATAAACAGCATCCTTTCTCAGAAACTGAAATATTTTGGTCATATCAAGTGTCACAATGGATTGGAAAAAATTATAGCAGAAGGCATGGTACCAGGAAGGAGGGGCAGGGGCCGACCAACACGAAGATGGGCACATCTATTTGCCCCATGCCTCCTCACAGCCCAATATAACACACTGTCGTCTGGAAAGATGGAAAGGTGCCAGTCAATCAATGTTACATCAATACTAAACATAAATCTTATTTTCTTCTTCTTCACTTTCTCTTGTATCATTATCTGTCAAGGAATATGCATACGGTTCTGGTGCTTGCTTTTCTGGGTGCCTCAGCCATAGATATGTCAGGCTCTTGTAGAGTTTCACTGTTATTTTTCCTTCTTGTTCTTAGTCTAACCCTTGCTCTACATCTCTCACCTTTTTTTGGTGTATGCCTTGTATGGTATAGCATCACAACACTTTCACTCTAAGTGAAGAAACCATACATTTTGTCATCCCCATACAGCAAGACTGGCTCTATATAATCAAATTATGTTATATATTAATTAGTAAACTGGCTGAACTTGTTCAATACCTTGAATCAATTACTTTTCTTTTTTTTTTCCTTTATAACAAAAAGTTACTGATAACAACCTCAAGGATCGGCTGGCCAAACTGTTAGAACACTGGGCTCTCAAGCAAGAGACCCGGATTTGAAAACTCGGTAAGGGTGGGGATTTTTTCTGTGGGGTGGGGAGGGGGAAGGAATAAAATCCTCGCCTGCACAGTCGTGGTGACAGCACGACAGCACTAGCTATGCAGCCGTAAATCCTCGGGCTCAAAGACCCCCTGCCTACACAACAAAAGTGGTAGAATACAGGCAGTAATTGGCAGTTGGCAGATAACTCCACTGAAACTGAGACATGGCCTCAATAGTTTCTGTTTGTCCATTTTTCCCCTGCCAGTTGCTACCTGAATGTCTAATCACCATGTGACTCAAAGAGTTGCATCCTGAATGACAATCAAACAGGGCTAAATTCAGATACTGAGTTCAATCTCCTACAAAAATTAGGACACTTGTAGCAGCGATATCTTGATGTACTTTACTGACCAATGTAGGTAAGGATATTCTGATGAAGAGTTTCACCAGACACTGCACAACCATTTCAAGACAATAGAATCCTCACACAATGTAACACCAGACACTGCACAACCATTTCAAGACAATAGAATCCTCACACAATGTAACACCAGACACTGCACAACCATCTCAAGACAATAGAATCCTCACACAATGTAACACCAGACACTGCACAACCATTTCAAGACAATAGAATCCTCACACAATGTAACACCAGACACTGCACAACCATTTCAAGACAATAGAATCCTCACACAATGTAACACCAGACACTGCACAACCATTTCAAGACAATAGAATCCTCACACAATGTAACACCAGACACTGCACAACCATCTCAAGACAATAGAATCCTCACACAATGTAACACCAGACACTGCACAACCATTTCAAGACAATAGAATCCTCACACAATGTAACACCAGACACTGCACAACCATCTCAAGACAATAGAATCCTCACACAATGTAACACCAGACACTGCACAACCATCTCAAGACAATAGAATCCTCACACAATGTAACACCAGACCCTGCACAACCATTTCAAGACTATAGAATCCTCACACAATATAACACCAGACCCTGCACAACCATTTCAAGACTATAGAATCCTCACACAATGTAACACCAGACACTGCACACCCATCTCAAGACAATAGAATCCTCACACAATGTAACACCAGACACTGCACAACCATCTCAAGACAATAGAATCCTCACACAATGTAACACCAGACACTGCACAACTATCTCAAGACAATAGAATCCTCACACAATGTAACACCAGACACTGTACACCCATCTCAAGACAATAGAATCCTCACACAATGTAAATACTCTGCTTTGGATATATTTTTTAATACTTAAGAAAGCAGACTTTCATCTTTATTGTTTAACCATACCTCTAAATCACATTCTCTTTTCTTCACCTTATGTTACTCACGACACTTTTGTGATCAGATTTTGATGGAAAAATCAGGGACAGAGCAGATGAGAATTCTCTACTGAAAAACAAGAACATCTTACTCTTCGAGGTAATGTATGCCAACAACTCCCTTGTTCTTCACAATGTGGTACTCTTCAGGGATGATGGAATCTGGCACAACCAGTGGCTAGGGACACAATTCCATGTTTAATATTGGGAAATGTTAATAGTCAAGAAAAGTAACTTTTTTCTTTTACAGGCTTAAGCTGCATTTGTACAAATACGGAGCTATATGGCACTTTAAAATGTAAAGTGACTTTATTTTAGCCAAAAAAACTTTAAGTGAATTTAAAAAAGTAAAGCCATGAAATGTATACTGTATAACTAAATTTCAGTGACTATACTACAACTTGATGCTGTTGACAAAGTTTACTATTATTATCAATACTACACTTATTTCTGTCAGTTAAATGATGTGTGAATGGAAGAAGATTTGAAAGAATGGTTCTTTCGCAATATCCTACCCCAGATGACAGGACAGTACAACATTTTCGAGGAAGGTGAGACTGGGTTTCCCGGCATTCTGATGCTTTTAATGACCCCAAAACATCTAGAACTGGCCCTAAACCCAACCCACCTTCATCTCACGAGAGAGTGCAGCCTGGGTCCCACGACTGCATGCAGTCTAGATCCCACAACTGCATGCAGCCTATCTACCACCCCCTAAAATATTAGACTGGCCCGTGACCTGTGGATTTTCCCTGTTTGGGGTAGGATATTAAAAAAGCACCCAAAGAAATGAGGCTAAAACGGCAAAATGTAAGATGGGCCTGTGTGTCGAATTCTTAACCCTTCAAAAATATAGTTTACTTATTTGTTCATTCATTCATTCATTCATTTTTTCATTCATTCATTCATTTTCTCTCTCTTTTTTCCTCCATCTCCCTCTCTCATTCTCTCCTTCAAGGTGGTATAAGATTCTCCCCAGGAATGCAGGGTTTTTCTTCTTTACATCCTCTTTTACTATTGTAAGGGTTTTCTTTAAAAATGTATCTGTGCTCCTGTGTCAACCCAACCTACAGAATTCCTTAGAAGTCTTAGTCTTAGTCGAGGTTTCAACTTCACTGCGATCACATTTCCCCATATTTGTTCCATTCCTGTGCCAGTCAAAATCAAATGAAATGTCCCTCAATGACTCCTTTGAAAAACTGGGGAACAAATAATTAGTCCCTGAACAATCCAGAAATATGTGCACGCAGTAAATGCAAATTGCACTTGCTAGAGATGCCAAAGCCAACAGTCACCACCAGAAATGCAGTTTTTCATTGATGGAAGCAGTCGGGCACGATAACTTGGCTATACACATGTAGAATTATTACTTAAGGTATTTTCCCAGCTCACACAGAAACCTTCTACCGGTCGTATTGAATACCAAAAAAGTAACTAAGGTAAGTAAGGTTAATGTTAAGTGAGTGGTTGTCATAGGGGCCTCAGAACTTCCCTTGCAAGCCTCAGTAGCACACAGGTAGTAAATTTCCTAGGGTAAGAAATATGGTCAGGCAGGAGGTATAACAGGTCACCTCTATACGCCTTGATGGAGTATATGTCTTCTTCATCTTCTTCCCATTCACAGGCTGAAAACTCCGGCAGAAAGTTCTGGTTGTTTGTCCAACTCCGGACTTTAGTATTGTTCCGGAAGAACCTGAGTATTGCATGCACATCCGTTTAACAGATCTGGTTAAACTGTAGGCAGATTTATGGTTCCTTGCCTCTCAGCCAGATGCACTCTGACTTCGAAGGAAGAGCCCAATTGGTCGACATTTATGACATGCTTGGTGGGGAGGCAGTGGGTCTGTTCTCATTTTCCCTACAATAGGGCCCTGGAACTCACATTGTGAGTAGTGTATATGATGACTTAATCCTACCAGACCGCTGGCCTGATTTTTCGGCTATTTGCGTAGTGCTTGAAAAAGATGCGTCACAGACTAAAAAAAACTAGCCAATTATCATCAGACCTCATGGATAGTCTTTCTAGATGTCCACCCGCATGTGTTTGGATTAAATTTGTGTTGTTTTACGTGAAAAAAAATTCCGAAAATTCACAATAAAACGAGCAGCTGAAAAACCAAGCACTTCGACAGGAAAGTGAAGTAGGTCTAGGCTTTTTACAGTTCAACAGGTGATGAATACTTTGGTTTATTCAGACTGTGTGGAGTCATAATTTCATGAAGAATACGTTTATAGTTGAAGTGAGAGAGCTCGAATCATGAGGAGAATCTTGAAAATTATAAATCTAGAAATAGATTGATAGTAGGAGAAGGGGGCGTGCCCCTCAAACAGCAACATCTGGTATTCACTTTGTGAAACAAGGCTGATCCTGCTGGGTGGATTGGCAAACAAAGGTGGAATACTGGAGCTGGATGAAAGGTTAACCTATTTTCTACAATGTCTCCAAGTTTCAGCTTATTCTAACCATTTGTTTGCATGTAATTAATATTTTTGTATATCATGTTGATTTTTTTGCGTTAATGCCCAGGAGCTCAGGTATAGGGGGCAGTTAGGTTCAGGGCCTCAGGTCTGGTAGGGTTAACAATACCTTCCCCTACTGAGGTAACTAGCATGTGTATACATCTACCAGGTTTTTTCCTAAGAAATAGTTGCCAGTGTTCACCCTAAAGTGTCTATTTCAGTAGCGATGAAAATAATTATGCCTACCATGTAACGTTACCCTGGCACACATACCACAATCTTAGCCAAACAACTGACACAAATAACATGCAGTGAACATGGTCAATGTTTTTCTTCTTTTTAAAACAGATACGGATATGTAACACTGTGAAAAACAAAACAAAAACAACAAAAAAAGCCTCACCTCTACCTTACAAACAGATTGGATATGAACCCATACTAAATCATAGAAAATAATAATGGAATTATTCAATAAAAGCTCAGATCAACACAAATATAGTTTATTTATTTAGTGTTTGTTTTTTGAAATGTGAAAATGGTACCTTGCTGATGTTTGCCTCCTTCTCTAGCCTCACATAGCTCTGGTCTGCAGTGTCAGGTTTTGGAGGATGAGGTGCATGGTGAGGTACATCATATAAGAATGAGATGTCTCTAGTAATTTTAAAAAGAAAAAAAAAATTAATTAAAAATAAAACATCACAAGACTGAACTGGCTGGAAGCCTAGTAATCAACATTTGATTATATTTAGACATCAGAAAGTGTTGTTGTTATTGTTGTTGTTGTTATCGATCCAGCGGCGCATGAGCTTTCGCCCTTTGGCCCAATGCCATGTAGTGGAATTTGCATGTTTTCACAAGCTGTTCTTTTCCTCCGTACAAGGTGTTCCACTTGTCTGGTCTCGGAGGGAGTAGCGTTCTTCTTGTCTCACTGAGTTTTGGGCACTTAAAGAGATGGTGTTCAACAGTTTCGTAGGGGTAGTTACATAGCTGGCACTCTGGGGAGTGTTGTGGCTGTATTCTGTTTAGGTGTCCATTGAGTGGAGTATGTTGCGTTCTAAGTCTGCCGTACTGCCCCCTGTGGGAGGGAAGGAACCAGAGGTGTGCTGAACAGTCTTAGGAATGGAAACAAGTATGCTAACCCCCCTGAATACCGGAAACTATCGTGAAGGCACAGGGACTCAGGACGTGACGATCCAGTTGCCCCAACTACTCATGCTTAGGCCATGCTTAGAGACATGAAGAGCTCAGCGAAACCTGCAGGCAATCTGGTGGCGGGGAATGAGAACACTGTGAGCCCCACCTTAGCTACGTGTTAAAGGGGAAGGCAGAAACACAACCCATATTTCCTTTAGAACTGGTACAGGGCATTTCTAGCTGCTGCCCGGGGAGGTAGGTAATCCACAGACACCCCAGCACCACAATGCCATGAATATGTCACATCAGAAAGTGAAGGCTGGCAAGCTGTGTGAAGAGTGGCAAGCATCACTTCAGAGGTATTTGACAATTAGTGTCCTTTGGATCTTTTCACCAGGGTGTGCAGAGATGTTGAGTCAGGCCCACAGATTGGCTGGTGCTTCACCACTGGTTGGTTAACTGATGCACGACAAGCTAGAGTGGTCAAGGGCCAGGGGGAGCAAGTGAACAATGTAGAAGCATGAACAGATCATTTTGCAGTGGAGAGAATGATGCAGCAAGGGGGGATTCGGTCACACATAGGAAAGTAAAGTAAAGGACCCTATTCCAGCCTTTAGGCGTATTGGGTATATAGGGCTAGACCTATATTTTATAGAACAATCGGCACTAGGTGGATGATGTGGTCAGCATCATGCTGGCTGCATTTACTTCCCAGGACTGCACCTGGTACCCACTCAAGGCTGGGTCGACCTGTGAGTCAAGGTCATTTTTGAAAAAGTCTGGGCTCCGTCAGGTCTCGAACCCACGACCTTCTGATCCCTAGGTGGGCGTCTAGCTGCCAATGCCACAGTGACTCCCACTCATAGGGAAGGCAAGACAGATATATAATCAAACTGCAACTGGTACCATTGAAATCGAAACTTTTCACCGGCGGCTGAAGATAAGGATAGAGTGCTAATGGAAATTTTCTGAGTACTATGATGTCCATTTTTAACTTAACAGAGTAGAAGATAGAAAAATAAACTCAAATTAACCTACAAAAATCACGAAAAGAACAAACTATCAAGACTAAAACATAAAAAAAAACTAGTAGGAAACCAGAGCAGAGGAGTTCAAAGAAAGCATTATGTGCCAAGTGACTTTGAGCAAAGACTTGTCACACATCACCACCACACATTATCATTAGTCCCAGATTTGATCTGAGTTCATGTCTTGATTAGGCCACATGGCCAGTTCATCGATACATTTTCTGTTTGTCTTCTCCTGATTCGTTTCCCATCAGGGTTGTCAGTTTTCATTAAGTTTTCAAGTTTATCCCATCTTATAAAATATCTAGGTCTGTGTCTAATTACTATGGTAGACAATTAAAAGATTCCTCTTCTTCCTCACTTCCTTTTTTTACAGCTGGGGTGTGTCAATGGAGATATAAGGTTCTGCTTCATGCTCTTCTAGCCACCTCGACCATAGACACATCGTGCTATTGTAGAGTTTCTCTCATGTTATCTCCTTCTTGGTCTACCTTGTGCTTTTCGTCCATCTCCTCTTTTGGTGTATGCTCTGTATGGTATGGTGCCAGAAGGCATTCTCCCGAAAAAAGGGCAAAATATTTGATTTGCTGTCTTAGAATATAAGACGATTGCACAAAGAAAAAAGCTAATCCTACACTTACTTCCCAGCTCCACAAATACATGGCGTGTTATCTAGAAGATGCTTGAAGCGATTTCTTCGCTTGTAATTCCATACACTTGCGGGTGGTGGACGACCAACATCCTGTATAATGTGAAGCCTTCATTCAATGTAATGCCACAAAATAATAACAGTTTTATATTTTAAAATCTCTAATAGTAAATAAAACATAAATAGATGAATAATCAAATGCAAATGGTGGCTGTGGACGACTGGCATCTTACATAACATTAAATCATCACTCACTCTACTGTCACAGAAACAGTGATAACAAACCTTACTGCATGTAGAGGGTGGGATATGGGGGTGGGTGGGGGGGGGGTGTCTTTGATAATGAAGATATAGTGCTGCATGGCTAGTGTAGCCGCCATTAATTATGCAGGTTAGGGTTTTATTTGTGCCCCGCCGACAGAAAACCCACAGCCTTACTGAGGATTCAAACCTGTGTCTTCCGCATAAGAGCCCAGTATTCTTAAAATGTTGGCCAGCCTCTCCTCATGGAAACAAGAATAGTTTTATAGCAAGTGTAAAAGAAACAACAACGTAAATCGATAAGTAGTTGTCAATGTGTCTATGCTGCAAATAAACTCAGATGCTGTCGACTGCTTTAAGACAACTAATTTTTATGAAAGCTTCCTAAATGTTTAACCCTTGTTTGTTTGTAGAGTATCATGCTCATTGCACATGTTAGGGGTTATGAGTTAAGAATTGACATAATAGCACATGGGACATTCCCATATTGGCCTCCATCCCCATCTTCAGCAGCAAGCATAGAATTCCAATTCCGATGGTACCAGTAACAGTCTAATTATATGTCCGTCTTACCCCTCCCTCCCAGTGTTGAGCATCAGCCAGATCCTATGGTCACTCCTCGTTGCGCCATTCTCATCAGACTATGATGGTCTAGTTGTGCCTCTGCGCTGTTTACACTTACAACAATTAGCTTGTTATGCACCAATTTACCACCACTGAACATGTATGTTTACCTAAGCACTGGGGTCTCTTTCTATATATCCCACATAGAGAATCTCAGCAGAGTGCACAAACCTTGCAGCATTGGTGAAGATCCCAATATGTAAATACAAGAATGTGGTGAACTGACTCTGATCCTAGGCAGGAGTAAAAGTTATGACTGTTGTTATGCACAGAAAAGGATACCCCCCACTTGGCCTCAGACATCACCAGGCACTTGGCTGGATATAAAGAACCTCAACCAGGACTCCATACATTCTTGCAGTGCACCAAATATAAATGACATGAACTAAACTAGCAAGGAATCTCATCAAAGACTCCATACATTCTTGCAGTGCACCAAATATAAATGACCTGAACTAAACTAGCAAGGAATCTCATCCAAGACTCCATACATTCTTGCAGTGCACCAAATATAAATGACCTGAACTAAACTAGCCAGGAATCTCATCCAAGACTCCATAAATTCTTGCAGTGCACCAAATATAAATGACCTGAACTAAACTAGCAAGGAATCTCATCCAAGACTCCATACATTCTTGCAGTGCACCAAATATAAATGACCTGAACTAAACAAGCAAGGAATCTCATCCAGGACTCCATAAATTCTTGCAGTGCACCAAATATAAATGACCTGAACTAAACTAGCAAGGAATCTCATCCAAGACTCCATACATTCTTGCAGTGCACCAAATATAAATGACCTGAACTAAACAAGCAAGGAATCTCATCCAGGACTCCATAAATTCTTGCAGTGCACCAAGTATAAATGGCACCTAAAGCTGCAGTAACCAACAACTTATATGTAGAAAAGCCTTGGTATACTAAATTACTTAGATCAGTTTTTCTGACCTTCAATCTGTGATTGGCCTATTTAACCCACACTGATTTTTTTACTACTCAAAGAAATAGAATTAAGTGCAGCTTTCACTTACTGCAGAAATTGCGTTTAACTCTTTTCTTCTAAATGAGGGTCCAAATGTCTCTTTGGTGCACATTGGCTGTGTGAGTGCAAACAAAATGTCCTTGGGTATAAAATCATTCTGGGCAGATATGGATTGCTGTTTTGGTTTCTCGATGCTAACAGTTGATGACCGAAGTTCAGGAAGCATGTCTGGTACTGAGATGAAAAATAAAAAACGCAATACAACTGAAATTACAAAATACTTTTAAAGACAGAATATAGTTTCTACTTCTTCCTCATTTGTCCAAGTGACATAAATGCGTTGCGCCCGTTTACAGTATAGCTGCAATATCTGCACTTTTCGGCTGACACATCCAACTTTAGGATAGTTTTGTGGGTCATTTGCAGCCTCACGTGTGCTGTGATATTGTCATCCTCTGATCCACATATGGTGTCTATAAAGAACTGTCTAGAGCAGCCGCATGGAGCTTGGCTGAACCTCAAGGGAAGACATAAGCAGAGCATGGACACTGTCCTCCAACCAAAGAAGGTTCCATAAATGCAGAACCAATACATGATATTCTGGTACCGGCTATCCCAAGGAATCATTATGTGCCGCACATGACTGCTTAACCTCATATCTATGTACTCAGCCTTTCACTTATTATGGGCTCTACCATTTAGAGATCCCCAGGAAACAGTCTGCAGAACCGAGACTGAATCCCAGCAAAAATTGATATCTCACTACTTCCTAAGCATGATAGACTTCACTGTAGTGTCATAACCTGAACCTTTATGTCAGACAGTAGGATGCTTGATGGACAAACATTTAAATCTACATGGCCATACAGTAGGAGTCCTGGTTGACAGATGTTTGAACCAAGTTTTATCATACAGTAGGATTTTGGAATGACATCACATAGTTGGGTACTCTGCCAGCAGACTTCAGTCATGGTTCAAATGAGTTTTCAATAACATTATTACCCATGCACAGGGGGTGGGATGATGAGTACCAGAGGATTTCTTAGCACTGCATCTCTGGAGCATGGGTGGTGGGTTTGTTAGGGGAGGGGGGGGGGTGGGGCATCAGTCTAGAGATTTCCTGCTAGATTGTTTTAAGCCAATATAGGCCCTTATCAAAAGTGCATGACGATGACATGTGGCAGGAGTCTTGCCCGAGGACCTGTAAAACCAGCAAAGAGTCCGCTGGTGCCAGGGTGAGTTATGGAGTCTCTCCTGCAAACATCACAATGGCCTGTGGCTGAAATCACTGAGCCACGAAGGTAGTTTAATTCTTCAGTCCCACAAAGTTATTACTTTAACCGTTTCTATTCAAGGTGACACAAATGCTTATGCCCATATGGGTTTCTGGCTCCATTATGGGGAAAACAAAAATAGACTCTCTGCCTCCCTAATAAGCATGTCGTAAAAGTCAACTAGCTAGGTGTTTCATTTGAAGTCGGAGTGCATCTGCCAGAGTGGCAAGGAACCAAAGGCCTGCATATAAATAAGCCAGATCTGTTAAATGCATGTGAATACCACACTCAGGTTCTGGAACAAGACTTAAGTACAGAAGTGGATGAACAACCAGAACTCTCTGTTAGAGCTTACAGCCGGTGAGCACGAAGAAGAAATGTCTAGTGCTCAAGCAGCTGATCAGAGACACCATGGAACAAATATATTAAACTAATAACTCAGATACAAAGGCTAAAAAATAATTAACATTGGCATTATGTCAAAGTAGGGGATATAAAGGCAGAAGAAGAAGAATTATGCTAAAACTGTTTTGAGAAAATCTCTTTTAAATACTGAGATCTCTTAAACCTGTGTCACTGCGTTCAAAAGTAATACTTCGTTTTTGCGTATTTGGAGTAGACATCTACACATGTACTTTTGGCATTTTGTAAAGTCGCAAATAACAGCCCTGAAAATACACCTAGGTAAAAATCAGCAAAACTGCACTAAGGTGACTTTGGAATAGTGTGAACGAATGTCTGTGATAGCAAATTTCAAGAATAGCATATTCTCTTTGTAATTACCAAAAAATGTAAGATGAGTTGTTTGATAATGAAAGAGTTAAGATTGTACTTACCTCAGGTATAGGACAATGAAAAATGCAGGTCATACAGTTTGAGCTGGTTCAGGTGCCAGGTGCTTTACAACTTTATAATTAGGAAACCAAAATCATAATATATATTACTGCAGACTTCTATCTATGCTGAAGTTTACAAATGTGTATAAATGTCATAAATACAAATCATAATTTAGTATGTTCCATTTGATGTATGCAGGTTGTGTTATTTATATATGTTCTTTTTTTCTGTAGGGAGGAGAAAAGAATTATAAAAAATCTTAAACAAACTGTTACAGTAAAAAATCAAGACAATGTATATCATCATCATCATCATCATGTGCCTTGCTGACTGGCGTGGGCGATCATGCCTCTCCACAATCTGCGATCTCCTGCAGCATGTATCAGTTTGAGTGCCAACACACCTCCATGTCATGCAACAAGACTGTCAAGAATCTTCTCTCGTTTTCTTCATCTATCCCTCTTTCCACAGATCTGTCCAGTGGTCACAACATATTCTATTTTCTCTCTTTTCATAACATGGCTGAAAAATGATGTTTGTCTCCTTCTGATCTCTGTGACAAGTTGTCTTCGGCTCCCGCCTCTTTAAAAACCTTTTGGCTGCTCTTTTTGGCTGTCCAAGATATTCTAAGCATTCTTTTGTAAAACATCTCTGAGGCCTCAAGAAATTGTTTGGCTTGTCTACCGATTGACAATGTATATATTACTGATATAAGCTTATTAACAACACAGATGTATCTTTATCTGTGTCCCTCGGGAAGTCTTGCTGCAATTATTAACAAAAGAAAAAATAATCCAACGTAGTTCCTAAGATTAATAAAAAAAAAAAGCTGCTTTATACAAAACAGCAGTCATATGTTTTTGTTTGAGAGTGTTTTCTGAATGATTATTTTTGCTGATATTTATGTTGATAACCATAGTTTAGAAAATGAAATAAATGTTTACTTCATTTTGTCAGTTTTATCCTTTTTTTTTTTTTACAGTTCTAATATTTCATAGCCTTTACATTTATTGTCTGTGTCTGTGGCTTAGGCATTGCGAACGCGCTTCGATCCCAGCTGGGACAGTTTGTCTTGCACTGGTTTTGACAGTGATACAGAAAGCAGACCGTTCAAAAAGCAATGGCAAACTACTGAATGTACAATTTGACTAGTAAAAACCATAACATGCTCGGGTTGGTTGTGCAACGTCCTGTAAAGGATTCTTTTTAAAAGAAAAAACATTTAAATTAACAATATACTTTTAACTAACAAATATCTTCAAGTACACAATAAAGAATATTTTATAATATATAACATTATCAATCATTGTGTACTATAAACAAATTTGTCTAACAAAATAAAAAAAAAAAACTACAGACAGACAGTAAAGCTGACTAGGATTAACTAAGTCTACTAGCTAAGTAAACTATTTGGGGGGGGGGGGGGCTTCGTTGTCTTGAGGTATGGTGTCCGCCTTGAGTGCTTGAGGTCCTGGTTTCAAGCCCCAGTGAGGGCTGGGGTTTTTCCACGTGGACTTCAAGTAATTTCTCCTAGTCTCTGGGTAGTGGGATCAGACGCCTGTGTGTATTGTTGCGCATGTAAAAAATCCCTTGGCAATTGAAATCAAAAAGAGTAGCCTAAGGGTGCTGCCCTGGCAAAGTTCAGAGTGAAAAAACTACCCAAATATTTCAGGATCCACGCCGGTGTAACGGATTTCGTTCACTGCGCTGAGCGGCTCTCCCCCGAACCTCTACCCCCGCAGTATTGCGGCCTGAAATATCTGTTCGGGGCGCAGACCAATTAAAAATACGGACTTATCGGAGTTCCCGCCGAGGAACAAATTGTGGCAAAACTAGGAGTACCTTACAATGTCACGAGACACAACATTGCAGACGATAGTAGCAGACGATAAAAGCGACCGGAGACAATGTAGAGCATTTTCTGCAGACGATGCTAGCAGACAATTAAAGCGACCATTCACAATTTCGAGACATTACAGACGATGAAAGCGATATGGCGGGTAGACCACGCAGATTAGCAATACTTCCGATTGAGGATTTAGCAGCGGTAGATGTCAGACTTGTCGGCATGCGCAAAACGTGATTTAACTCACTGCCGAGCGTATCCCTGGTGCCGCTATGCGCAGCGCGGATGGGGGGCTAAACTAGGTGCCTGGGACTCATGAGCAAAGTAATTGGAGGAAGTTGCTGGAGATGCGGTAAATGCCGCTCATGAGTCCCAGCCATCTAGTTTTGCCCCTATCCGCGCCGCGCGTAGCTGGGGATACGGTCGGCGGTGAGGCATAGTCACAGAAACAAGTCCGCAAGTAACATATCTCTGAAAGCCTGTTAGTGCATTTGTTTTGTTTTCCGAGCCGATCCTAGATTTGCCGCGATTTGTTCGTCGGCAGAAAGTTTGTCAATGGAAAGTGTCAACAGTCCCTATTATCGTCGTCTGCTACTATCATCTGCAGTGTTGCATCTCTTGGAATTGTCAGGTAATCAGACACAATAAGACACAGGTCCGCAAGTAACATATCGCTGAGACCCTGCTAGAGCATTTGTTTCGTTATACGGAGCAGGCATATTTTTAATTGCACTGCGCCCCGAACGGATATTTCAGGCCGCAATACTACATGGGTAGAAGTTCAGAGGAGAGCCCACTGAGCTACTCTAGACTCAGACTTAAGTTAGAAGTAGAACGGAGCACTTGTGAGTTGCTGTGTCATGATGTTGATCCGTTGTTCAAATCAAAGTAAACTAAACTGTTCAAGTGTTTAAATGCACTGCAATTGTTAAAGGTAAATATATTAAAATAAATATTACACTCAAAATGTTTTAACTACATTTTTGAAAGATTAAATAAAAAAGTTCGTATGTCTAATAGTTCCACAATATTAGTTATATATTTTACGGGCCGAAGAGTGAAACAAAAAGACAGGGAAGTTCGAGATAATATTGGCAATATTATTGCAGATTGGTCATTAAGATATAGACTATATTATAGTTAATCGATTTCAAGCACACACAGAAAAAGAAGTTATATATCTGCTAGTGTTTATTCTATATTTATATTTTCATTGTTTTAATAGCAACGGAGACTTTTTTCGCACAATGCATGCATTACATCCATTTTATTTTCTCATACACTACATAGTGTTTCGGGAGATGGTCCCGACTAGCTTCATGTTGTTGTCATAGACAACGGAAGCGGAAGTACAATCGCACAGCTGTTTTTCTACTGCTCGCCAGAGCCAGAAGGAGGAGCACATTGTTTTTTGTGATTCGACATGGCATCTTCTGAGGTTCAGCGATTTCTAGACGAATATTCTTCTTTGAAGTACGATAAAGACAAGCAGAAAGTGAGGAAATAATCTTATAGTATTATACATTGTTTCTAATATTTAAATCAAATTAGATACAGCCTTTAAATATTTATTAAATTACACATTTTTCAGTTACAGTTATGTAGGTACTTTAGTCAAATTTTCAAAATGCCCTCTACACCAATAAAACCAGCACAGTTACTTCAGTTAGCTTGCTGTAAACAATCCCTTTTCAACGGTACCTTATTTAGGCTTGTATGTCATTTCTGAACTGAGATATGTAGGTTTTTGTGGAGATGAGATGTAGAAAGCAGCTGCTAAAACTTGCCTCCCAGAAACAAGAGGTTTTCTCTGCGCAACCAAACTGCGCAACTTTCGTTTTGTTTTGTTTACATTGGACTGTCATTGGACAAGATGGAAGCCAATGAGACACAGCCACTGGCTGAGCCAGCGATTACCTGAAAAATGTCACTACATCTACCTAGCCACGGTTCAGAAAGAAATTTTATACACAAATGTAAACATGGACGGAGAATTCAATTAAAACTAGCATTACCAGGGCCAGTAACAGTTAAAGCCTAAAGCCAACCTTGAATACTTAGCGCTATTTTCAATCAAACTGATGTAACAGAATAACTAAAACAGAGGACGTCCGGCTGTCGTAGACATGCGCTGTTAACCGGGTTCCTTCCCGCTGTTTATTGGGTTCCTTCCCGCTGTTTTCAGCTATTTAGAGTGGGTGAAAATCACAAAAATCGCAAAATTTCATGAGAGATTAGGACCTATCCCGAAACCCCAGCAGACATTTCCGAAGCAAGTTTCGAACGGTTTTCGTGGTAACGGAAATTGCCAAAAGATCGCAAATTTCCAGACACCGTAGTCGCTAAGTTACGCATCATAATATAATTATTTATATGAGTTTACTGTTTGGCCGAGCGGTTGTAGGTACTTTAGTCAAATTTTCAAAATGCCCTCTGCACCAATAAAATCAGCACAGTTAGATAGCTGTAAACAATCTCTTTCCAACGGTACCTCATTCTCATTTAGGCTTGTATGTCATTTCTGAGCTGAGATATGTAGGTCTTTGTGGAGATGAGATGTAAAAAACAGCTGTTGAAAGTTGAAAACTTGCGTCCCAGAAACAAGAAGTTTTCTCTGCGCAACCAAACTGCCCACTTTCGTTTTGGCTTTGTTTACATTGAACAAGATGGCAGACAATGAGACACAGCCACATAAAGCGATTGCCTGAAAAATGTTACTGTAAATCTAAAAAGCTACTCATAAGAAAGAAATTTTATATACAAATGTAAAATTGGACGGAGAATTCAATTATAACTAGCATTACCAAGACGAGCAATGTTAAAGCCTAAAGCTAACCTTGAATACTTACCGCTATTTTTAATCAAACTGATGTAACAGAAAAACAGAGGACGTCCGGCTATCGTAGACATGCGCTGTTAATCGGGTTCGTTCCCGCCGTTTTCAGCTATTTATAGCTGGTGAAAATCACACCAATCGCAAAATTTCATGAGAGACTAGGACCCATCCTGAAACCAGCCGACATTTCCCAAACAAGTTTCGAACGGTTTCCATGGTAACGGAAATTGCCGAACACCGTAGTTGCTACGGTTACGATGTTGTGCGGGAAACCCAGGTTCGACCCCAAATAGCGAATATTTTTCTGTCAGGGGCATATTAGTCATTATAACAGTTCGTGGTGACAGCACTAGTAGCCAAATGATCTACGCTGAAAGTTAACCATAACAGAGCCTCATTACGTCCTACCCTACAAAGATTTAAAATTTGTAGCTCGGAAAATATCAGGAACAAAAAGTATGAGGAAAAGGGCGAAGTCTACTATTTACCGACAGTTAAATCCTTTATATGTGAAAATTGTGGCACAGAAGTTGCAAATACTGCCCGAATATCTGTTCTTTCTGTCTGTCCACCATTTCAACAAGGCGCGGCTTGTCCGCTATTCCCGTTCCGGGCGAGACATAATCAATAATGTGCATTGTAATGTACACGCACGTCGCCTCGGGACAACTTCAAACCAACAGTCGCCTCGGGACAACTTCAGTTCTCCTTTGAATTACAGCCGGTTAGTCTGAGTTCAGCCCCCTGGCTACAGTGCAATTACGGAGTGGAGAAGGCACGAATCACAAAACAAAATGCCGTCGACATGGCTGCTAGAGCTAGACCACACGCTGCCACTCACATTAGCGACCGCGTTCCTGCGACGCAAGACTTAGTGGCCGTAGGTGTGACACCTGCGTATCTGTATGCCTGAATGAGCGATAAATTTGCGTGGTTGCGGTGGCTAGCTGAGCATAGCCTACCCCTAACCCAAACCATACCCCTAAACCAAACCCTAGCCGTATGATGACAGCAGGGCACTGCACGCTGTCTATCGCCAACACACAGTAATTATGTCATTTGTTTTGTTCCCTCTTTTCCACTCCGTAATTGCACTGCAGCCAAGGGACTGAGCTCCGTCTAACCGGCCGTAGTTTAAAGGAGAGCCACAACTTCAAACCAGCAGCCGCCACTATGGCGCTCCACTATCCTGACCACCCCTTGACCGTGGCAAATGCAACTCGCTTGCAGTTGCGACGGAAGAAGTAGCTCATGACTGTTTTCCTGCGACTATAGTGCCACATACGAGAGTATCCCCCGCGCCGCTACGTGCGGCGCGGAAGGGGCTAAACTAGATGGCTAGGACTCATGATCAAAAACAATGGAGGAAGCTGCAGGAGAAGCGGGTGAGTCCCAGCCATTTAGTTTAGCCCCTTCCGCGCCGCGCGTAGCGGCGCAGGGGATACTCTCGGAGGTGGTACTATAGTTGGCGAAAGAAAGTCCACAACTTACAAATAACTGTGGCCCTGCCGTAAGATTGCGCTATCAGGGGTATTCTTGTGTGTCGCAAATTTTTCGTAGGTAGTTAATCCTAGTTTTGCCGCAGTTTAACCGCCGTAAAAAAGTCCGTTGCGTTTTGCAAAAATGTTGTGCGCAATTAATCCTACTTTTGACGCGGTAGATTCGCCGCAAAAGAATTTTAGATATGAGTGAGGCTCTGTTAGAGTTAACTTTCTGCGTAGATCATTTGGGACCATTATTCAATGGAGAGCCCACAATTCTGACTCACAGAGCATGCTGAGAAAGGTGGAGACGGGCATGCTCTGTGCAGAGTGGCAAGCATCACACAGAGGTCCCTGGTAGTTAGCATCCTTTGGATATTTTCTCCAGGTCATAACTGTGTGACTGTTAGGAAATGAGCAGGCAGATAGACTGGCCCGGTTCTGCACCACTTGGTTGTGAACTGATGTAGGACAAGCTGGTTATTGTGAGGGCCCTTTGGGAGTGAGTGAACAGAGCAGAGGAACAGGAAAGATCATTACGGTCTGAGGAGAATGACACTGCAAAGAATTACAAGCGGATCTGGCTGATGCTCGACACGAGGGGAAAGGCGAGACGAATATACAATCAGACAGTTACTGGTACCATCTGAAGGCTATCCTCCGAATAACAGTCCCAAATTATCGAGGCTGAAAATATACCCTAACAGGGCCTCAGTCACATGTCAATTGCTGACTTCCGGGGACTATACCGCCACCGCCGAGAGTATCTCCCATGCCGCTACGCGCGGCCTGGATTGAGGCTAAACTAGATGGCTGAGACTCACGGGCAAATAAAATAAAGGAAGCTGCAGGAGATGCGGTAGCTGCTGCTAGTGAGTCCCAGCCATCTAGTTTAGCTCTGATCCATGCCGCATGTAGCAGCATGGGAGATTCTCGTGGCGGAAGTGCGCAATTTAATTTGCAGGAAGTCCACAATTGACATGTGACTGAGGCCCTGTTAGGGTATATTTTCGGCCTTAATAATTTGGGACCGTTGTTCGGAGGATAGCCTATCTGAATTTTAAATCTTTGCTTGCTGCTAAAGATGGGGACGGAGCGCTTCTGGGGGTGTCCCGATTGCTGTAATGTTGTTTCCTAATTCAAAATTCTCAAGATCCCCCTCTAACTGTGCTAAAAGGTGGTGAAGGTAAATACAGACGGTTTTTGTGAGTGTACTGTTTAGTCCTTTGATATTAGAAATGTTTAGCTTTTTTTTTAACTTAATCATATGCACAGCTGTATTTAATTCACTATTTTGTTCCCAAACAATAGGCTGTGCAGTCTCATTTGTCACTTACCACCCCTCTTCTGACTTTGTTGCTTTGACCACATCTGCCTTGTCAAGTATCAGGTCACCACCCAATGGTGCAGATCCAGCCAATCTGTCTGCCTGTTCATTCCCCACTACGCTGGCAACTTGTGGTATAAACAGTTAAAGCAATAACTGGCTGTAGCAGCAGAAGTAAAGATTTGTCTTGGAATGTCACCCGGAGAGAAGATTAATCTAATCACTTTGGGTTGTGATGCAGTCTGTTAAATGCCAGTATGTGGCCATGTCTACAGTGATCTGTTCTCCAGAAGCATATTCAAATTCTGTTGGTCCTATGAAGGCAATAAGAGAGCAGATGCTCTGGCTGGCAGTGCAACTATCAGAAATGGGTCCTCTTTTGACAGAAGAGACATTAATGCCATACGAGACTAAGCTTTCAGTTTCATGGACATTGATTTTTTGCTCAATAGGCTGCATACCATGGGTGTACCAATTGGAGCCGGCAGACATAAAAACCATGCGCCAGCCACCCGTCGTTAAATCAGCCAGAACAGAATAGGAGTTGTTAGCCTGAAAACACTTGAACACATACTCTAGAGATCGGAGCACTTATGGTCATGTGCGATGAAAATGCTGTAGCATGGACTATGGTCCTATGTGCGCTGTGCAGTGTTTGATAGATCAGAATATGGATTTAGTAACTAAAAATAGCATTTAGGAAAGGCAAAGGTGACAGGATCAACTTCATTGCATCAGGTTTTATCCCATATGACTCAGTCTTTCTTTGCAGAACAGCTGCCTGCCAAAAGCGTTGCACAGAGCAGGACCTCCATAGCTCTGGTAACGATCCCCAGGGATCTCCTTAAAAATTGCACTTAACTGAACGGCGCCACCCATAAACTGACCCCATGACCTTCAGAGCGTGAGGAAAATGGCTTGGCCATGGAGACCCTTAGGTTTTCTTTTGCTCCCCCAGTAACTTTTTGAACGGCGAGCTGTCAAATGTTTCCATAAGCCTCTGTTATACTCACCCAGATACATTTTTAAGTTTTCATGTGTGTGATGGGTCATATTTTCCATTTAATGATTTTCTCTGTATTTATTGATTAGCCTTTCGTGTATTGTTTTCAAAGGTAAAAATGAAGATGGATAAAATTATTTAAAAAAAAATGATAAATGACAATGTTTTATGTTTAAAAAAAAATACATTCTTGCAGATTCATTGCCCCTTTTTTTCCCCTAAGCAGTCATAGATAACAGATACATTTGAAATAAAAAAACAAACAGGAATGTCTTTTGTCGCTTCTCTTATTTTTGCTGGCTATAGACTGGATTATGAAAACAGTAACTGCTAACACCAAGAATGGAATTCAGTGGACCCCTACAAAACAGCTTGATGATCTGGACTTCGCTGGTGATATTTCTCTTCTGTCCCATTCTCGGAATCAGATGCTAGATAAATTTAATATACTTGATGAGAGATCACAGCAGCTTGGTCTGAAAATCCATAAAGGAAAAACAAAGATAATGAGAATAAATCAGGCAAATAGTAATGTGCTTTCTCTTAATGGCACCCCACTCCAAGACGTGGAGTCGTACACCTATTTGGGCAGTAATGTAGATAAAGATGGAGGAACTGATAGAGATATTAAAATAAGAATACAAAAGGCAAGAGGATCTTTCATAGCACTAGGGAATTTATGGAGGTCAAAAGAAATTAAATGATATACTAAACTAAAAAATGTTAATTCTAATGTCAAATCAGAACTTTTTTGTGGGGCGGAAACATGGAGAACAACTAAGA
Source organism: Candidula unifasciata (assembly GCA_905116865.2). Taxonomy (NCBI): domain Eukaryota; kingdom Metazoa; phylum Mollusca; class Gastropoda; order Stylommatophora; family Geomitridae; genus Candidula; species Candidula unifasciata. The sequence continues at coordinate 714,818 of CAJHNH020000746.1, forward strand.
CAATTTCTAATAAATTACAGACATTCATTAACTGGTGCCTGCACAGAATAGAGGGAATTAAATAGTATAATAGAATAGCTAATGTAGAGCTTTGGGAGAGAACTAACCAGGCTCCAGTGGACCAAGAGGTGAGGAAAAAACACTGGCGTTGGATAGGAAACACACTGAGAAAAGGGCATAACTAGGATGTCTTTGCATTGGAACCCACAGGGGCATAGGAATAAAGAAAGGCCAAAAAACACACGGAGAAGAGAGCTGGAGAATGAAGTTAGAAAGATAGGGATGACATGGGGAGAGCTCCATGTAATGGCGAAGGATAGAGCGACTTGGCATGATTTGGTTGAGGGCCTAAGCTCCATTGGGGGATAGAAAGGCAGAAGTAATAGGGTAAAAGGGTTAAGTTCTATGAAATGTTATTTCTTTGCACATTCACAGGTCACATGTGGTCTCACCAAACATGAAATGCCAGCTACAGCAGCTGCTATTGAAAGCTACGTGAAAGGGAGGAAATTCAAAAATGCCTTTAAAAAAGACAGTTACAACTATGACCAACACAAACCACACATTGTCGCCAGCAACAAGAAGCGACATTTGTAAGTATGCATTGATAGTTACAAATTAAGTTTTTATCTGTTAAGTAGTGTTAATTCTTTGTGGCCTAGAGGTCAGTAAATGTGTTTAAAACTTTCACGGCCGAGTACCAGGGTTTGAATTTTTTGGGAATATTTTGCAGTGAGTAACTTCCAGTCACCATACAAACATGCTGAACAGTGCACACGATCAATTTCCAGTTGGGAATATTATGCAGTAATTAACTTGCAGTTACCATACAAACATGCTGAACAATGCACACGATCAATTTCCAGTTGGGAATATTATGCAGTAATTAACTTGCAGTTACCATACAAACATGCTGAACAATGCACACGATCAATTTCCAGTTGGGAATATTATGCAGTAATTAACTTGCAGTTACCATACAAACATGCTGAACAATGCACACGATCAATTTCCAGTTGGGAATATTATGCAGTAATTAACTTGCAGTTACCATACAAACATGCTGAACAATGCACACGATCAATTTCCAGTTGGGAATATTATGCAGTAATTAACTTGCAGTTACCATACAAACATGCTGAACAATGCACACGATCAATTTCCAGTTGGGAATATTATGCAGTAATTAACTTGCAGTTACCATACAAACATGCTGAACAATGCACACGATCAATTTCCAGTTGGGAATATTATGCAGTAATTAACTTCCAGTTACCAAACAAACATGCTGACTGAAGCACACGATTAACTTTCAGTTACCATACAAACATGCTGACTGATGCACACAATTAACTTCCAGTTACCATACAAACCTGCTGACTGATGCACACGATTAAATTCAAGTTACCATGCAAACATGCTGACTGATGCGCATGATTAACTTCAAGTTATTATGCAGTGAGTATCTTCCATTCACCATACAACTTTCATGGTCCAAGGGATTCCATTTTCAAAATAGACTGTGTCATCTCCATATGAAGGTTGGCTTGCAGCTCCCCCTGCATAAGTTCTCGTCCACGGTGTGACTCTTATGCAGCTGTCCATATGCAACAAGAAGGTATTTTTCAGTAAACTGTCTGCAACAGAAATCACACTCTTTAGTGATTGTGAGAAATTGTGAAACAATTTCAATACCCTGAGTACAGAGCTGCTACAAAACAGAAAGAATTAACTCTTTCAGTACCAAATAACTCACCATGTGTGACTGGAAGTTGCTCACATGCATCCGTCAACATGTTTGTATGTCTCACCGAAGGCTCTGTGTATTTGGCATCTCTGGGTGTAGTATACCTTTAGGTTTGATGTCATCATTGCCTGAGACTGATTTCAGCTGTGATATCTAGGGGTATAACAAGAATCGTTAATGTAGAGCTGTGGGGGAGAACTATAGACTTCCAGTTAATCAAGAGTTGGGGGAAAGATGCTGCGGCTAGATAAAAAAACAACCTGTTAACAGGGTAATTTAACATTTACGTCTTTCTAGGACTGTGCGTGTCTAGCATTGATAGCACAAATTTGGTACACTTTAACCCTTTACAGATGACTCGGCCGATCTATCGGCCTAACAGCAAATAGCCACAAAGACGGTTGTGCTGATCTGTCAGTCCAACAGCACAAGCCTTGAGATTGGCTGGCAGATTATCGTACCAGCCAGTCAGATTGCTTCTTTTATTTCTTGCCACACGTGAGCTGTTCAATGATGGCTTTCATAAAAATTTGCTGTGTTATCTAATTTTACAATGTTTTTTGGGGGGTTGGGGGTAGTATTACTTGTGCCCAACGATAGCTAAAAGGACTGTTGCGTCATAGCAACCAAAACATAGCAGAAGGCAAGAAAAGGGAGTAAAAACCATTGTTAAATATGGACCTACATGGGCCTTGCTACCCAAAACACAAGATTTAGGGCTTAATCAGGCTTCGTTCATCAGAAGATTTAGCCAGTTTGTTCAATTTATTCGTGTTTGTCCTAAGTAATGAAACACAAATTTGCATGCTTAAATATGCAAATTCAAAAGCTAATTTTAATTTTTCTTGGCACTGGAACTCCATATAAGGCCCCATCTCCAAAGTGTTAATGACTTATTTTCGTGTAAATTGTGTATGTGTTGTTGTTGCAGGCATGAACTGTTCTGTTCCCTTACACTGAGGCACATAGCCAGGACACCAGAAGCTGTAGAAAGGCACGTCAAAGGGAAAAGATTCCGCAGAGCTCTAGCAAGATGTGAGTTGTCATTTTTATTTTCCCTGTGTGGGTTACGGGGTCCCATTGTGTTGGAAAAAGGATAGACCTGCTCCCCAACATGCATGTCATAAAAGTCAACTGTTTTAAGTCGGAGTGCATCTGCTGAAAGGCGAGGAACCAACAGTGCGCTTAAAAATTAGCTGGATCTGTAAACCAGATGTGCACACAAATCTAAAGTCCTAAATTCGATGAAGAACCAGAGCTTTCTGCTGGAGTTTGCAGCAGGTGAACGCCAAGAAATTTTTTTAAAATTTAAGCTCATGTTCTTTAGACAAATACCTTGTTGTGATGCATGGGCGTATCAAGGATTGTGATCATGACATTTCTGCAGCATCGGGAGTTCCAATGATGATGGTGACATAGTAACCTGATTGAAAGCCTGTCTGTATTTTCCTCTTTATGTTGAGAACCATCCAGTCTTTTCGGGGTCTCCGTGGCGAACTGGTCAAGCCATTTGCCTCAAGCTCTGAAGGTCGTGGGGTTCATTTCATGGCTGCGCTGTTCCTTTCACGAGTGCAGTTTACAGATATCTATAGGGATCATCACCAGAGCTACGGAGTGTGTGCTCTAGTGTCGCTTTCTGTGCGTGTGATGGCTTTGCATTGTAAACTGCACTGAAAAATAACTGGTAGCTGACTACTTTCAGAAGGATGTGTACTCATGCAGTTTTAATATGTGCAAAGCTGGCTTTCGTAATCACCTACTTTGCTTGCATCAGCAGTGAGCAGCAATTCTGGTGTGAGACTGTTGGTGTTGAAAGATCTGACAGCTGCCTTGTGTATTTAGTTTGCACGTGCGAGCTTCAAGTTTAGTCTGTGACTGATATGTTTTTAAAAAGGGATATTTTGTTTGATTTTCACTGGCGCAGGAACAAAACATTTATGCGCCAACCCCTCTGCAGTGAAGTTGGAACCTCGACTAACATACATATCATGTGAATTATACTTATTATACCCTTTTCCATGTCTTTCATAGGGTACATAGGGCTAGGCCTATATTTTATAGACCAAACAGCCGTCTTTACTTCTCAGGAGTGTACCTGCTACCCACTGAAGGCTGTGTTTATTTGGGAGCCAAGGCCATTTTTGGAGAAAAAAATTGGCCCTTATCAGGAACTGAACCCACAACCTTCCGATTCGCAGTCGGGCATCTAGCTGCTAGACCACGGCGGCTCTCAACATATTATTGTGGGTTTTTAAAATTAATTAATTACTCACTCTATGTTTGATCTCTTCCTGGACAGGGCAGAGCTGCCAAGAAACAGGAGAAAGATTTATGCCGCGGGGTGGTCAGCGTAATTCTAACAAGGCCACGGTGTCAGACAACGACAGCATTGATGGGGGTGATGATTTCTGGATGAATGACAGTGATGATGAAGTACCGAATGATGACATGAGTGATCTTTATCCAGGTCTGCTTTGTTTTCTGTTCTATTACCCTTATTGTGTCAGTTGGGGCATCGGGCATATTTTGATAAAGTGATCAACACTAAGATCAAAATATATAAAACGATAAGACCAGTCATTTTATATAGCACTAAAACTTGGAGCACAACTAAAAAACATGAAGCGTTATTACAGATTTTTAAAAACATTTTTACGATGAATCTTTGGGCCCATCTAAGATGCAGACAGCAGGGAATGGAGAGTTAGAAGCAGTAACGAAATTCATAATTTGTTTAAATCACCATGGTTGGGGCATATTGAAAGAATGTCACCCCCGTGTGGGTTCCGGGGCCCCATTATGGGGAAAACAAGAATAGACTCACTGCCTCCCCAAAAGCATGTCGTAAGAGTCGACTAATTGGGGAGCTTCCTTTGAATTCGGGAGTGCATCTGCCGGAGAGGCAAGGAACCAACAGTCTGTATTCAATAGAATGAGATCTGTAAAACTGATGCACACGCAACACTCAGGTTCTGGAGCAGGACTGCAGTTCACTAGTTGACGAGCAACCAGAACTTTCCGCCAGAGTGTACAGCTGGTGAAGGCGAAGAAGAAGAAAGAATGTCAGATGACAGAGAAGTAAAAACTTTATACACAAGTGAGATGAATGGTTGTAGACCATGAAGCAGACCAAGAAGACCATGGAGAGATAATATCCAGGCAGACCTGCAAACACTTGGTGTCACCAACTGAAAAGATAATGCCAAGCAGAGAGATGAATGGAGGTGAGTGATATCTGCAGCAATGAACCTCAAGGGCTTGGAATGCTAAAGAAGAAGATCATCGCTCAGCTGATGCAATCAGTATCGTGGTGGCCAGCTTGTATTTTCCACGGCATTGCCAGGCACCCATTTTATGCCAGCTCCCCCAACCTTTAAATGATTATTTGCTACAGAAACTTGTAAGAGTAGTGTGTGGTGTGCAGACTGCCTGTACAAAGATTAAACCTACGAGCTAGAGTCCGTTAATTTTTTTTTCAGACCGTTTTTTGCAAGCTTGCAATTTTTCTTCCTGGTTAATAATCCTTTGCCTCTTCCTAAAATGTTGTATTCCATGAACGTACCAGAAGAATGAGCGAACTTAATTTTCAAAGTTCAAAATTAGGCTTGCATGTCTTTCTAATATTCTGGCCTTTTCACCTTTTTTCTTTCGTAATTTATTTAATTGAAAATCTCTTTATCATTTACTGTTGAACAGTAACGATTGTACACACACAATACACATTAAAATTGCACAGAAGTCTGCATATCCAATACAGTATATTGCTGAGTCACAAAGGGATGCAGGAGTGCATCACTACCTGCAGTAGTGCACCAGGATGAGAACTCATACTGGTCAAGACCTGTGTATATCTCCACTTGGTCCTAGGAACAGGCTCCTTACTGTGAGCCTGGCCAAAGTTTCTTTCGAAGTCTGGCCGCAGTCTGCACATATTAAGCCAGCTCTGGAAAATGTATGTGCATGCAACAATCACCATGGAACAAGATCAAAGCCCAGACACCCACAGCCAACCAGGACTTACCATATGAGCTCACTGCTGGTGAGTGCAGAAGACAAAATTATGTCATCGTCATCATTATGTAGCAGGTTCTTTGCAGGTACCATACCTTCTGCTATAATTGTTTCCAACCCAACGTGGCCCTTGATATGACCATAATATTTCAGCTTCTGAGACAGGATGCTGTTTATTCGCCGATCTTCCTTGATGTTCAGGTCTTTCAAGATGTCAGTATTTCTCCTCTTCTTTGTCCAAGATATTCTGAGAGTCTTTCTATAGCATTTCAGCTCAAAAGCCCCTATTCTTTTTCTAAAGGACTGAGAAATCATGTAAGGCTTAGAAATTTAATTGCAGCACATTTGATGTTTATGTTTTTTTCTCCCCCTCCTTTGACTACAGATCTGAATGTTCCTGGCAGTGAACCAGAAGGTGATGTTGATGATGACAGAGGAAAATCTGTCCCTACAAAGAAATTAAAACCTGTCAAAGCAAAACAGGTAAATGTTGAGGATTCAGATTCTGACTACGACATGGCTGTTTTAGATGAGGTCACCATAGAAGTCAGTACACCACAATTAGTGGTGCCTTCACAAAATAAGAGGAAGAAGAAGAAGAAAAAGCAGAAGGAAACATTACCTGCTGGTAGCAGTGATGCGAAAAAGAAAAAGCTCAGTTAATAAAAACATTGTCTTTCATATGTTGTTTTTTGTTTTTTTTCATTTGTTATTGTGTGTTTTTCATTTTTTCTTGCGGGTTTTGTTTTACTTATCTATTAGGGTGCTGGGGAGGAGTATCAGTATGAATGCAGACACAGTGAAGATAGCAGTTTGCAGGCGTATACCATTTTGTAGTCTTGTTGATAAAACATGTGAATGGGATAAAAGTGTGCATTATGCTGTTAGTAAACTTGGAGCATACTTTTGCCATATACATCTCACTGACACATTCAGAAATTGAGCACCAACGTAAGCTGCAGAGCATTTCTTATGAGACTGATTTTGCCAGTTAGAGAGAGAGAGAGGAAGTTTGGTCCAACTATACAAACTATAGGACGCCAAGAAATAGCATATGCACACAGACTCATGCGATTAAACACTGCAAGTGGCTGAGTGGTCTGAAGGCTTGGCATCTGCCTCAGGGTTGGAGGTCTTGGGTTCATGCCCCGGTGAAGGCTAGAATTTTTTAGCATCTACTTCTAGTAATTTCCCCTGGTCTCTGGGTAATAATCATCGTCATCAGGTGCCTTGCTGAATGGCATGGGCGATTATGCCTCTCCACAATCTGCTATCTCCTGCAGCATATATCAGTTCGTGTGCTGACACACCTCCATGCCATGCAACAAGACTGTTAAAAATCGTCCTCTATCCCTCCTTCCACAGATCTTTCCATTGGTTACATGTTCTCTTTTCCCTCTCCTCATAACATGGCCGAAAAATGATGACTGTCTCCTTCTGATGTCTGTGATAAGTTGTCTTCGAGCTCCCGCCTCTTTCAAAACCTCTTGGTTGTTTGTTTTTTTTGGCTGGGTAGTAAGCCTGTGTGTATTCTTGCGCATGTAAAAAAAAAAAAAAACTTGGAATTTGAAGAAGAGAATCCTAAAGCCGCTGACAAGTAAAATTCTGCCCACAGTATTTCAATATCCTAGCCGGTGCAATGGAGTTCGTGCACTGCGTTAAGATGCTTTAGACTCAGACTTGAGTTAGAGGTAGAACAGAGCACTTATGGGTTACGCCTGTGTGCCATGATGTTGATTCGTCGGATAAACATAAGTTACTGATTTAAAGACAGTGCTCCCATTTTGATTTAACACTGGGCATGTTGTACTGAACCTATAATTTATAGACCAATGTGTGCCTGTTGCATGATGTGCTTAATATCATACTGACTGTCTTTACTTCCCAGGACAATTCCTCATATATATTTTAAGCTGGGTCAGCCTGAGAGGCCTTACTTGTTGTCCGTATCAACATCCCAGCACATCGGTCCGATCACTTCCTGCTCCGTCCTCCTATTCAGCTGCAATCTCATTGTCTCCAAGCTCACTTCACCCAGTAGGGGTTGATTAGCATATCTTCATTCCTTGCCATGCAGCCAGTTTCTGTATGTTTGTTCTTATTTAAAACCAATTTCCAGCATGCAATTTATTGTCTCTTACTACTTTTTCTCTGTGTCAAAACTAGAGTTTTACATGTGTATTTTACAAATATGGCTTATTTATAGGCAGACTAGGTTTCTCGCCTCTCATGCACATGCATTCTGACTTCAAAGGAAACGCCCCATAATTAGTCGCCTTTTACACAATACGTATTAGCTGGCAGTCAGTCGTATTTTTTTCTCCCTCCATAACTGGATCCCACACTCGGAGAAGACAATCACAAACATCTAAAAGCGACAGTCATTATGTTTTGGTTATATTACAAGTTAATTGCATATAGTTTAAAGGACGTTGCAGAACCAACCCCAGCATTTTTTTTTTGCTGTTGTGATTTTTTCAAACAATGTTTACGTTCAGCAGTTTGCTTTAGTCATATTTTGGACAATATTCTTGATAGCCTTTTGTCATAGATGGAGGGGTGTCAACACACGAATTGAAATATACTTTTGAAGATCGCAGATTGTGGAGAGGCATGATCGCCCATGCTAGTCGACAGGACACTTTATGATAAAGACGAATGACTGCGCCTAGTTTTACTGTGGTATGCTTTTCAGTTCTGCTGTGTGTGATGATTGATTTATAGCAGTGGTTTTCAACCTCTGAGTTGCGACTTTTTTTACAGGGTCCACCTAAGACCATTGCCATGCAGCCAGTTTCTGTATGTTTGTTCTTATTTAATACCAATTTCCAGCATGCAATTTATTGTCTCTTACTACTTTTTCTCTGTGTCAAAACTAGAGTTTTACATGTGTATTTTACAAATATGGCTTATTTATAGGCAGACTAGGTTTCTCGCCTCTCATGCACATGCATTCTGACTTCAAAGGAAACGCCCCATAATTAGTCGCCTTTTACACAATACGTATTAGCTGGCAGTCAGTCGTATTTTTTTCTCCCTCCATAACTGGATCCCACACTCGGAGAAGACAATCACAAACATCTAAAAGCGACAGTCATTATGTTTTGGTTATATTACAAGTTAATTGCATATAGTTTAAAGGACGTTGCAGAACCAACCCCAGCATTTTTTTTTTTGCTGTTGTGATTTTTTCAAACAATGTTTACGTTCAGCAGTTTGCTTTAGTCATATTTTGGACAATATTCTTGATAGCCTTTTGTCATAGATGGAGGGGTGTCAACACACGAATTGAAATATACTTTTGAAGATCGCAGATTGTGGAGAGGCATGATCGCCCATGCTAGTCGACAGGACACTTTATGATAAAGACGAATGACTGCGCCTAGTTTTACTGTGGTATGCTTTTCAGTTCTGCTGTGTGTGATGATTGATTTATAGCAGTGGTTTTCAACCTCTGAGTTGCGACTTTTTTTACAGGGTCCACCTAAGACCATTGAAAAACATATTCACTGAAGTTATGAAGTAACAACGAAAATAATGTTATGGCTGGGGATCACCACAACAAGAGGAACTGTATAAAAAGTTGGCAGCATTAAGAAGGTTGAGAACCACTGTAGGTCTGTTCCCAACTAGTCTGCTGCCTGGCAGTTTGATCACCCCCGAGAATTTAAACATTCAACCTGGATGTTGAATTAAGAATCAACATTATAGCACTGGGACACCACCATACGCACTCTGTCCACATCTTCTACAGCAAACGAAGAAAGAGTTCATTTCTGATGACACCAATAACGTTCTGCTTGTATATCCAACCTGGATGACAAATCCCTGATATTCTGTTAAAATTTCAAAGAGGTTATTATTAGGGTCGCCAGGCTGGACTAGTGTAAGGAATTTCTGTGAATTGTGACTAAAAAGCTTAACGAAATATGGAAGCAGAAAAACATGCACAAATAACGTTTCGGCCGGCAGCATTTGTCAGACATGAACTACGCCTATTGTAGCATGCAATCCTGTGTAATTCTTCTTCTTCACTTCCTCTCTCAACACTTCAGGTCTTGAGGGAGAAACAAGGTTCTGCTTCTGGCCGCCTTGACCATAGATACGTCGAGCTGTTGTATGTAGAGTTTCTCTGATGTTTTCTTTTCATCTTGTTCTTGGTCTACCTTGTGCTCTATCTAGGTCCTTCTATCTTTTGGTGTATACCTTGTGTGGTATTATGTCGCAAGGCTGTGGCTGCTGTTCAGATTTAGCCGACGCAGTATACATGTAGAGGTAACGTAAACCTCTTGGTTATTTCCCCTGTCCTAGGACAGTATATTTCTGTGCATAGATGTTATCCAGTGCCATGTTTCGGTATATTACGTGTTGAGTTCCCAATCTCTTCCACTTTCCGAAAGCCACAAGACAATCTTTAACTGTAACAGCCACCCCTGTGGATATCAAACCTTGGTTTGTCGCGAAGTATGAACCTGGTCATCTATCTTCTAATTCACATGGGGCATTCGTTCATTAAAAAGGTAACATTCTGAAGACTTATTTATGAACGGATGTGATTGAAGACACAAGCTTAGATGATAACGTGTAAGAATGCGTGTACAAGGAATTATGTGAGGATCAGACAATGATGGACATAAGAGGGGAAGATAGCGACGGGTTTATAGTTTGTGTTGCAGGAAGAGCCTAAGACATTTGTTATGGGAGATAGAGCACCTATGGGTATGCCTGATATGTTGATTCAGTAAACCACATAAGCTCGAATGGGAAATTCAGATATTCTTTGGAACATTTATGGTCTGGAGTATTTTTAACATAGTTACTTCATTCACAAATGTTTAGAACATCTATACTGTATTTGTCGAGCATAATGATTCATATATTCTCTGGTACACTGATGGTCTAGATTGTGTCTAACACAGTTACTTCATTCATGGAATTCCAGAGAAATTTGACTAAAAAGCTCAACAAAATGGGGAAGCAGAAAAACGTTCACAAAACAACGTAACGTTTCGGCCGACCGAAATCCCATATTCTTACTTCATTCATAACCGTTTGGAACATCAACGTTTGCCCAGAGTGGATGATTCAGATATTCTCCGGTACACTGATGGTCTGAGTATGTTTACTATAGTTGCTTCCTTCTCAAGCGTTTGGAACATCAGTGTTTGCCTAACATGGGGGAAATTAATTAGTTGGGTTATCCTTATTGCACTCCGTACATGTCCATAGGTGCTCAGATCCTCCCCTCGGTATGAACCCCAACGTCCGATGGCTGATAGAATTAGTTCTACGTTGATTAACAAGTCTTCTGGTGTGCGTATATTTTTTTGCTATGCCGATCTTAATTCCCAAGTCTGGCATTCTGGCGAGTGATGTGGATTCACTGCTCCCAAAGTGCTCTATCCTTGCCATTTCTCTGAGGGCATTGAAAATGTTCAGGGTATGTCTCCTATCAATTAATCACCGTCTGCACAAGGAAGGTTAACTGTAATGGATCTTCGGTGCCACCTGTGTTTTGTTGTGGTAGTATAATTTGATACACTGATCTTCTTCTTTTGTCGTCTGATACCAGGTTGTAGCCCAGTGTCGCGGTTTTGTCGTCTCACTGATACCAGGTTGTAGCCCAGTGTCGTGGTTTTGTCGTCTCACTGATACCATGTTGTAGCCCAGTGTCGTGGTTTTGTTGTCTCACTTATACTATTTTGTAGCCCAGTGTCGTGGTTTTGTCGTCTCACTGATACCATGTTGTAGCCCAGTGTCGTGGTTTTGTCGTCTCACTAATACTATGTTGTAGCCCGGTGTCGCGGTTTTGTCGTCTCACTGATACCAGGTCTTGTGTGATGGATTTGTTTTGCAGGTTTCTGCTACACTATTTATCCATCTCTTTTTTTGGTCTTTCTCTCGCCTTCTTCCAAGATGTTCTGCTGTAAAAAATAGCATGTGCAGTTTGATCTGACAGAGAATTTTGACGAAGTTAGAATATTTACTGAGAGCGAAAGGATCGTTATTGCAGAGCGAAAACCTTACTGAGATAGCAATAACCCTTACTAATAGAGAGACAGTGAGAATCTGCGCAGAGAAGGAGAATCTTTACAGAGAAAAAAAAAAGAATCTTTACTGACAGAGAAATAAAATCTTCACTGAAAGAGAGAATCTTTACTGAAACACACACAGTCAGTGCTTAAAATACTATGAGTTTTAACGGAATGGAACCCACACAATGACGCCTAATGCGTTCAGTAACCTGAGCCGGTTTACAGTGTGGGGAACAACATTCTCATACCGAGTTCATTTTTGTGTGTCTTGTGGCTGTTCTTGTTTAGTTATCGATCGCGGCCTTTCAATGTTATCTTAATCTAAGTGAGGTACCGTGCGGCGCTTTGGGTGTTTTAATATGGGGGACTATAACGTATTAACGTAGAAACGCTTGGTTTGTTTTGTAAAGGATTATTTACTCAGATCAGGTACACAACTTTGATTTTCTGCCCAGGATATTCGTGAGTGCGGGGTGATGAGTAGGCTGATCTACTGGCTGCTGCAGTGAAGTGATGGTCTGTGGCTTAGGCGTTGCGAGTCCAACTCGTAATTTCAACTTACCGCGATCGAAACCCACGGCTGGCTGCGGTGATTTTTATCGTGGTATAGGGCGTCGCAGGTCGACCCAGCCTAAAATGGGTACCAGGATGTAAGTCCTGGGGAAGTAAAGACGGCCGGCGTAATACTGACCACATTACCCACCTAGTGTAATCTTTAGCAGGTAACGATTAAACTGGAGAGGATATCACGTGACAATTTCCTCCTCACCGCTTCTCATTTTCGAGAGCATTTGCGCACAGCTAACCTCTTAGTACTAGTAACTGGTAGTTTTCATAATTTCAGTTTATGCATGAGTGGCGAAGCGTTCTTTTCGCTATGTTCAAGATGTAGACCGAGTGGCGTACTTATAATAAATTTAAAACAACAGTATTAAATAGTATGTTAGCCATGTCTCATGGCTTTAAAACGCCAAAGGCAATCTTTAAAGAATCTGTATACAATGGAACTGGAAATTAGATACAAATTACAGACCGGAAATTTCCCCATGTGAGTTCCGAGGTCCCAATGTGGGGGAAGACAAGAGCAGACACATTGCCTCCCCAACAAGCATGTCGTAGGAGTCGACTTACCGGAGACTTCCTTCAAAGCCGGAGTGCATCTGCCCGAGCAGCAAGGAACAACCAGCTGCAAACAAATAAGCCAGTGAAACGGATGTACACGCAAAACTCAGGCTCTGGCACAAGGCCAAAGTCAGACTGGACCAGGTCCCTCTGTATATATAAATAGAGAAGGCTGTGACTGGACAAACAACCAGAACTTCCCGTTGGGAAGTTGAAAGCCGGCGAAGAAAGAAGATGAAAACCGATGAACAAAGAAGATAAAACATTCCATGTGTTTGGTTAACAGAAAGTATATTTTACTGCAGGTAACAGGCACTAGAATGTGGTGACAATTGGCAAGATTGCTTGAAAAATGGCAGGGAAAAAGCAAGAGATAAATCCTTGGATAGCCTGGCCATATGCAGAGGCGGAACAAAAGCACTGACCTCATCCTTGATTTTGTCGATGGTTTAGGTTAGCGAATCATGACCGCGTGGATATCAGCATGGCACATGATAATAATATTTCCAGGGAGAGTGGCGCGCTGAGCGTTTTTTTTTTTTTTCATTGTAAATTGTCTGCGTTGTGGCTTAGGCGTTGTGATTGCGGGGTGCCGGGTTCGATACCAGCTGCGGACGATTTGTCTTGCGTTGGGTTCGACAGTGATACCAAGAGCTGACTGTTAAGTAAGCAATGGCAAACTACTGAACGTAAAATTTGCCTAGAAAAACCACAACGGCCAAAAAATGCTGGGGTTGGTTCTGCAATGTCCTGTAAAGGACACTCAACTAACTTTAACATTACAAAGGGGGCGTTGAGCCAAAAAAAAAAACACTGCTCTAAATCACACTAGGAGAATTTCAACACATGGCAGGAATATCGTTACTAAAATTTGTACCATGATTCCTGTGTGTGTTTCGGTGCACCGCTGGGGGGGGGGGGGGGGATTCAGAATAGGCCTACTGCCACCTAAACAGCATGTTTAATTAGGGGCGTTTAATTCGAATTCGAAAAACATCTGCATTAGAGGCTACTATTCAACAGTCAGCCTATAAATAAGCCATATCTGTAAACGGATACGTACACACAATACGTATACAAACTCAAATTTTGGAATGAGATGAAAGTCCAGACATGGCACCATCATCATCATCATCATCATCGTTAGACCATATCAGCCATCAAGGGTAGATTGGTCTACAACAATGTGGATCTGGCTTTTTTATGCCCGATGCGCCACTCACTTACTTCACCTGGGAGCCACCGTGGTGTAGCGGCTAGGCGCCTACCTGCTGATCGGAAGGTCGATGATTTGTGTCTTGATGGAGCTGGACGTTTTTCAAAAATGACCTTGGCTCCTAGATCGACCCAGCTTTATTGAAGCGTAGTCGGGTCTAGATTCGCAAATACATTTCGCCATGTGAATTAACAGTAATGTTCTTCAGTGCGTCATTTTAGACAGCTGTCCATGTTGATATGCCAACACTAATGGTCCCACAACAGAATTACAGCTCACTGTTGGCGCAAACGGTAAATCATAAAATCCGGCATTGCACCCGCAGAAGTACACACCATTCTGAGCCTAATCGGCCACCTGCCATTTAAGTGCAGCCAACAGTACGCTGCGGACGCAACATAAAACACGTTCAAATCAATTCCTGTTCATTCGCTCTAAGTGTGAACCCTTTATACATGGACGTGTCCACCTACTCACACAAAAAGATACGGCACATGTAAGAGAAGGCACACACATGCATACACCCATTTGCACGATAACCCACTCTTGCACGCACACAGGCTCATACACACACATACACTTTCCCAACATAGATATACACAAACAGACATAAACTCAGAGAACGGATATCACGTAATAAGCTGTTCATGCAAATATCCTCTTGGACCAACCTCAATTGGGGAGACGCCGCCCCCCCCCCTCGCCCAACCCCTTTTGTTTAAAAACAACTACCATACTCCGCCTGTTTAGCAGAAAGCACATATATATATATATATATAGTTATACCCAAAAAAACTGATACGTAGATAGACAGACAGGCAGATATACATAGAACAGGACGAAAAGACGGAGAGACAGACAGACAGAGGGACAGACAGACAGAGGGACAGACAGACAGACAGACAGACAGACAGACAGACAGACAGACAGACAGACAGAACGAACGAACGAACGAACGAACAATCTTTATTTTCAAAGGGTTAAGAATTGGGCACACAGGCCCGTCTTACATTCTGCCCTTCTGGCCTTACGCCATGCATACATTATTTATGCACACATTGTTTAAGAAGATAGTAATAATAATAATAATAATAATAACAATAATGACAATTACAGGCATCATTATATACATGTTTGTAACAATGCACTCTAAGTATGCCTAACATTTTAAAACAATTATAATACTAAATATAATCAATCTTGGTGGAAATCAACATTGTTCTTAGGAAACTTTATCTTCTAAGGGGGCATGTAGTCTGAAGTGAGATAATTTTCAAAAAGCTTTCCATTGTATTTAAAGGGGATTTTTGATATTTTTAATTGTTGTGGAAGTTGGTTCCACAGATGAGCTGCAGAGTACGCCAAGCTTGTTTTGTACAAGTCTATTCTAGGTTTAGGATGTGTAATATGTTTAGGCGTTTGCTATGTCGCCCATTATACTTAAATAATGGCCAAGGTAATCTGGAGCATTTTTTGATAAGATTTTGTTAATAAATTTGGCCTTGTTGAAAAGTAAACGTTTATGGAAGGGGTAGTAACTTAAGATCTTTATGTAAACTGGAACTATTCTCTTCCATGGTTTATTACTGACTAAGCGTACAGCTCTTTTTTGAAGTGCTTTAAGCCGTTTCATGACTGAACTTGGACAGCCATCCCATACTGTGGAGCAAGTAGTCTAGATGGGTCTGAATATGGGAGGTATAGATATCATTCTGGTGTTTTCATCCAGAAAGTGTTTAATTTTTGCAAGCTGGTATACCTTTTTAGCTGTTTGTTTTCACTAGAAGCTTGCACATGAGAATGAAGGTTAAATTTCTATCAATAATTACGCCTAAAGATTTGTGCTCAGTTACACATTCTAACTGGGTTGTTTACTTATGTAGAGTTGAAGGGTATTATGTGCAGATAAAGAATATAGCTTTTGTCTTGTTGATATTAACATGCATTTTGTTTTACTAATTGTTTACTTGCATGCGGTTTGCATAGCTCCAGGAAACAACATTGTTTAATTCCTGTGTAATGATGACTCTAGACTATCGCACGTTTGAGCACTTGTATAGACTGTACAGTCATCTGCAAATAAATCACACGGCGACGACAGACATAAAGGAAGATCATTTATATAAACAGCAAATAACAGAGGGCCAAGAATAGAGCCTTGGGGTACTCCAGTATTCACCACAGTAGTCTGTGACAGGGATTTATTGTATGAAACTACCTGTTTCCTATTTAACAGAAGGATCTTAATAACGTTAATAGGTTACAATTGAAGTTCATTATTTCTAGTTTTCTAATAAGGATAGTATGGTCTATCATGTCAAAGGCTTTTCTGAAGTCTATAAACACGCACCCAGCTATTTTATCTTCGTTAATATTATGATGCCAGTTTTCTATCATGTTTGTTAAAGCTGTATGGCACGAATACTTTGGTCGAAATCCTGACTGGTTATCAATTATAAGTTTGTTTTTATCTAGATGTTGGAGGGTTATTTTGTGAATGTGTTTTTTCTAGCGGTTTTGATAATGATGATAATAAGGAGATGGGTCTATAGCTACTTGGGAGACCACTGTCCAAAGAGCCAGATTTAAGATGTGGATATGCTTTGGCAATTTTAAAAGCTGAAGGAAAAATAGCCTTTGACAAGACACTGATTATATATAAACGTTAACGACTCGCAGACAAACTGATGCAGCACACCGAAGGATCCTATTGCTGATTCCATCTAAACCTGAAGCGTTACTGCTTTTTAGACTAGTGAGATATGTAAATACTTCAGTAACTGACATGAGCGGCATGTCAGAATGAATGTCATTTGAGCATTTAGTCTCACAAAACGAGGACAGCAAGGATAAATCACATGGGATAATGTGGTATTGAAGCCTTCGACTGCTCTATATCTGTTTGAAAGAAATTACTGAAATCGTCTGATGTAACATGATTGATGATAACAAGCGTGATGAATTGTTTCTGTTAGTCAAGGTGTTAATTGCCTTCCATATATCTTTACTATTTGTTTTATCTGTTACTAATTTTGTAAAGAAATTCTTTTTTTCCTTTCGAATGATGTATTGAACTTTATTACGCAAAATCCTATATTTTACTAAGTCCTTATTTTTATGTGCCCTATCTCGCTCTCTTATAGTCTCAATTACTTCCTGGGTAATCCATGGTGATTTACTCTGATGCTTTACTCGGACTTCCTTCATTGGTACATGTTTATCAAACAACCCAAGGAAGGTCTTCAACCAATACTCCATGGCTTCATCTGGATCAGGAAGTTGATAAACATGGTTTCAGGGGGGAATCAAGTAAATCTTTTAAGAATGCATCTTGACTGAAATTTTTATAACTTCTAAACTTTATGCTAATATGTTTATGCTTTGGGATTTTTGTGCCTCTTTTACTCCAAGTGATGCAAGTTGGAAAATGATCGCTCATTGTACAGTTGGGGACCTTGCATTCTACGATGTTTTCTGGGCATGTTACATATATGTGATCTATAATGGTTGAGGAAGAGTTCGTTACTCTAGTAGACTGCTCAACTAATTGTTGGAGATTATATGATGCAACTATATTTTCCCATGTTTTGTTTGATTTTTGAGCATCAATATTAAAATCTCCTAAAAGTATGATTTCATTGGCACTGGTAAACAATGGATCCATCATGGTGGTGAAGTTGTCATACCACATAGCCCCAGCGCTAGGGTTTCGATAGACGTAACCAACCATGATGGGTTTGTGATTTTTAAATTTGACTTCTAAAAATATACATTCCACCTCACTAGTCTCTAAGTCCTGCCTACGGTGAACATTAAGGGGAATTACTTATGTAGACCGCTATACCCGTCTCTTGTTTAACACACGCGTCTCTTCTAAAAACTTTAAAGCCTTTAATAAATACGTCTCATCTGAAATGTTATCAGTTAATCGACTTTTCGCTAAGGCCGAACATATGGAAATTTTTGATTCAGAATAAGGGACAGCTCAGGCAGCTTCCTCATAAGATGGCAAATATTGAGATGACCTAACCTGAGACCCGCTTTGCTAAGCCAGTGTTCCTCTTTGTTAGACATTACAGGAAAACTTGAAGCAAGTATAACAACTACAAGATAATAACAATTTAACACAATGCAAGAATGAACAACTAATGTGCCCAGTAGCTCGTCTACACTCCCACTTAGTTTTCTGCTACACTAGAATAGCAGAATATATCAAATAAAATAATAACAGAATTATATCAAGTACATCGATAAAAACACACAAAATAAGCAGAATTATGTCAAGAAGAAGAAAAAAAACACACAATTATATCAAGTACAAAACTGAATCAAGTCCTATGTGGGACACACACACAAAATAAGCAGAATTATGTCAAAAAGAAGAAAAAAAAACACACAATTATATCAAGTACAAAACTGAATCAAGTCCTATGTGGGACGCACACACAAAAGGCGACTCAAGTCAAATTCGTGCAACCCACTGCTGGCCGAGTGGACTACACAATACTAACGCAATGACAGACAGACAGACAGACAGACAGACAGGCAGGCAGGCAGGCAGGCAGGCAGATAGATAGATAGATAGATAGATAGATAGATAGATAGATAGATAGATAATATATAGATAGATAGATAGATAGATAGACTAGATAGATAGATAGATAGATAGATAGATTAGAATAGATAGATAGATAGATAGATAGATAGATAGATAGATAGATAAGATAGATAGATAGATAGATAGATAGATAGATAGATGATAGATAGATAGATAGATAGATAGATAGATAGATAGATAGATAGATAGATAGATAGATAGATAGATAGATAGATAGATATAGATAGATAGATAGATAGATAGATAGATAGATAGATAGATAGATAGATAGATAGATAGATAGATAGATAGATAGATAGATAGATAGATAGATAGATAGATAGATAGATAGATAGATAGATAGATAGATAGATAGATAGATAGATAGATAGATAGATAGATAGATAGATAGAATGTGAAACTATGTGTGCAATGCATAACCTATCATACTATATCACACGTTATACACGCCCTCGTGACAACAAACACAAAACCACTGAAATGTTTTGTCGTATCAAACCCCCACACTTAGTTACGCTAGCCTACAACACGCTAGAATATCTGCTTTGTACAGAAAGAAAACAAATTTACAGACGTTGCACCACTCAAATCAAAGCTTCCCTTTTTAAAAAGTCGTCAAAATAAAACATAAAAAAACCTAGCGGTTTCCGATAAAATTGAAGATTGTGTATGACACGTTTGTTTTGCTAATGCTAGTGACAAATTTACTAGGCGGTCATAGTTTAGTTACGCTCTGTTGGGTTTGAGTGTAAAGGTGGTAATGTTAAATGTAGTTTGGGTATATATACAGTGTCAGATCTGCTAGCTGTTGGATAGTTTGGGCGTGCTTTCACTGGATATCGTTCTCTGGAATATTTGTTTCGTTTCTTTTTGTGTAGCCAAGGTCAGTGCGATTTTTTAAAACATGTAATTAAAAATAGTGTGTGCAAAATATCGAATACTTTATATACATATACATACATACATACATCCATCCATCCATCCATCCATCCATCCATCCATCCATCCATCCATCCATCCATCCATCCATCCATCCATCCATCCATCCATCCATCCATCCATCCATCCATCCATCCATCCATCCATCCATCCATCCATCCATCCACCCACCCATCCCCCCCAACACCCACCCACACACCTACCTACCTACCTACCTACCTACCTACCTACCTACCTACATACATACACACACACGCACACACACATACACACATACACACATACATACACACATACATACATACATACATACATACATACATACATACATACATACATACATACATACATACATACATACATACATACATACATACCTACCTACCTACCTACCTACCTACCTACCTACCTACCTACCTGCATACATACATACATACATACATACATACATACATACATACATACATACATACATACATACATACATGCATACGTACGTACGTACGTACGTACGTACTTACATAGATACATACATACGTACATACGAACATACGTACACGCATGCATGCATGTTTATTTTTCAACTTTAAAAAAAAACAAAGATAGTGGAATACAGTATTAAATATGCAGTATAAACGGTATAAACAGGTCTTAGTTTGTAAAGCTGGAAAATAAAATAGAAGTAATGTTAAATTCAAAGAAAAAATGTCCTCCAAAATTCAACATTAAAAATAAATCGGACAGGTCGGATAGACACATAAAGATTAGCTGTGTCAGAAACGATAGAAACTACACAAGATAGAAAGCCCTGGAAATAAATACTCAGTGTTCACGCAAATGCTGCATTCAGTATAAGAAACAGAAAACGTGAAATTTTGTCCGCTTGTATGTTGTATCGATTTATTCTGTTTATTGCCTAGAGAATAATAATATTTAACAAGGCGTGTAAATTAGTTTCAGCTTGCACGAAATACGAAGTGTTTATTGAAATTTACAATTCAAAACCAGGTATAGATTACGCCAGTGGCTGTAACATTTTGTAAAGCTGCAATTCAGTGGTATCTGCCATTGCTGTTACTTCAGGGAAACATATATAGACGTCCAAAAACAACTTTGCCCTGTAAATAGCACAGTAAATAATAGGATTACGGTGACGGGGTTTTCTCTCGTCTGATAGCGTGGAAATACTTTCTACGGCCTGAGATTTGTCTATTGGTAAGTATACTTCTTTTATAAATCGTGGAGATTTGTGAATGGGCTAAGATTAAAATCTGAAAAATAGAGATTAGAGGCCAACTGCTGGCAAGTAAAGGTGTTAGGTTTGCCATGGTACGGAGATTGCTTCAAGTCACTGGTGATGTTATCTGTTCATTGCTGTGCTTTTGCCGGTATGTACAAAATAAAGGTACCACTTCTACATCTTGAGGTATAGCTCTGAGATCAGAGATCGGGCTTTATAGTTTTCGACCTACCAGCGTTCGAATTTAGCGACGAGATGTTGAGAAACAGTGTGTGTGTGTGTGTGGCTTTTGGTCAGCCACTCGTGGGTTTGGTCTCACTGCGCAATGTTTCCAAAATCAGCAGCAGGTAACTACTAAAATAACACATGAAAGTTACGGCCCTTGTCTGCACATCTTTTTTTCTGGCTAGTATTTATCTGCGGTGTTCACACGCGTGTCAAAGCCTCAGCTGGCTCAGCAGCCATGTTGATTTCTCTCGGAGATACTTTAGTTAAGTGATTTCATATATTATGGCTTTGAATTGTTTCTATTTTATTTTATTTATTGATGTAATGTGCTGATGAAGGTTTTCTAACCGCAACGTTCACTTGCCGTTTGTGATTAGGATAATGTAAAGCTTATTAGTTGTACCTTTCGTTTAATGTATATCTTTTCTAGGAGGGGATAGATTGATGACATTAAAGATCTTCTACATGGACATGAAAAATAAATAGCAATTCCAAACCAAGCAATGGATTATGAATTTTTCCTCCCCAGCGCGTTTAACGGCAAAATGGGACATTAATGATGATGATGATGAGGAGGAGGAGGACTTTTCGAGTGTTGCAAGAGAAACTACGGAATACTGGTGGCGGTTTTAAGCGAACTTTCTTTGTATGTGTGTGATCCATCCCTAAATATGGATAAATCCACCAATCACGTGCCGTCTCTGCTGTAAAGCGAGAGCCACCGCGGTGTTGTGGCTAGAGACTCGTCTGCGGATCCGAAGATCGCGGGTTTAAGTCTACACGGTGCAGGGCTTCTTTTTTTCTCTCTCTAAAAAATGACATTTTCTTCCAAGTCGACGCAGCCTTAAATGGTTACCTGGTAAAGTCCTAAGAAGTAAAGGCGGCCGGCGTTATGCTGACCACATCACCCACCGAATGTCCTCTTGTCTATAAAATGTAGGTCTAGTACTGTAGACCCACTACGCCTAAAGGCGTGAGAAAGGGTTCTTAACTTTCTACACCCTGTCTCCGTTGTTATTACTTTTCTCCGTTTTTAGTACTGCTTGTCTCCTGTTGTCTTACAAAATATCTTCGTGCTACTACAACTTTTACGTAGTAGACTACAACTTTTCTCACAATTTACTACAGCTTGCCTTCTCTTACGCTACAACATTGTCCCCACTTCCACACACAAAGGTATAAAGAATGCAACGGTTAAACGCGGGTCAACTTGACAATGTTTAAAGAAGTTATCAACCTTCGGCACTTAACCTTGTCATAAATCTGGACCTGAATATTGCCTTGTTTTCTTTGTTTCTCTGGCTACGGATCCTTATTGCTGCCATTTTTATATAGGGAGTGAAAACAAACACTATCGATTATTCTTATCTATAGATTATTCCTGAATCTGTGATTATTTAATCTTTAGTACATTCATATTCAAAAATCGCAAACTACAATAATTAGCATGTAAAATGTTGAATGAAGAATCGATAGTATAGCACTCAAAATACCCATTCTTCAACACTCCGAAAAAAAAACCATCAATTAGTGGACTCTCACGACATGGTTGTTGAAGAAGAAGTATGTCTAACTTAGCCTCATTCCCCCTCCCCCCTCCTCACCCACAATGGGACCAAAGAACCAACAAAAGGAAAGGTGGCTTACTGTACTTGTTATTTGGTCCCTGATTCCCCCCCCCCCAATGAGGCATATACACTCAACTAACTCGCATGTTTCTATGTAGGTGGGTAGGTAGGAAGGTAGTTTGACGCCTCCAGGGTTGCATTCTATAGAATTACCATATACTTCTTCTTCTTCTTCGCGTTCACCGGCTGTAAACTCCGGCGGAAAGTTCTGGTCGTTCGTCCACTTCTGGACTGCAGTCCTGTTCCAGAGCCTGAGTGGTGCGTGTGCATCCGTTTGACAGATCTTTATGCAGACTGTTGGTTCCTTGCCTCTCAGGTAGATGCACTCCGATTTCGAAGGAAGCTCCCAATTAGTCGACTCTTACGACATGCTTTTGGGTAGGCAGTGGGTCTATTCTTCCCCCCCCCCCCATAGTAGGGCCCCGGAACCCACACGGGGGAATTGCCATATACGAGATAGACGACAGCGATCTGAGAGAGTGTAAATCTAGGGCGAAAGACAGAGTATGTAAATCTAAAGTTAAAGACACAGTGTAAATCTAGGGCGAAAGACAGAGAGTGTAAATCTAGGGTTAAAGACAGAGTGTAAATCTAGGGCGAAAGACAGAGAATTTAAATCTAGGGTTAAAAACAAGAGTGTAAATCGATGGCGAAAGACAGAGAGTGTAAATCTAGAGCGAAAGACAGAGAGTGTAAATCTAGGGCGAAAGACAGAGAGTGTAAATCTAGGTTGAAAGACAGAGAGTGCAAATTTAGGCGAAATACAGAAGGTGTAAATCTAGGGCGAAAGATAGTGTAAATCTAGGGCGAAAGATAGAGAGTGTAAATCTAGGGCGAAAGACAGAGAGTGTAAATCTAGGTCGAAAGACAGAGTGTAAATCTAGGGTGAAAGACAGAGAGTGTAAATCTAGGTCGAAAGACAGAGTGTAAATCTAGGTCGAAAGACAGAGTGTAAATCTAGGGCGAAAGACAGAGTGTAAATCTAGGCCGAAAGACAGAGTGTAAATCTAGGGCGAAAGACAGAAAGTGTAAATCTAGGGTGAAATACAGAGTGCTGTAGATCTATTGCAGCCAACCTTTATTGTGGAAATGGCAAGTGATTTATAATTTATTATTATTATTACTAGTTGCTGAATGGCAACTAAAAAAAATTATATGTTTGCAATAATCGTAAATATATAAACAGACTACTTAAATAGGGAACCTATATACACGGTTTAGGTAGGTTTTTTTTGAGTGCTTAACCTCCTCCCCCTACACTTCTAGCCCTTTCCTTGCCCACACCCTATTTTTTTTTCTGGGGGTGGCGCGTAAGAGGCCAAGTGCACCCACATTTACGCTCTACTGGCACTAAGTGGGGCACGCCAGAAACGAGATCATGTTGAGCACGTATACGAGGGCAAAGCACGCAACAAATCACCCGCTTATCACGCGGCACTAAGGGCAGTTAATTACTGCATCTCGGTTCAGATCCGTTTTACGATAGGTTTAAGAGCCGAAGCACTTAAAGCATTGCATGATGTACTGACCAGCCGGCGCTTTGTTATGCCAGCATTTCCGACGCCCGGACCTGTCTCAGAGTTGCAGCTGGTGTTAAATCACTGTTGGAAACACGACCCACAATTCGCTCTGACAGACGAGCGAGCATTGAGTGTCTTTGCTGGGAGAGAGAGATAGAAACAAGGGGGAGGGGGGGGGGTGAGAGTAAGATCCCTGCCAACAAGCCATATTGGTGGGGAAAATATCCATGCACAGGAGCCATGCTGGTGGGGAAATATCCCTGCCTACTGCTTATTTAATGGGGAAAATATCCTTGCCCAGGAACCATCTTGGGGGGAAAATATCCCATCTTGGTGGGAAAATATCCCATCTTGGTGGGAAAATATCCCAATCGCAGTCGCGCTTAGAAATGTTAAAAGTTTCGTATAGTCCATACCATGTGGTTGCCAGTGTCACCAAATTCACCCACAATGGACAACCGGTAGGACATAGTTCGCCACTGTATAACTAGGCCCAGCTGGATTTCTATGATTTACACCTGTTCGATTCGCATCCGAATAGTGACACTTGGGGCTACCGAGTCTCAGACTTTCAGGCTGCATGCTAAGAAAGGGGGAAAACGGGGAAGTGGGGGTGTGGTTAAACGAAAAGGTACTTCTGCAAACACGTTTCGTAACTCACCATGCAAAACGCTTCTTTCTCCTGTATTGTCGATTCAGCCACGACCATCGGTAGTACAACCGACGGGGTCCTGGTTCAGCTCCCACCTCGCCCCCCCCCCTTTTTTCCACCCGAAACAAAAGTTGGCGTTACTCATCATCATTATCATCATCAGGTGCCTTACCGACTGGCGTGGGCGACACACCTCCATGCCATGCAACAAGTACTGGTACTCTTCACAATGTGTCTAAAAAAGGTGCTGGTACTCACCATAAAATGTCTTTTAAAAGTACCGGTACTCTCCACAATGTGTCTAAAAAAGGTGCCGGTACTCACCACACAGTGTTTACAAAAGAATTGGGGAGGCACAGGGTCTCCGTGGCATAGAGGTCAAGCAGTTTGCCTCGCACTCTGAAAGTCGTGGTTTCGTTTACGGCTGCGTCATTCACTTCACAAGTGTAATAATTATGGAGAACCCTGTGTAATGTCGCCGGGGTTACGGAGTTCGTGTGTTGTGCTACTCTCTCGCGCGTGGCTAGCCGTTCTGCCAAGAGACGCGGAGCCATGTGGGATACTATCTGATGAAATGACGTCAATCCTGTTGACTTTAACTTTAACTTAAGAGTTTACACACACACACACACACACACACACAAAGTGCCGGTACCGATCACAAAGTATCTGAAAAGATGCATTGACCACAATTGACTAAAAAAAGTTGCCGGTACTCATAGGTGAATTTCTAAAAAAGTACCGCAGCTTACTATAAATATCTAAAAAAGTGCCGATACTCATCACAAAGTGTTTATAAAAGGTGCCGGAACTCAATACAAATTGTATTTTTTAAGGGGGTTCCAGTGCTAACAAAAAACGTCTTTAAAAAAGTGCCGATACTCACCACAAAGTGTATACAAATGTGCCGGTACTCACCACACAATCTACTGCAGCTGCGCTGACAAAAGGATGCCTAAAAGAATGGTGCCAGTACTGCGTACGGCCAGAAAAAAAGGTTCTGACTGTCAGTCATTTCTGATAAAGATTTGTTCCATGCCATGATGGCAGACATCTTCTCACCTGGTCTCACTCTGCTTTTTTTACCATGTAACTTCCCCGTTGTCACGAGATACTCCAGTCTTCCCCTTCTCATGACGTGTCCAGATAATGTAGATTGTCCTTTTCTCTTCCCCCGCCCACTCCCCCACCCAATAAATTGTGTGTGTGTGTCTGTGTGTTTGTGTGTGTGGTTGTGTGCGTGTGTGTGTGTGGTTGTGGTGTCCCTGCTCTCATCATCGTTCTTCTATAAAATCTTACATCTGCAGCTTCCAGAAGTTTGTGAAATAAACCGACCGTTTATCAATCAACCACGGGTAGTAAACCATCTCTGGAGCATATCTTTGCGTCATGAAGACGTGTTGGGAAACGAAGAGGCAGACATATTGACTGGTTCTGCACCAATGGGTGTTGAACTTATGCTTGACAAGCTGCTATAGATGGTCCGTTGGGAGAAAGTGAATACAGTAATGCCCAGGGCACGAATAGATCATTTTGGTCTGGAGAGAAAGTACAGCATTCTAAATTCAGAGTAAAGTGACTGTGACTCACAGAGCATGTTGAGAGAGGTGGAGACAGGTATGCTCTGTGCAGAGTGGCAAGCATCACTTCAGAGGTCCCGAGCAGTTAGCATCCTTTGGATATTTTCTTTAGGTCATACCGGTGTGTTGAGAAATGAGCAGGCAGATAGACTAGCGAGATCTGCACCACTTGGTGGTGAATTGATATATGACAAGCTAGATGTTGTGAGGGCCCTTTGGGAGCGAGTGAACACTACGAAGGCACAGACAGATCATTCGGTTTGAGGAGACTGGCGCTGCGAGGAGTTACTAGGGAATCTGGCCGACGCTCAACACTCAGGGGAAGGCGAGACGGATGTACAATAAGACAGTTACTGGCACCATCGGAACTGGAATTCTTCGCTTGCTGTTGAAGATGGGGAAAGGGCGTTTATGGGAGTATCACGAGTGCTATGATGTCGATTCCTAATTCAACATTTAACAGAGTAAAGGCAAGCTGGTCTTAGAATCCAACTGCTACAAACATCCTCAGAACTGGAACTCTTGGCTGGCTGAGGAAGATTAGGAACAAGCTCTTATGGAAATGCCTCGAGTGCTCTGATGTCAGTTCTTAGCCTCACACTCAACATATCAACTGAACCTCAATGAAGAAATAAGAAACAAGACTATAAACATCATATTCATACTCACACTGTGCGATCAGTGCCAAACTTCGACATTATCAAATGCTTACCTACGTAAAATTAACACCTATTAAACAACAAGCTTGATGAAAGCTGCCAGCTTAACCATCCGAGACAAACTGGGAAATGATAATGTCACGGAGACTGCAAGAAGAACACCATGCAGCAAATTCATTGAGATTAGAATGCAATCACAGCAACTTCTAAATTCAGGCGTTACACACGATCAAATCTGACGTGAAAGCAAAAGATTGTCCTAGGAGACGATGGATGGACGACATTAAATACCTTCTACACTGACACGGAAGGACAATAACAATTGCTACCAGTCAAGCAATGGATCGCAAACTGTTCCCCCCCCCCCCCCCTCCATCCCCACGGCGCCTAACGGCAAAAGTGGAAATTGATAAGTGGAAGTGCCAACGTGGAAGAAAGGTTTGGCAGAAGTTTGGCCTCGAAGTTGTTTTTTGCTTCCGACAGCGCTTTGCTATGCAGCTTCCTCATAAGGACGGTAGTCTACTGTTTCGCTGCCTGAACTGCTGGGTTTAGTGAAAGGTTGCAGCTCTGCGAGCTGAGTTTTTCCTGTGGACTGCCTTTCATTTGTGCAGCTGTTATGTTGTGATATTTAGTATGGCCGGTAGCCGGTTTACGTGTTTGAGGTTTGAACAACGGACCAACATCATGACACACGGGTAGCAACCCATAAGTGCTCTTTTCTACTTCTAACTCAAGTCTGAGTCCGAAGAAGCTCAGCACAGTGCACAGATTGTAGCACCGGCGAGGATTCTCGAATACTTTGGGTAGATTTTTATCTCCAAATTTGCCCGGGCAGCGCCGTTATGCTGCTCTTTTCGATTTCCAATTTGATTTGCACCTCCGGCACAGGAACGGAGCAAGTATGGGGAAACCCGATTGTGGTGAAGTCGACTAATACTAAGACTAACAAAATTGATAATGATGATGATGATGATCTGAGAAATGGAAATAATTATAGACAGGACAACACATTATGCAATATAAAATACAGAAAATTAAAGTCACTTCTAAATCTGAATCTGCTGTTTGTAAATGACAGCAGTACTCGAGAAGGTTCCAGGGTCGCAATGTGAGGGGGAAAAGGATAGATCCACTATCCCCTAACAAGTATGTTGTAAAATATGACTAATTAGGTGTATTACATTTAAAGTCGAAGTGCATCTGCCTGAGAGGCAAGGAACTAACAGTCTGCATATAAATAAGCCAGATCTATAAAATGTATGTGCACGCAAAATTCAAGTTTTGGAACAAGTCTAAAGTTTACACGTGGACGAACAACCAGAACTTTCCGCCGAAGTTTACAGCTGATGGACGCCAAGAAAAAGAAATGACGGCAGTATCTCGCTTAAAGGACAAACACATTTTTAAATGAAAACCACAAGGGGCTTAAACAAATAGATAAATCAGTAAAACGGAAGATGGTGTGGTAAATCACGTGTCCGCTTTTACTTCTCATAACATTTCCTAGTACCGTTTTACACTGGAAACATAGATCAATTTGAAATGTGAAGAAATCTTCGCCTAAATCTGTGTTCAACACAAAAAATCCCTATGTGGGTTCCGGGGCCCCATTGTGGGGAAAACAAGAATTGACACACTGTCTCCCCAACAAACATGCCGTTACAGTCGACTAATTGGGGGTTTCCTTCTTCTTCTTCTTCTTTCGTTCGCCTGAAATAAGTTGTCTATATCAGCAATTTTGTCTCTTGTATAAATGTCACTGGTGTTGTTAATTCATTCAGTGGTCCATAGAGTTTACGTTCCACTGTTGTTCTTTTTGGCCAAAAGGTTTGCCTTAATGTGTCAAATTTAGTGCAGTCCTGGAGTACATGCTCTGCTGTCTGGGACACCTTTCCACAGGTGCACATGGCTGATACGCCTATCTTGAATTTTGTGTACTTGTGGTTACGTAATCGGTTGGGCCCTGTTCTGAGGCGGAGGATAATGACTTGTTCTGATCTGTCCAAAATAAAATAGTCGTCTTGTGCTGGGGCTGGTGGTTTCCTGATTGATTTAATGATTCTTTTATTGGGGATGGGGGTGGGGTGGGGGGGGGGGTTCCTTCGAAGGTAGAGTGCCTTGATCGTA